>JARHVA010006462.1:527500-907500 GCA_037957365.1 Torreya grandis | reverse complement strand
ATATGTTTGAAAATATATGAACTCGATTAATCTATTATACACATATATACATATTGGTTAATCAATTTGTATAACATTTATACATAAAGATACACCATTTAATTCATATGTCAAGTCATTGTATGGGATAGTCGATGGAGTCGATTTATAGTTAATAAAAAATAAAGTGAAGTGAACATTAAGATAAATATATAGGTTTGACTGTGTACAAATTATATTTCATAAGGTCATTACTTATGACTATTCCAAATTTGTATGTTATATGGTTTCCATAAATTAAGTCTATATATTGACAAGACTGGTTGTTAGCTAAAATAAATAAGACTGTACGCTTATTTTAAATGAGTCTCAAGTTTGGGGAATTAAATAAATTGGGGATTTTTTCTAGTTTCTATTAATAGCAAAACAAGGTGAAATTATGAGAACAGGGGTTCGCATGAAGATGGAAACTTGTTTTAAAATAATATACTATTTCTAAAAATAGATATAAATATTAGTTGATAATTTGAATAATTTCATAAGGAGATATGAATAAAAAGGATAGCTGAGGTATACTTTATACTCTAGGGATGACATAGTCAACTACCTAGGGCATAATAGATACCCTATTAAGTATAATAATATAGAATTTTAATTGGAAATAAATATCTGTATAAAGCATATATATTTATTATGTATTTAAATTGTACATTTAAATGTAGGGTATATATTTTTATAAGGGACATATGTACTCATACATTTACACAACCTACATAAGCAAACATAAGACATATGCCTATAATTTTTGCATTTGCTCACTATTATACAGCTAGAAAATTATATGAGGTGTTTTATTTTGGTTTTATGCATACAATTCATAAAATAAGTACATTCAAGAAATATGAAAAATGGATTCTTTGTTTATTATGAATTAGACATTAATGTATCTGATTTTTGGTGTTTTATCATGAGTAACATGTTGAATAATAAGAAGTAAGTACATGGAAAATAAAGTGAAAACAATGTTGGTTGCCATTATAGTTACTTATGGAAAATTTGGTAACTTATAGACAAAGTAACTAAAATACTAGGATGGTATGTTCCTTTCAGTATTATACTTGATTTTGATTATGATTTATATAATAAATATTATGCTTGTGATTCTTGCATACATTTGATGGACAAAATGTATGTATTTAGATTATTTATATACTAGCATGTGTTATGCTTGTTTGTAGGAAGTAATCAATATCAATATCAATCTGTTGGTTTGTATAACCAAATCTCACATTGATGATTCTAAATAAGCAAGGAGATGAACTTCCTTAGCTTATATAGCATCACCTATGCAAGGTGAAGGTAATCCGATTAAGTGGTGTGTATGATTTTACTAATCCTTGAGATCATTAACTATTTGAAAATTTTGGCCAAAGTAATGTTTAGTTGAACATTATAATTTCATATGTTTAATTTTCATGCTTATGATATATCATGTTAGAACATGTTTTTTGTATGGTACACATCATGTTTTGGAAATATTATAGCACACATGTATTAGCTTGTCTCTCTAGATTCTTGCACCATCACTATTTACCCATCCACGAAGGGAGGGCCATTCCCTAGTTGGGGAATTTTTTAGGGGATCGATGGTCTATGGTTGGTGTGAAAAAGTGCTTGAATGATGCTCTCCTTCCCCATAATAGTACTTCACTAAGATGACACTTGAGATTACCATTGATACTGGAGTTCGTGAGACTCATGCTCTGTGGATCCTTGTATCATATATATATTTTATATTGAAACATTATTTTCAATGGAATGTAATTATATATTCATATTTATATTAACAATAGTGGCTGTGAGATTGTACCATCATTGGTTAGAGTTTTTGTAATTAATTCTAGAATAAATGCAGTTATATTTATTTAACTATGTCTTATTGATCAGTTATCAGATAGATTTTTAAAATACCCCTTTATGGTTAACATATTCATATGTTTGATTATGATCATTATTTTATATTCTCATGGTGAATTCTATTTTTTATTATGTGGAATTATTTTAAAATAAAAAAAATATTTTAATCTGGTAAATCCTAGTGGGGATGTTACAGATCAAGATGCATACCCATCAAGTGCCATAGTTCTTTCCAAAAATGACTCATAAAATTTTGATATTGATTAGAGATGATGGATGTTGGGAGTCTAAAGTGAACCCAAACATGGTTAAAAAATGCTTATGTAATTCTAGTTGCATCAATTTATTTTTTACAAGTGACCATGATAGCCATTTTAAAAACCCATCCAATATGACAAACACATATTCATGCTAGAATTTCATCATATATAACCTAGTCATGAAATCCATGATGATATATTCTCATATTTTTGATGTAATTGATAGAGGTGTATATAGTCCTCGCTTCTTGTTCATGGGCTTGGTGATGCAATAAAGAATGAAATAATTGATGTGGTGTTCTATGTCTTTATAAATGTGTGGTAAGTAGAAGTGTGATTACAAATCAAATAGAGTCTTTATCATGCCAAAGTGTCCTAATTTATTACTATAGTTTTCCTCCCAAATGATTCTTTAGTGAGGTGCACCACAATGAACACAAAGATGTTTGAACTTATATAGAAGCTGGTCAGAAAAGTGTAGCTCATGAACTTATTTACCTTGTATGAGGATCATGTAAGTTTATACAAAGCCTTGATCAGATGAGTAGAAAAATACCCAATATATGAATTTATGTCTATGCATGTCCATCATTATGATGAGCGAGTAAATTTGAAGTAACTTGAGGTAATATGATGCCTTGTTATCCTTCCTTTTTTTGTGTTTGATCACAAGATGAAATTGCTATAGGTAATTCATCCATTTCATTTGATGCACATTCTTTAGTTTGCTTTATGTCTATAGGAACTGAAGTGGCTTATGATCAAAATGAACAACTATCTCCTTTTTGAAGATGTAGTCATGGCATTACTTAATTTATTGAAAAATAGTATAAAATTATTTTCATATATTGAGTACGTTTTCAATGTGTCACTAAATTTATCTAAATGTTAGGTGACCAAATGTCCATGTTGCATTAATATTGCATTGAGTGTATAGTCAAATACATAGGTGTGATGTTTGGAGGAATATGTAATGTTAGGAATTGAGATAATAGGCACTATGTAGAGGCATTGTTTGAGTGACTCAAAATCATGCTATTGTGCATGAGTCCATTCAAACTTGGATTTCACATGTGTTATCTAGTTGAGTGGTCAATATATGTGCGATAAACTAGGTATGAACCTATAGTATAAGTTTATGAATTCAATAAGGCTCCTTAATTATGTGAGATTATATGGAGTGGGCCAATCCTAGATCATTTTGATATTTTCTTGGTCTACATGGATTCTTGCATGGTCAATGATGTAGTCTAGGTAGTGGATTTATGCAATACTAAATATACACTTTGTTAAGTTGGCCTGTAACTTATGTTGACACAAGACATGTGATATGTTAAACATGATCATCCCATTTCTTGTTGAAGATGAGGATGTTATTTAGGTAGATGATGAAGGAGTGAAGGAAAGGCCTGAGTAGATCATCCATCAAGTGCATGAAGGTTTATGATACATTGGTTAGGATAAAAGGCACGAATAACCATTCATATAATCCAACCCATGTATTAAAGGATATATTCAAGATGTCTTCAGGATGGATTGTGACCTAATGGTAGCCTAAACTCAAGTCAATCTTGGTGAAGTATTGTGCACCTCAGAGCTAGTCTAGAAGGTCATCAATGTATGGCATCAAATACCGATTATTCATTATGATTTTATTAAGTGTGTGAAAACATATGTATAGGTGATAAGACCCAATTTTATTAGGTGTGAGGACTATTATACTTCTACATGGATAAAAGTTATGTTTGATCTTGCCTTGATGAATGAGCTCTTGTATTTGAAGCCAAATTTCATGATTCTCTTAAAGTGATATGTGATACAAAAGGATATTTGGTAGAGGGGATCTAGGGACCAAATTAATGTGGTGATTTACTCCATAGTGTATTGGAAGGCCTTTAATTTCTCTAAAGAATTTATCATTCTAATTTAGTAATTTGTCGATATATTTTTGCTATGATGTTGATCATGTGGTTTCACTACCAAGGCCTACTTTGTCTCATGCACGTGTGTATTAGGATGAAGCACAAGTAACATAAACTTTTACACATGTAAAATATGTTTTTGAAATTTCTTGGTGGAGAATAAGGTGAATTTGGTCATGGACAATGACTCAAAAAGGTTTAAGAAGAAATCTTGTGCATGAATAGTATAACACTATGACTTATCTTGATATGTAGCTTCATAGTCACACAAATATGGTATCCCTAGTAAGATGTCACAGACCTATAAAGTTTTTATGTCACAAGTGATAGTGTCATCCATAGGTTTTAATTTATACTGAAAGGTGCATTATCATCAGACTTATATATCCTTCCCTTACTAGAGTTATCCCATTGAATATGCATTGGAATGTGTGGAAATGGAAAGGCTGAGGTGATATGGCATGGATTATGCTATGATGTTCTTATGGCTACCACTATCAATGATGACATGAAAAATCTAACCATTTACCTAAAACTTGGTGTGAAAAATGTGTTCATGCTCCTCAAAGGTGTCTATCATAATGGTGTTAGTACTTAGACAAGTCACATCTGGATCAATGTCATCCATTGGTGTGGGACTTGATGTAAACTAGGTAATCAAGGATTTTTATGCATGGAATTCAAAGATATCATGGGTTTATGAGAGATGATGATGACACCACTTTTCACTTGACTTCTTCTTATTTTTGTCTTAAGTTAAAGGCACACAAGCCTTTGAATTTTGTGTAGTCTTATTAGGCTGATATCCTTTGAGATAAGTGATCTAATTTTATGTATAAGGCCATGTTGAGGAATTATGTATAGGATAAATCTTATGTGTGGCATTGGATGAAGAGGTGAGATGACACTTCATATTTTTATTGGATACATTATGATAGGCTTGATCCAATGTGTTAGAAGTTAAAAATTTCATCTTTGTATGGATATAAGGTGAAGTATATTGATTTACTTTAACACCTTATGTTTCTCACTCAAGTTATCTCATATGTACATAGAGTAGTCATGAAAGGTGTTGGTGTAGTCTTTCATTGACTAATATTTGTGCTAGCACAATCATTATAAATTGATGTATTCATATTCAAAGTGATAGAGATAATAGTAATCTTCATTCAACACATTGATAAAGGTCTTCCAATACTCGATTGGAACACACTCTTGTGCATATTGTGCATTAATTTTATCCCATGAGTGAACAAATGGGATGGACATATTCAACATTGTAAAGGTGATCTTCTCAACATTAATGAAATAATTGACTGAGAAGTATGCCTCGAGCTATTGAATCCATGCATCTAATACTTTAGTGTTTATTTTTAATTCAAATAAAGTAATTTTAAGATTGAATTGCAAATTTAAGGGGGTTTATTTCTAAAACCAATTTTGAATGAATTGTGGAGAAGTATTTGAAAGTGTCGAATTGATATTAATCCTCAACTTACATAATTGGCCAAAATGTTTGGTTAATTTTTATTTTAGTGTGTTGGTGATGAGCCTTTAAACATCTAGGAATACCTCAAACTACTTCTCAGCATCAACCATCTTAATTTTTCTATGGAATTTCTTTGAGTAGTTTGAAACAAAATCGATTGCTAGTCCTTATTTTTTCATTACACTCGCTTGTTTACAGGCATAAAAAAGAACTACAAGCTCTAATACCAATGATCCACACTATGGGGGCCTAAGAATAGGTGCATGGGGGATAATTGCACATTAGATAAATCATGGTTGTAAACATTAATGCACACAAAAGTATTCATAGAAAATAATCAACACACATTCAATGAAGTACAAGTTTACTACTTGCATAAATGTAACTTATATTGAATGAGAGTAAATAGGGAAAATAATACAACGATGTAAATTTTATGTATGATAGAGTAGATATGTAAATAATTATATATATCACTACAAATGTGTATGTCATTAAAATATATCCAGATGCATCTACTACATATTTATACATGCAATAAAAGAAACAATTATAAATACTACTGGCTACAAATAAGAAAATTACGAGTCATTTTTCCTTATTAGGTGACGATTGAATTTATAGGTATATGGTGATAAACTATCCAACTAGATCTATAATATGTTCCAATCTATAATGTGACACTTGGAATAACACGTGGATGTGTTAGATTTGAGGCAAGTGTAGGAATATGAATATGCAATAAAGTGTGAGTGTAGCACATAGGACAATGAGCAAGATTGATATAAAGAAATGAGTAGGAATACGAGTTGTCATGTAGGTTTGAGAAAAAGTACATGGGAGGTGCATGACATTGAGGGAAAGCTCAATTTAAAGGAGTGCATAGGATTATAAGTGTACAAGATGTAGAAGCTACACACAAATCACTTATATCTATTTTTGCCAAAATAAAGATAGAAAAATAAACTTTCCTTCAACAATTAGTCCTATCGATTATAGGTAACCTATGGGTAACTATGGGTGAAAAAATAAAGAGAAACCTATCGTGGTTAATCTATTCCTCCAAAAACACATTATGAATTTTAATGCTACAAGGAACAAATGCCTAGGTCAAGCCATTTGTGAAAACATTTTTTATTGCAATCATATAATTTTTTTTTGACTACATGATTACTATTATTTTTAATATCCCATGTGTTTCACTACGTTTGCAACTACTGTTTGAATTCCTCCTCTTTCACAACTACCATCTAAATGATTTTACATTTTTGATTAGGTAAAATTTTCACAAGTTTATTTATTTATTTGTTTTATGGATTATATTTTTCAAAATTTAGATTATTTTTAAAGGCTTGTGTTTATCTTTGTTAACCCAAAGCATTTAGAAGAAACACTCAAAACTATCTTTAATCATTTCATGCCTTGTTTGTGGTAAAAATAAAACTTTATATTTGATGCTCTAGGTATTTTATTTTTAGGGTTGTCACCTTATAGACCAAAAATACTAAAAAATATCTTCAAGAATTCATGATTTATTGTTTTTTATAAGAAATATATTAATCGAAACTTATAGATGTTAAGCTATTATGTCAAGTTTAGGTTTAATTTGGTTAGATTAATTTAGGGTTAGGTATCTTGCATTATTTTTTTTTTAAATTAAGAATTGTGTTTCTCAATTTTCCTTAAGATTTTTGTCAAACCAATATATATTCCCATTTTATACTCATCTAAGGTTGGCTTATATAGTATCTACAACAAGATACTTGTAGTTATTTGATGTTTTAAGGAGACTACGTAAAAATTAAAAAATGATTGAAGCTTTGAGTGAATGATTCATTTTTTGTCATGTCTAGGAAACACAATACAAAAGATTTAAAAAATGGGTAGTTTTATAATGGCTATAAAAATCTGAAATGATGTTTTATTATACATGTTACAATCATAGACACTCAATTTTAATCATTAAGCGATTAAAAATATTTAATATTGATATCCTTATTTTGTTTGGTCTATTTTCTATTTCATTAACTTGAAATACCTATAAGATCCTTCACTATTCTACTCATTGTCTTGCAATTATTGAAACACATCATCCAGACATCCCTATTCTACTTACAAATTCCTATTAGCCAAATTCAAGCAGTTTCTAACCTTATGGGATAGGTCCACACTAGGTTAGTCAACACCTAAACCTGACCTTGTCCCCCACACTCTAAAGAATTACTTTTAAAATTAAAGATATTTCATGTTAACTTTCATAATTTTAACAAAGTAAGTTAATGGAAAATTTCAAAATTTCCACTATATAAACAAATCAATGCCACTCAATACTTCATTAGATTTATTTAGAAATCATATAGAAATTCTAATACACATTGAGAAATAGGGCACTAATATCTATAATTTGAGTTCTAATTTATCCCAATATTCATATGATAAGTATGAAGTTATTTTATTACAGGTCAAGGACATTCATTATCAATCATTCAAGTCAATTTACTAGTTGTATCCATATAACAAATATTAATATTCAAAAATAAATACTAGGAGGGAGAACTACATCGGTCTAAGGCCCTTTTGTACGATGTAGGTAACACTTAAATTATGTGGAGTTTTCTAAAGATAGATCATTTATTCCCCTTGCATGATTCCCCCATTTTGTATTTAATCTTCATTTAGTTTATGTGAAAGAATCAGTGTTTTTTTTAAAAAAAAAATTTAGGACTTCTATGTGTCACATCAACACCTATTAAATAGTCAAAAGACCCTCTGAGATAGTTTCATATACCAAAACTAAAAACCAAATTACATAGTCAACATATATACAACCATAGTCAACAAATAAGGCTGTAGTGGACCTTTGTCTACCCTAGCACGACCCTAGTCCAGTGCATCACATAATACTATTTTAGGCTCTGATACAATTCACAGATCTTTCTAACTGTTTTTACATCAGATATCTACTTGTATTGTCAACATAAATTAAATCTAATCTAGGTTACATATTTCATTAGTTATTACTATTTATAGCTCATTTTGGTTTTTTATTTTACTAATTTTAACATTTAGGTTCTATATATTATGTAATCTAAATCAGTATTTCAGTCATTTAGTGTTTATAACATTTTGTTGTTAAATCAAAATAAAGATTAACCACTAGTTTTGAGGTAAATGGGGAGTAAAAATTATGCTTAAATTTCATTTTTTTCACACAATTGTATCCACCATTGCCTAAATGTTCATTTTTCATTAGATGTGCACTAATGGACTAGTGCTCTCCATCTTGAATTATAAAAATTATTATTTTTTAATATAAGTTACATTCATTTAGATTGCACACTTTACTCTAATTTGTATCATTATTACAATACATTTTTTGAGGGGTGCCCAAATTTTTTATTTTTGTTTTCTATATTTTTTGAAGTTGTCATGGTTACTCTATTAAAATTTATTTTATAAAAATGTGGTGCATAGCCATGGGTGGTCATGGATATATTTATCACATAAATATATTAAAATAGATCATATTAAGTAGATAACAAATTCAACACGTCATTTTTTCAATATCAGGGGGTGTTTACAAAAAAATAATATATGTCCAATCATGGACACTAAATAATACCAACATTAAAGTAGTAGAACTTGGAGAGAGCACAAATAAAATAAAAAAATATAAATACCAGGAAAAAAAGTAACATCTCTACAAAGAGAAATCCACCAAAATATGACATCATGGTATCAAAATAGCATGTCAATAAAGTCTGAAGACAACTTGGACACAGGGCCTAATTCCATCTCCATAGAAAATTTGGAGCAACAACATAGTTATCAACATTAGGTTCTCCATTTTCAACATCATTTTCATGTCCATTATTCCATACAACACCCATAATTACCTCAACACATCCAAGTCCAAATTTATATATTTTATGAATACATTTCTTATCCATAGGCCCCTCATCACATTAAAGTCCCACCATAACATTAAGATTGACTATTGAATTATCTCTACCACATGTATACTTAGCTATAATAGATCCCATCTGGAAGCTCATAATCTGCTTGATCAATAAATCTCTTTACTTTGGTCCCCATTCTTCACAATATCTTTCAAGTTGATTAGTATAATGTTTAGGTTTTTTCATTGAAATTTTAATGTTATGGTGAAATCAATCCATTGTTTCCTTTCTCTAGCATAAGAAGGCTATCTGATGAAGAAACAAATATAAGGCATCCAATATTACCTCCTTACTAGTTGTTGCATCACCACATAGGTTCAATCTAAATTAATATATACCTAATTTTTTTGGATCAAGGTACTCTACTTACTAAAAATATGTATCTTGATTAGTTCCCATTCAACCTCAAATACATTCACTTTAGCAACATCTAAGTGTAGTACTTTCCATTCTAGTGTAATTTAGGAAATTCTCCACTATCTATTAGATAATTTGATAATATCTTCATCATACCAATATTCAAGAATTTATCCAATTCAATTTGAGGTACTTTTATCTATAATAAAACCTGCACTTAAAGGATATGAATAATGAATTCACTAGTGAATTCAATATACACATTTCCCTTACCTTGAAACATATAATTAGTTCTTTGCTTCAACATTTTATTAAAAAAGATGCCTTATCTACTATGCCAACATATGATTGATTTAATCATTGTGAGGCCTACACATTGCTACATAAATGTGCAAAAATAATGGAAAAAATGAACACAAGATACATTAAATACTCATTTACATATTAGTTTAAATATTCTATAGGAATCTATTATTTTTGGCTCAACACACTCTAATTTTTTAGAAATCATGGTACCTCTTTTTGTGATCTAGGAGTTTGACTCAAGAGAGAATGGTTAGTATGGTGTTAATTCCAAAATGAAAACAAAATGAAATAAACAAACTAATAGCATAACATGTCTAGGCCTAGACACTAGGGAGAGCTTAGTTAACAAAATCAAATGAAAAACACAACTAAAAAGTAAGGAATGAAAATATAATAATTCCTTCACCTTCCTTGGAAGGTCCAAATACCTTTGTTGTGGTGGCTTGCTCAACTTGTGCTCATGAAGTCCTTGGTAATGGAAGCTTGGCTACCTCCATCTCTCCTTAACACCTCTTGGCTTGTAGCTTTGCTTGAATTGAAATCAATTTGGCATGGTAACACTAGTTGAAATAGATCCTTGAAGATATTTGTGCATTATAACTTTGCACCAAAATAATCTTATAAATGATGTTGTGAGGCCTCGTATTTATAGATTTTTGGATTTGATCATAATCAACCTCAGTTGTCCATATCAAGATTGAGATGTGTGGTTGAGGATTTATTAAATTTTTAGAATTAAGTTTGTAATTATCCTCATCATGCAATTGGAAGAAGGGTAAATTAAGAGGCATGGAGGGCATCATGGAAGGCATTGATAATGCATGGGAGGCATGAATCCTGATATTTGTGGCATTTATGGTCTAGGGATGTCTTCCCAAGAAATGAGGTCACTCGATGATGCAGATATTCAATATTCATTTCCACATAGAATTATTAATTAAACCTTGATTTGGGTTAATTAGCTCTTAAGCATGATTAAGCACATTGTGCACAAATTACCTAAATTGATCATAATGCCTTGTTATTAGTCCTAAATTTGACTAGATTGGAATTAGAAGTCCATGTTAGATGAATTAGAATCATTATCTCATTTAGGATGATACTGACAACAAATAACCAAGGCACACATCTTGTGCAAGATATTTGATAGGAAAGAGCAATCCAGAGTAAGTACAAAATTGGCATTTTGACTTGAAATAATCTGATCAAAGTTAGCTAATTCATAAATTGAATTACCCCATTTAGTGATGTCGGTCAGATGTGACCAATGTTGATCAGGGGTCAACTGGGAGATGCCAGTGTCAGTTATGGATTGGCCAATGTCGGTCATGTGTAGACAGGCAGGGACCGACATCGGTTACCTGTGCATCCAGAAAGTCTATTTTCATGGATGAACAGATTGTTTGCATGATTAAATTAACTATTGGTATTGAGTTTGCATTTTTATTTTTGATAGGACTGATTTGAACCCTTGATTAAGAGGTATATCTAACGGTGGAGAATGCATGCTCATGTTTCCTAATATTATATAATAAGATTAGATCTTCATAGCTTATTGTAAAAAAAGAACAGTAAGACATTTATTGTATGTGTATCAATCCAAGTTGTTGGAATTGATTGTAATTGTGAGAGAGAAGTCTTGAAGGAAAGAGATCTGTACATCTGAGAGGTGTGAGAAGAAAGTGTGATTTTCTTCATTGTATTTCCTTCTGGAAGAGTTTAATACAAGTTTTCAAGGTGGTTTCTTGTATCTCTTATTCTTTGTTGTTTCTGATTCTAGTTACTTATTATTCTAGTTTAATTCCATGTTTAGTTACTTACATAAAATTAATCAAGTTTGTTGGTTGATCCCCAACAAGTGGTATCAGAGCTCAGGTTGACTAACAGGTGTTTCAGATCTGGTTAGTGTTTGTTGATTATAGGTCACTCACAGGGGTTTTTGTTTGAGTGGGAGAAGCAATGGCAGAAGAAAGTAAACTGAGAATGGAGAAGTTTAATGGCAAAAATTACCAATTATGGAGAATGCAAATAGAAGATTATCTATATCAGAAAGATCTATACTTACCGTTAGGTGGGGTTTCAAAGAAGCCCACAGACATGGAAGATGAAGAATGGGAAGTTCTTGATAGAAAGGCTCTTAGATCTATAAGATTGAGTCTGGCATCTACTGTGATATCTAATTTATCACAGGTAAAGTCAACAGTAGAGTTAATGACTACTTTAGAAAATTTATATGAAAAACCCTCAACTTCAAAAAAGGTATATCTTATGAAGCAGTTATTTAATTTACAAATGCAGGAAGGTGGATATGTATCTAATCATCTAAATGATTTCCATGGAATTGTAAATCAATTAAATTTAGTCAAAATAGTTTTTGATGATGAAATTAAAGCTCTATTAATCTTATGCTCTTTACCTAAAAGCTGGCATAGCTTGGTAATGGAAGTTAGTAATACTGCATTTGCTTCAAATATTTTAAAAGTAGATGATGTTGTTAGTGTAATCTTGAATGAATAAATTTTCAGGAAAAGCACAGAGGAAACATCAGAGAATGCTTTAAGTTTTGAAAGTAGGGGAAGGCAAAAAGAGATGAGCAAATAAGGGAGATCAAGGTCTAAGTCAAAGATGAGAGGTAGATCCAAATCCAGAAATGGCAGGAAGATAACCTGCTGGAATTGTGGAAAGATAGGGCATGCAAGGAAAGATTTTTGATTAAAACCTAAAGAAGACAATTGGCATGAAGGTAAAGAAGAAGCAAAAGTTGTAGGTATTGTTGCACAAGATGCTCTTATATTCTCTTTGCATAATAATATAGAATCTTGGGTTTTTGATTTTGGTGCCTCTTTCCATGCAACCCCAAATAGAGAATATTTCAGTGACTATGTCCATGGAGATTTTGGAATAGTTTATTTAGGGGATGATGAGCCTTGTAAAATTATTGGCAAAGGAAAAGTGTAGCTGAAAATGCAGAATGGCAACACATGGGTGTTGAGAGATGTCATGCATGTACCCATCCTGAAGAGGAATCTGATTTCTGTAGGAAAGTTAGGAGATGAGGGTTGTACAATAACTCTCACAGCTAAATCTTGGAAGGTTTCCAAGGGTGCACTTGTATTGGCTAGAGGTAAGAGAGTAGGTACTCTCTATTTATGTAATTATATTACTGATAATTCTCCTTCTATATTATCTACTTCAGATGTAGATGCAAAATTGTGGCACTAGAGGCTTGGCCACATGAGTGAGAAGGGAATGACTATTCTTAAGTCAAAAGGTAAGCTTTTAGATTTGAAAAGCATAGATCTATATTTCTATGAGCACTGTATTTTTGGGAAACAAAAGAGAGTGAGTTTTCTCAAGACTGGGTCAACAAATAAGAAGCACAAGTTGGAGCTTGTTCACATAGACGTGTGGGGACCAGCTTAGGTTGCTTCTATTGGAGGATCACAGTATTATGTTTCTTTCATTGATGATGCTACAAGAAAGGTATGGGTTTATTGCATAAAGAAGAAATCTGATGTTTTTGACACTTTTAAGATTTGAAAAGCTTTGATTGAGAATGAAATAGGTATGAGATTGAAGTGCCTTAGATCTGACAATGGTGGTGAGTTCTGCAGCTATAAGTTCAACTGGTATTGTTATATGAATGGAATACGCAGGCAAAGGATGGTTCCAAGGACATCTCAGCAAAATGGAGTTGCTAAAAGGATGAACAAAACAATATTGGAGCTTGTAAAAAGTATGAGATTGCATGCTGGTTTGCCCTTACAGTTTTGGGCAGAAGCTATAGATACTACAATTTACCTAATTAATAGAGGACCCTCTACATCTCTGGATGGTGGAATTCCAGAAGAGGCTTGGATAGGTAAAAAGGTAGATCTTTCATTTTTCAGAGTTTTTGGTTTTGAAGCTTTTGTGCACATTGATAAGAAAAATAGAAAGAAGCTGGATGCTAAGTTTATGAGGTGCACATTTATTGGTTATGGCTCTGGAGATTTTGGATTTCAATTTTGGAATCTAGGAACTTACAAAATAATTAGGAGCCGTGATGTTGTTTTCAATGAAAAAGTGATGTATAGTGATCAGCTCAAGAAGCTGAAGAATTCTGAGCAGGGCCATGGAGATTTGGACGAGGTGACGATCCAAAATGAGCTCACAAGAAAGAATAATCACAGACAGGAAAACACAAAGACCGACATCGATTAGGAAGGAATCAACATCGGTAATACAAGAATTGATGTCGGTTAGACAGTGACCGACGTCAGTTAGGTAGGAACCGACGTCTGTTAGTTACAGGCCTGGAGGTGACCGAGGTTGGTCACTGTCAGAGAATTTGGGTAGACAACATGTTGTGAATGAGTCTCAGACGCCCATCTGGAGGTCCGAAAGGGTAAGTAAACCTCTAATTCGATATTCCCCTTCATTATTCTATTTATTGCTCACTGATAGTGGAAAACCAGAGAGTTTTGATGAAGCAATACAGGTAGAATCTAGGAATCAGTGGGAGCTTGGCATGAATGAAGAAATTGATTCCTTGAAAGAGAACCAAACATGGGATTTGGTTGAGTTGCCAACGGGAAAGAGAACACTAAAAAATAGATGGATCTATAGATTGAAGGAAGGAGAGAATGGACAGATGAGATATAAGGCCAAGTTGGTAGTGAAAGGATTTGCACAAAAACTAGGTATTGATTTTGGTGAAATTTTTTCTCTTGTAGTAAAAATGACTTCTATTTGGACTGTATTGTCTTTAGTTGCTATTGAGGATTTGCATCTTGAGCAACTTGATGTTAAGACATCATTTCTTCATGGAGATTTGGATGAAAAAATATATATGGATTAGCCAGAGGGTTTTGAGGTCAAAGGTAAGGAGAAGCTTGTGTGCAGGTTGAAGAAAAGCTTATATGGTCTTAAGCAAGCTCCTAGACAATGGTATTTGAAATTTGGCAGGTTTATGACTAAGCATGGCTACAGTAGATGTCAATCTGACCATTGTGTATATTTTAAGATATTGGATAATGGTAGATATATTATCTTGTTGTTGTATGTAGATGATATGCTTGTTGCAGGTTCACACATGTAGGATATTTCTGAGCTTAAGGTAAAATTAGCTCACACATTTGCCATGAAGGATTTGGGAGTAGCAAAGAAAATCCTTGGCATGAGTATTAAGAGAGACAGGAAAAATCATAGGTTGATTTTGTCTCAAGAGGATTATGTAAACAAGGTGTTGAAACGGTTCAATATGTAGGATGCAAAACTGGTAAGCACACCTATGGCTGGACACTTCAAGTTGAGTAAAGAACAGTGTCCTAATTCACATGATGAGGTAGATTACATGAGTAGAGTTCCATATGATTCCACAGTTGGGAGCTTAATGTATGTAATGGTATGTACTAGACTGGATATTGTGCAAGCAGTGGGAGTTGTCAGTAAGTTTATGGCCAATCCAAGAAAGGAACACTGGAAAGCAGTTCAGTGGATTCTCAGATATATGAGAGGGACCAGCAGTAGGCATTTGTGCTATGGAGGGTCAAACACTTCTCTACATGGTTATGTAGATTCAGATATGGCAGGTGATTTGGATGGCAGGAGAAGCACCACAGGATATGTGTTCACTGTTGGTGGAATGACGGTTAGCTGGATTTCAAAGTTGCAGAAGGTTGTTGCCTTGTCTACTACAGAGGCAGAATACATTACAGTCATAGAGGCTAACAAAGAGATGATATGGATGACGTGGTTCATGGAAAAGCTAGGAAAGGAGCAAGAGAGTTGCAGATTATACAGTGATAGTCAAAGTGCAATTCATTTGGCTAAGAATTCAGCCTTTCATTCAAGAACCAAACATATATAGCTTAGGTACCACTTCATAAGACAGGTATTGGAAGATGGTGAGTTGAAGCTGGAGAAGATCCATACAGATAAGAACCCTAATGATATGTTAACCAAGCCAGTAACAAAGGAGAAGTTGAATCTTCATTCAACTTTTGTTGGTCTTCAAAATTGAGCTTGAAGATGGAGAAGCTAGAAGATGTTGCTGTACAGGTACTGGTGCAACTGTTTATCTCCAAGTGGGAGATTATTGAGTTGTGGAGCTAAAAGCTTCACCAAATGAGTAAATTGTAGGTTGTTGGAGTTACAAAGTCACCAGCATTGGTCAGATGCGATCGACGTCAGTCAGGGGTCAACTGGGAGATGTCGATGTCGGTTATGGATTGGCTGACGTCGGTCATGTGCAGACAAGCAAGGACCGACATTGGTTACCTGTGCATCCAAAAAGTCTATTTTCGTAGATGAATAGATTGTTTGCATGATTAAATTAACTGTTGGTATTGAGTCTGCATTTCTATTTTTGGTAGGACTAATTTGAACCCTTGATTAAGAGGTATGTCTAACGGTGGAGAATGCATGCTCATGTTTCTTAATATTATATAATAGGATTATATCTTCATAGCTTATTGTAAAAAAAGAATAGTACAAGACATTTATTGTATATGTGTATCAATCCAAGTTGTTGGAATTGATTGTGATTGTGAGAGAGAACTCTTGAGGGAAAGAGATCTGTACATCTAAGAGGTGTGAGAAGAAAGTGTGATTGTCTTCATTGTATTTCCTTCTGAAAGAGTTTAATACAAGTTTTCAGGGTGGTTTCTTGTATCTCTTATTCTTTGTTGTTTCTGATTCTAGTTACTTATTATTCTAGTTTAATTCCGTGTTTACTTGCTTACATAAAAGTAATCAAGTTTGTTGGTTGATTCTCAATAGGATGATATTGACAACAAATAACCAAGGCACACATCTTGTGCAAGATATTTGATAGGAAAGAGCAATCCAGAGTAAGTACAAAATTGGCATTTTGACTTGAAATAATCTGATCAAAGTTAGCTAATTCATAAATTGAATTACCCCATTTAGTGATACCCTAGCCAAAATTGGCACTTGAATATGTCAATTTCACATCATTTAGCATGTTCTAGTGTTTTTAGACCAAATTGTGCATTTTGGGTGAAAATTGGTCAAAAGCTTGATTAGAGGTTATCGATGGCTAATTTTAGGTATCTACAGTTTGCCCCTATTTGGGAAGATGTTGTAAACCATAGGTAAAGGAATGTCTTCTCAAATAATGAGAAATGGCATGTATGCCAAAAAGAAGATGATGGTTGAAGAACAAAGATCCAAATGGTTTTTGAGAAGCCTATGATGATGCCCCCTCGAGGGAGTGGCCATCACATTTATTGATGGATGGTCCCTAAAAAAGAAATAAGGAGAAAGGTGGAATTAACCCATGGTTGAGATTAATCCAAATGAGAAAATGCTTGCATGTATTGATGTAAAAAGGATACTAATTTGACCAAAGGTGGTTATAATCAAGAAAAAAAGTCAAAATGATGATTTTCCCATAGGAAGTTATAATCATGAATATGACCTAGATTAGATAAAGTTGATTGTGCCATAGTTAGGGTTAATTAGCAAGCATAACTCAAGGATATAACCTAGAATATAGATTAAAGATGAGTGGGTGCAAAGTGATGAAATGGATGAATAGAAGAGTAAGATTGATCAGTGTGAATTATTTAGTTGTACCTACCAATGAGGAGATGCTCATCTTGATTAGCAATGATATAACTAGAATGGTTATTGGGTTGATTTGATCAAGGGTAAGATGGAAGGATTTGCCAAGGTGCCAAGGAGAAACTTCTATGACTCCATTGATTGTAGACCTTCCTAAAGCTAATTTTTGTTATAGCATGTGATGATAGACTTTATTATAGAACACCATGAAGACTTGGCCAAAATATGCATAAAGACTGACTCCTGATCCAATAAACACTTGAAAACAATCCACCAATGATAAAAACCATGATGATAATGTTTACGTATGAATATGGATAGACTCAAGAATAACGTGCTCGAGGAATCACCCAATGAATGCATATACGCTGAGTTAAGGCAACAATATTGAAAGTAAATAAACAAGCTAGTGAATAAACAAAAAACAAAAAAATAAACAATCAAATGACTTGAAATAAACATACAAATAGAAAGCCTAAAAACAAAAATAAAATAAAGCATCCTAACAATGACAATGCCTAGTAAGGTAAATCAAGGATAATTGACTAGGCTTAAATAGGACAAATAGTTTTGGTTTTTTTGGGATTTTGAGGTATCTTAACTCATTAGATAATGACAAGATACCTGCTCGTAAAATGGTGAGAGCATTTGGCTTAGGTTGCTCACAAAATGACAAGAACGTATGGAAAGGGAGACTGAGGTGACCTCAACATGAATTGAGAATGACCCACATAGTCTTAAAATGACCTCAACTCATAGTAATTCCATCCACATAAAAGGTGAGGAAAAACCAACTAGGTCCCAACAAGTTTTCAAATCTGGCAAATGGCTAGTCAAATGAAAATAGTGATGGCAAAGTGATGCAATAATGCATGATAAAAAAATGTTGCCCCTAGTTTACCCATAGGGGATTATAACTAGGATACAATGACATAGGTCAATGATACTAATTTTCCCATAGGTGGTTATAATTAATAGCAAGACTAGTGAAACACTAATTTATCCATAGGTGGTTATAATCAGGCTCACATAAATAAACCTGATAGGATGAAAGATATCTTGCCAGATCAATTGTCACAATACTTTCATAGACTAGCATTGAAACATAGATTGGATTTATTATTGAAACTTGATTGGAATCCCCCCACAAAATTTTCAATAAGAGCTAAATGAACCAAGATTAAAATAGGATTGGGTAGGATGACTAAAAATAGGCTTTGGTTTAGATAAGAATGGAATGATAGGATGGTATAATCTTGCTAAGGATAATGATGGTTTTTGATAGACTAGATAAAATGGTAAGAGGGTTACCCCCAAGTGATGGGCTGAATGTATAGGAATATAAAACAATGGTAAAAGGATATGTAATAACAACAATGGTAATGTGAGATGATATGGTACATGTTTTTGGCCTGGGTGTGGTTTTTGATTCTATTGTTCTTGCTGATGGGGAGATGTTTATCCTAATCAATAAATGGTATAACCAAAATACTTGATCATGTTAATTGCTAACCCACACCTCATCAGAATAGCTTCTCTATCAAGAACTTGATGCAGATTTGGTCCCATTGGGCATGCTATTATGTGATCTTCATTGGTCATTGATTTTGATTCCTTCAAACATCAAGACAAGGTATCTTTGTAGCCTCTACATAAGAAAGTATGGCCGTGGATGGTAAATAAGGACAAATAATGGATGGTAGGTTTGTTTTTGAAATGGAATGGTAGATGATAATGGAATGTATAATGGTGGGGAAACATATGAAGATTAGGACTTTCAGTCACATGTAATGTTGTTGATGTCAGATTCAACATAATTTTGGTTGTGGTAAGGATGAAGACTTTTTCTCTCAAGAGGACCACTAGATTTCTCTATTGTTTGATCTTGAGAGTAGCTACCATCTGATTAGGTTGTATATTGGAAGTTATGTTGATTTGATCTTTGATGTTATCTTCATCAAGCAGTGAATAACTTTTATGCTCAACTATTGGTGCCTAGAGGTTTTCACTAACGAAGTTGTCTTGATTGTCCCGTATCACCTTCAAGAAGGTTTCACTAATTAACATTCGGTTTTGACTTTGATTTTCTTGTAGTGCTTCCAAAAAATTTTCACTAAAAGATGTTGAGTTCTGACTTGGATTGTCCCTAGCACCTTCAAAAAGGTTTCAATAAGAGAGTGTTCTTCTACTACATGAATGTTATCTTGGCCTCCTTACTCTTCTTCAACTACTACATCACCATGGATGTAGTTCAACAAAGTGTGAATCTCTTGGTACTAATTGATACTTGTGGGAGTTGGAATGTTAATGATATGGCTATTTTGGTTGATGGTAATGGCCTGTGGAATGGTAATGAAATGGGGAGAGGTTACACAGTCCTCATAGAAGATACTAGGATAAATTGTGTCAATGTTGAAGTACTCATCCTCAAAAACTATAGAAGGATCAAAAATGTATTCAAATTGATCTATGAGGCATGGGCAATCAATATTGTAATAACCATGAACATATTCTTCTTCTAAATTTGATTCTAACTCAATGGACTTTGAATCTGATGTTGAGATTGATGTTGATTCTAATTCTGATGTTAAGTCTAATGTCAGTTCAAGAATAGAATCTGAATCTAATTCTAATTATTCAAATGATAGATAATCTATTATAATAATGTCTTGAATATTTGGTTTTAGACAAATAACAACCTGTAATGACATGATGGTCTCCACAAAAACTAGTTTATGAAAGTGAGACTCCTCTAGAATGGGAAATAGGTCAAGAGACAACTCCTTAGAGACTGGCTTGTCAATAAGAGGCTATTGGAAAATAAGTATATGGTTGAGGTAATGATTTTCCCAAAGGTAGTTATAATCATTAATGAGTGACTCAATAAAGACTAGCTCATCAGAGTGAGACTCCTCAACAACTGGTATAGGATCAATAGGCAATTTATCATAGGTTGACTTATCATAAATGGTTGAGTCAATAGAAACATCTCAGATTGGTTGGTTCTTTTGGCCTTAGTTTTGAATGAGTTGAAAAATACCAGTTTTGAACACAACTTAGTCTTTGAATGATTGGATTAGTTGAGGTTTGGTTGGGAGTGGTACTAGATGAGGAAGAATGACTTGCAATTGCATAATGGCAGGGCCTTAGAGAGCTTGATTACTTGCATGAGCCAAAAGATAAAGTACTAAGATGGTAATGATAGGGCATTATGGAGATTGATTACCACACAAGCCAAAAGACTAGGTCTTGGAATGATGAAGTGGCGTTGTGGATATTGGTTGCTCATACAAGCTAAAGGACTAGGTCTAGGAATGGTAATGATATTCCTTGAATATTGCAGAGCTTGATGGCTCATATAATCCAAAGGAAGGTTAGGGGTAGTCGATGATTGGATATTCAAAGGATGTTGTGAAACTTGATTGCTTACATAAGTAGAAGAATCAAAGTATTCCTCATAAACCATATCATCCCAGTCATGAGTTATATCATAAGCTAGTTCTTGATTATGTTCCATGTACTAATTTTTGAAAAGAGGTTATGGATTCATATCCCAAAAAACATTATCTATAGTTGGGTCTTCAAAGTCCTCTTCACAAGCCTCTTCATACCAGTCAAGGTCTTGAGTTGGATCGTAAGTTGTTTTGTGACTTTGTTCCCATGAATGATTAATATGAGGCAGATATAAATCTATCTCACAAACCATATTAGCATCATTGGGGTCTTGATAAAATCCATAAAAGTCATTTTGTGCAGCCATTCTATCATAAATTCGATTGTAAGTGACTCCACCATAAGTGTAGCTAGACATATCCACATAAATGATGAAAGCTCAAAAAATAAAAAGACTTAGAGTTATATAAACTTTAAAAAAATTATGTCCAAAGGACAAATGGTTCAAGCTTGGTCTAACTACATCAAAGGGGTGGAGCTGTATCTACGATATGGTCTGAAAGTAGATCCGTATCTCAAAATGATTTATGGTAAGACTTGGCATAAAATAACTTAATGTCAAATGTCTAACATCAATGTCATATGCACAAAAGGTTAAGCATTTGAATAAAAATTGACATGCCAAAGATCTAGGTTAAAGTGTTCCAATCGAGGTCTAAGCTAGGAAAGGGAAAATTTGAGTTGCTAGGTCTTTTATCCAAACACAGAGTCAAAATCTAGGCTTAAACAAATAGGCATATTCTAGGACTTTTGGCCAAATGACATCAAAAGATAGACTTGAAACAAAGGCTGATGTGATTTGATTTAATCTAACAAGTTTAGAAACAACTTTGACATAGATTCGACACACAAAATCAAACATAAACATGATCAATTGACATAAGGCATAAGATAAAAGGCTCTTTGAAAAATGTTGTGTTCTCCTAAATAAAGGCACAAATAATGATGAGGATAGGCATTAAATAAACAAACCATCAATAGTTTTCAATTTTGGGTAACCGATTAACCAGAATTATGCAACCCAAAAGAGAAAGATCTATGTATCAACCCCTCAAATTGAGGCTTAAACATAAATATATCAATGTTTGGATCTAAACTTAACAAGTCTAATTGAAAATTCAATGTTGAAAACTAGGATTGGACCAAATAGGCTAGACAAGATTGGACAACATGATGACTCAAGATAAAAGTTCAAATGGTATGCATGACATGGTTTGAAACAAATAGTTTTTGGTGTAATGTAAACTAGTCTTGAAATAAATTGAGCAGCCTAACAGCGTAAGCATGCTCGATTGATGTGATCAATGCTATGTTTCAAGAGACACAAAGGCATAAATGGTTTGACATGATTTGGGTAGCATAATACTACCCTCCACAACTCAAATGACACACACACAAACAAGTTTTAGCAAAATTTCAATTCACAAGTGTGGTGTAAAATGACCAGCATAACACCTCTTTAGACAAAAGAGTGACATATAGAAAAATTGGTTTTGACATGGCTTATACACAAACAAATAATTTTTAGTCTCAAAAACATACCAAATGAGAAAATGATCAAAATACACTAAGTATATTCATCTAAAATCCTAGCAAGGGTATGGCGTGTGGGGTTGACTAAACTATCAAGTTTCAAATATTTCTAGGGGAATCAATTGCACAATGAATTTCACACCAAATAATGCAAAAGAAAATCATGGATTTTGGGTCTGTATCACTTGGCTTATTGTAAAAAGGTCTAGTCCTTTTTACAACCACTACATCCTGTTGTTCACTCAGTGTAGTGCAATGTCCAAAGTGCCACTACATCCCAAGTGTAACTTCAAAGGATCCCAATGAAGTCAATTTTGGGAGATGAAACCCCAAGTCAAATCTTCCCTAAAGAACTTGCAGGAGGTGATGAAGTCCCCCTCACATGCCAAGATGCATAAAAATAAATAAAGCATAAAAGTAGAAAGACTTTAGGGTAATTTTCAAGATCACCCAAACTTTGATGAGTTTTGGTGGAGTGCTTTAGATAAATTTCTTTATTAACCTTGGACTAGTCCACTTTACAATAGGAATGGCACTTTTGATTCTAAGGGTTCCCTATAGGGGATAAATGGAAGAGCATACACGTAACACCCCTCTTTTTTCCAAACAAATATATAACTAAACAACTATTGCAAGCAATAATTGACAAGTGTGTTCAATTTTAAACCCAAATAAAATATTTGGTGGTGTTCATTTGACCCCTTGGTCTTAGTTGGAAACTTTGAAAAAAATTCACCAAAAACACCTAAATTCTTTGTTAAACACAAAAACAAAGTTCCTAATCAAAATTTAAGCATGCAAAAGTGATTTAAACATGTTTTGAAAAAGAATCCCACTTGGTCCTAAAACAAAATTGTTAGCATGTCCTTTAGCTTTGAAGCCATTTTGAGTTTAAAATAATAAACCTTGGAAAAGTAGCTCTTAGGTTTGTGTTTTTTTGAAAAACATACTGATCAACATTAGTTATTACCATCAATGTCAGTTACAACCAATTGATATCTAACTGATGTCAGTTCTACTGATCGATGTCAGTTAAGCCATGTAACTGATGTTGGTATTTTTGCTAACATCGGTTACTATGTAAAAAATGTGGCAATCAAAAATGACAAAATAAAGTTATAAAATTAATTTATAAGAGTTTTAAAATCTTAAATAAATATTTTAGAGTTGCAAAAGGATCTCCTTTATGTGTAGGATGCATCTAGTCCCACTGAGCATGTCATTATGTGATCTATGAATTTGACTCAAGAGAGGATGGTTAGTATGGTGTTAGTTCCAAAATGAAAACAAAATAAAATAAACACACTAATAACATAACATCTCTAGGCCTAGACACTAGGGAGAGCTTAGTTAACAAAAGCAAATGATAAACACAACTAAAAAATAAGAATAAAAACACAACAATTCTTTCACCTTCTTTGGAAGCTCTAAATGCCTTTGTAGTGGTGGCTTGCTCAACTTGTGCTCATGAAGTCCTTGGTAATAGAAGCTTGGCTAACTCCATCTCTCCTTGGCACCTTATGGCTTGTAGCTTTGCTTGGATTGGAATCAATAGGGCATGGTAATGCTAGTTGCAATGGCTCCTTGAAGATATTTTTGCATTATAACTTTGCACCAAAATAATCTTAAAAATAATGTTGTGAGGCCTCCTATTTATAGATTTTTGGATTTGATTAGAATCAACCTCCACTGTCCATCTCAAGATTGAGATGTGTGGTTGAGTATTAATTCAATTTTTGGAATTAAGTTTGTAATTATCCTCATCATGACATTGGAATAAGGGGCAATTAAGAGGCATGGAGGGCATCATGGAAGCCATTGATGAGGCATGGGAGACATGAATCCTAATATTTGTAGCATTTATGGCCTAAGGATGTCTTCCTAAGAAATGAGGTCACTTGATGATGCAGATATTCAATATTCATTTCCAAAACAAATTATTCAACAAGTTTCCATGGAATTCTTAATTAGGCCTTGATTTGGGTTAATTAGCTCTTAAGCCTGATTAAGCACATTGTGCACAAATTATCCAAATTGATCAGAATGCCTTGTTATTGGTCCTGAATTTGACTAGATTGAAATTGGAAGTCCATGCCAGATGCGTTGGAACCGTTATCTTATTTAGGATGCTACTAACAAAAAATAACCAAAGCACACATATTGTGTAAAATATTTGATAGGAAAGAGCAATCTAGAGCACACATATAAAATTAGCATTTTGACTCAAAATGATCTAATTAAAGTTAGCTAGCTCATAAATTACATTACCCCATTTAGTGATACCCTAGCCAAAATCAACACTTGAATATGCCAATTTCACATCATTTAGCATGTTTTAGTGTTATTATGCCAAATTGTGTGTTTTGGGTGAAAATTGGTCAAAATCCTGATTGGAGGTTACTGGTGGCCAATTTTAGGTGTCTACAGTTTTTACTTTTTGAGTATGGTCTCGCTTGTTATGGTGTAATTGATCTTCCTCTACATGGTATTAATTTTGTTCATACCTCAATTTTCATATAAAATCAATTCTTTAAACTCAATCTATTACACCAACTAGGGCTAAGTAGTGAATTTTCGTATATAACACTTTGCATGAAAATAAACTCTAAAATGTTTTTTTGTCTCCCTTTTCTAGTTGGTAAAGTGTTGCACATTAGGTCCATGTAAAGTAAAAATATTTTTAGTGAAAAATAATCTCTTTAAAACCATCCCATAGTGTAGACCACGTTTGAATGGTAAGCTTTCATATATAACACTTATTCCAGAAGTAGACGTTTGATGCTATTTTGATTTACTATTGTAAGTTGACCTAATTTTCCCATTTAGGTTCATAGGGCATCAAGGAATTTTTAGTGAAAAATCATGCCTCAAAAGTGGTCCTATATTGGAGACCACATCTAAATGATAAATCCTCATATATATCACTTCTAGTGAAGACTGATTTGAAACACAGTTTGGTCTCATTTTGAATTTTCCCAGTTTGGTTTAAATAAGAATTCATAGATTTTAATGCTAACTAGGCTAAAAATCCTAACTAAATCTTGGCGAGCATAATATTATTTTCATAGTGTTAATAATAATAGTTATTCTAATTATCTTTACTTGGAAAAGTCAATTTATTTAAATTGTTGATTTGGGTTTAAATCCTGGTCATGTCCTTGGTGTGTCTCATGGCCCCCCTCACTTTGTAAATCCATCATTAGGTAGGGGGAAGCCTCATGATTTTCCCTCATGACCATTGGGATTTAAAATCCTGACTAAGATGTGGGGGTTGCTAGGGACCATGTATGCACCCTTCTCCCCTTTCCCACCCAATTTTTAAAACTTTGTTATTAATTAAATTTTAATTAAATTAAATTTTATATAATGAGTTTAAATTTTAATGAATTTTTTTAAAAGGAATTAATTTTAAATTAAATAAATTGTTTAATTTGATTAAATTATTATATATATATATATATATATATATATATATATATATATATATATATATATATATTAGTGTAGGTTTTTATTTTTCCCTATTTTTTAATTAGGGAAATTGTATTTCTTATGCATACATGGAGTTTTCCTATATTTGTGGGATATGCTAGCTTATGTGGAGATGTGTGTCATAGATGTGTCATAGGTGTCATAAGAATGTCATAAGTAACTCCCTTGATGGGAGTTACTTCTCTATTCTTAGCACCTTGTCAGCACCTTTCATGGAGGAGTTACAGTCTATTTTTGGGGTGCCTTGGCCACCTTTTATGGAGGAGTTATGTGCTCTCCTATATGTATTCTTCACTTTGGCCATCTCATGTTAATCATATTTTGGTTTTCTCCATTTTTTTTTGTGCAATTTATCTTCCTGTGTAATTTTCAAATTGTTTTAGGATCTATGTGGTGTGTACTTGCTTCATCTCGTGTGATCACGTCTCCATTGCATTCGCATTATCTGGATTTTGGAAACAACTCTGATATGGTATCAGAGCCACTCTGGTAATTATGTGTCTGGTTATGGTATTCTGAAATCCTTACTTTGCTTTCTTAGTAGTTTTTTTAACTCTGTTGTTTTTGTAGAGTTTTTTGAAAACTCATGCAAATCCATACGGAAACTTGTTCAAAAAATTACTTCTGAGTTAGTATTTGCCAAGACATCTTGTCTAGATTTGTTGTGGCTTTAGCAAAGATAGTATAATTCCTTTTCTTTTGGTCATTCTACAGGAAAAGATAGTGCAATCCAGCTCCACGACATTCTTCTCTCGTTGCAATTTAAAATTATTCTAATCTGAATCAGTCATTTGAAAAGTAGAGAGATGCACAGTCCAGTGACAGATCGCCCATTTCAATGCCTTCATTTCTTTTGCTCCTACTTCAAGAAAGGGGTCGGCTGCATATGGGACTCGGCCTAAGTGCTAACCTCAGCTTACAGGAGTCAGCGGACTATTGTCTGATTGTTTGACAAAATTTTGCAGTTATCCTTCTGCCACGCCAAGCTTCTGCAACGCTGGACACTCTTCTGGTCTATGCCAAGCTTTTGAAACTCCACGCTAAGTCCTTCCAGCTAACCTTTCTCTGTTTTCAAGGCGCCAAGTAGCCGTACAATGTCCAGCAGGTCTGCAATTCATTTCTTTTGTTTTTTCTAAGCAAAATTTGGACTATGTTTTTTTTTGCGCCGCTTCCTTGCTTGGCGTCCCATGTGGGCCCTTGGACACTTGGCATCCATCAAATTGTCCTTTGCTTTATTTTTTTCAGTTAAAATTTGACTTGTAAAAAAAATCAATCAATTTGACTGAATATTATGTTTTTTAGACAGTTTGATAATTTGGGGGTTTACATTTAAAACTTGTATCTTCAACCTACGAAGACGAAAGGTGAGGCCCGGGTTGGCAGGAGGCCAATTCCCCCTCACACAAACCTCCTTTGGATTATTCATTCCATGCCAAATCCAATGAGTGGTTGGAAGGCCACTTTCTCTCTCAAAATAGGCATTTTAAAAATGTTTTAGTGCTTTTTTTGCAAAAACACTAGTTTACGAGAAAATTAAACCTTTAATATCTTGCAAATGGTAGCTTGGATTTGGGTGCCATTGTTTTCAAAAGTGTTTGTAATTCAATTCTCCATAGTGTAGGCTTGTTATTTGTCAAAAATGCACTAGTTTATAAAGTGCCTAAAATTTTGGGTCTCCCAGGATGCATTTTCGGCTGAGTCTGACGTCCTGTTTGCTTAAGTCTTGTACTGATTACTCTAAGATGCATTCTCGACTGAGCCCAATGTATTTTGAGCATGCACTTGAATATTTATGGGGGGGCTCAATATTTCGGGGGGGGGGGGGTGTGATTGCTTTTCACAACTTGCAAATCTTTGCTTTCATTCTCCTTTCTGCATAATTTCACAACTTGTAATCAACACAACTTCACCTAAATTCAGCTTAAAATGGATTCTTTTCAACTTAAACCCCTAACACCTTTCAACTATTATGAATGTAAGGTTAAAATGTTAATCATTCTTAGAAGCAAAGAGTTGTATAGGATCACCATGGGTATTGAAGTAGAACCCAACACTGATGCTAAAAAAGTCAAGTGGTACAACCGTAGTGATGAAGCCTATGGATTACTAAGCTTGTCTGTGTCTCCAGAACTTCTCTTCCATTTATAAACCTCCAAGACTCCCAAAGACATATGGGACACCTTAGAACTCTTATTTGGGAAGCTTGATGAGATGACAGGACATGAGCTTGAAAACGAACTCATAAGTCTAAGTCCTAGCAACTTTGACACCCTACATGACTTATTCACTAAGTTTAAGGCCCTTAGATTACAATTGAAAGAATGCAGGATAGAGAAGAAAGATGATCAACTCATTCTTTCTATTCTCGCAAAGTTAGGTCCAAGCTATTCAGTCTTTGTCTCCACTTTCCATGCCACAAAAAGTGCCCTTGGCACTACATGGAAAATGCCTTCTTTGAATTCATTCATTGCCGACTTGACTAGGGAGAAAGATAAGCTAATTCAAATGGGCACAATGAAGTCTACTCAACCCCAAGCTTTGATAGCTAGAAATGGTAAGGATAAGACTTCAACAAAGGAGAAGAAAAAAAAGAACAAGGACCAGAAAAAAAAGAAAGAAAACAACAATCTTGCCAAAAACAACACTGAGTCTTCATCCTCCAATGCTAAACCTAAGAAGGAGAAGGTTAAGTGTGCCTATTGTAAAAAGACAAGGCATGATGAACACAAATACATGAAGAAACAAATAGATCACCTAACTCATCTTCTAGAGAAGCACAACATAGGTATTCATGAGTCCATCAAGCAAAATTCATCTACCCAAGATTCTACCAAGGCAAAAGGCAAGGGTAAGGAGAAAGAAAAGGGAAAGGCCCTTGTAGCTACTATAGCTTCTACATCATCATGGGTCATTGATTTGGGTGCTTCTCACCACATGGGCTCTTCACTAGTTGAGTTTTCATATTTAGAGCCTTGTAGCATGACTTCAATTAGTTTGGGTGATGACACATCAGTTATTGGGAAAATATAACAGAAGCACATAATTGATTACCAAGCAACTTAATATGCAGAAATTAACCAGAATACACAAATAACTAGAATTCAAAAATAACATAGAATATGAGAGACAATACACAACTTGTATTAAAACTCTTTCAGAAGGAAATACAACAAAGAAGGCTGTCACAGTTCTTCTTCCTTACACACCTCTAGGGCTCCCACACCTCTAGGGCATAAACAGTAAATCTTCCCTCAAAGCTCTCTCTCCTAGGTCCCAACACACAACTCAAACACAGAGTTGGTGTTCACCTCCAACCAGTCAGTATCCACTACTGCCAGTACTCTAGTGCTCCACGCACACCACAAGTGCTCCACGCACTCCACAAGTACACAAACGTACTTCAAGTAGACCTCCCCTGAACTTGCAACAACCTGCACCTCAAATGATCTTACTTATGGAAGGATCTTCCTTGCCTTCCTCTTTGCTCTCTTTCTGAGTACACACTGTACTCCAAGTAGATCCCACCTGATTTTTCTCCTTGTTGTGTTGCTGTCCTATCTGATCTTGCACACCTACAAATCAATCTGGTTCTGCACACCTGTGAATCTTAGACCTTGCATACACATATACCTATAGATCAATGATCTTACTTACCCATGCAGATTTCCTATGATAGCCATGCTCACCTGATGACCAAGATCATACATACATGAAGAACCCTATTGATTCTCTAATTCAGCACCCACACTTGGTATTGTGGCACTAGGAGGAACACACCATTTCTCTCCTCTCTCTGAAGGAGCTTATTTGCTCTCTTACTCTCTAGCACACTTTTACAATACAACCAATGAGTCTCTTAAATAGATCTCATGCAAACAATAATTAGACACCTAATTACAATAATTAGATCCACAGCTTCTAGTCTAAATTTGGCTCTTGACATGCAAACACTTGGTTCGTTAGCTAACTACCTGTAACATTCACAGCTCGAACCACATAGGTGACCGATGTCGGTCCCTGTCTGCCTGGGGGTGCCGACGTCGGCTGACTTCTGACTGACATCGGTTGCCTTCTTGTTTGATCCTGCTGACGTCGATTGGCCTGACCGACGCTGGTGTTTGTAACACTCAACAACCTTCTTAAAACCTCCTCCTCTATTTGCATTAGTGAAGCTTTTAGCTCCACAACCTAACAATCTCCCACTTGGAAATAAACAGCTACACTGTACCTATACTTGTACTCCGTCTAATCTATTTCTTGGCTTGTATCCCTCTTCAAGATCAATTCTGAAGACCACCCACCACACAACCTGTGGTGCACCTCCTGTCATCTGAGTACCCTGCCACATCTGAACCTACAAACCCATGTAGTGAAGTCCTGACCCTACATAGCATGAATCCTTGCTGCTGGTCCCTCTCAAATACCTGAGAACCCACTTCCTCAAATTAGCTCCTAACTCTCTGACAATACCCACTGATTAGGCAAACTCAGGTCTATACCAGACCTCATGTGATTTCAGACACTAAACTATCCAGCCCTTGGTGTGCTCTGATTCTACATCCTGCGTAATGAACCTCACCAACACCTGATTCACATCAGCTCCCACTGGAGACAAAATCAACCTGTGATCTCCCATGTCTCCCATGCCAAAGAATTTTGCTGCTCAAAATTCTTCATAGCAAACCACTGAACTAATCTTACCCTTAGCTCAACAAAACCCTGTATGTACAAACCTGCTAGTAAACATACCATACACATACAGTAACAGGATAATGTCATGACCATCATCCCCCTGATAAGACAAACCACAGTAGTTACACTGACATTGACTAAAGTCATGCTTTGTCATCCACCTGTCAGAACCTGTACCACTATCCTGCAGCTTCCTCAAGACCATATGACCTGGTCTTCCATCTCACGTGTCCATTCACTCTATTCTTCAACTAAGGTATCCATTCATCTCTGTGCTTTCATACTGGCTGGAAACCCTACCAAATCTCCCGCTTGGTTTTGCATCATATTCCTACCATGCTCCCACTGTTTCTTGGATCCTTCCTGCTCTGCACACAACAACTAGTATAAAGAAGAGGAACAACAAATTTGAGGCTTACTTACCACCTTTAGTCCTCCATATGGGCATTTGAGACTCCTTGACAGCTTGCTGTCCACCCAAAATCCGTTATAGTGACTGACCTTGGTCACCACACAGTTTGCATCCAACCGACGTTAGTTCCATGCACCTGTCCTGACTACCAACCCTGCCAACATTGGTTTCCTCATGTTACCGACGTTGGTCCTCCTGACTGACATCGGTCTTACCTACTATCGACGTCGGTCCTCCTGCTGACATCGGTACCTGTGTTCACTTGTGAGTGATGACTTTTTACTCGTGAGCTCGTTTGAATCAAAACCCATGTCCAAACTGCCCTGCTCAAAAGTATCCAACCCCATCCACTGAACTTTGTTCGTCATCTCCTCCAAGAACACCAAGGCTTTCCAGTTCTTAAGCTTGTTAAATATATAAGTCTTCCTCTTAAGAACATGCATCTCCTTCTTGCTCATGTGACCAAGCCTACAAAGCCATGTCTCTGCAACAGAAGAAGAATCAGTAATATAAACAAGTAGATAAAGAGTACCTATTTTCTTACCACCAGCTAATTCAAGTGCATCCACTGTGAGAGTTCTTGTGCATCTCTCATCACCCAACTTTTCTAAAGAAATTAGCCACATCTCCAAACCTGAGACCTGCATGACCTCCTTCAACACCCATGTGTTGGCCGCCTGTAATTTCAGCTTCACTTCTCCTTTGCCAATAATCTGACAAGGCTCACCAGCTCCTCTCCTTGGGGCTGCATGGAAAGAGGCAACAAAATCTATTATCCAAGATTCAACTTTATCCAAGAAACCTCCCAGAGCATCTTGTGCTAAAACACCTGCAACATTTGCATCTTCAATTCCTTCATGCTGATCTGCTACCAACCAACAATCTTCTTTTACCTGCTCTTTCTTTCCATAGGACCGTAAGTGACCATCTGTGCTTTTCAACTCCTCCATTCTTAGCTTACTTTCTTATGCCATTGCTCTACTCCCACTCAATCAAAAACCCCTGAGAGTGACCTGTAACCAAACACAAAACCTGCTCCCTACAACCTTAGCTCTGATACCACGTGTTGGGAAAATATAACGGAAGCACACAATTGATTACCAAGCAACTTAATATGCAAAAAATAACCAGAATACACAAGTAACTAGAATTCAAAAATAACACAGAATATGAGAGACAATACACAACTTGTATTAAAACTCTTTCAGATAGAAATACAACAAAGAAGGCTACCACAATTCTTCTTCCTTACACACCTCTAGGGCTCCCACACCTCTAGGGCATAAACAATAAATCTTCCCTCTAAGCTCTCTCTCCTAGGTCCCAACACACAACTCAAATACAGAGTTGGTGTTCACCTCCAACCAGCTAGTATCCACTACTGCTAATACTCCAGTGCTCCACGCACACCACAAGTGCTCCACGCACTCCACAAGTACACAAACATACTTCAAGTAGACCTCCCCTGAACCTGCAACAACCTGCACCTCAAACAATCTTACTTATGGAAGGATCTTCCTTGCCTTTCTCTTTGCTCTCTTTTTGAGTACACATTGTACTCCAAGTAGATCCCACCTGATTCTGCTCCCTATTGTGTTGTTGTCCTATCTGATCTTGCACACCTGTAAATCAATCTAGTTCTGCATACCTATGAACCTTAGACCTTGCATACACATATACCTGCAGATCAATGATCTTACTTACCCATGCAGATCTCCTATCATAGCCATGCTCACCTAATGACCAAGACCATACATACATGAATAACCCTATTGATTCTCCAATCCAGCACCCACACTTGGTACTGTGGCACTAGGAGGAACACACCATTTCTCTCCTCTCTCTGAAGGAGCTTATTTGCTCTCTTACTCTCTAGCACACTTTTACAATACAACCAATGAGTCTCTTAAATAGATCTCATGCAAACAATAATTACACACCTAATTACAATAATTAGATCCACAGCTTCTAGTCTAAATTTGGCTCTTGACATGCAAACACTTGGTTCATTAGCTAACTACCCATAACATTCACAGCTCGAACCACACAGGTGACCGACGTCAGTCCCTGTCTACCTAGGGGTGCCGATGCCAGTCGACTTCTGATCGACATCAATTGCCTTCTTGTCTGATCCTGCTGACATTGGTTGGCCTGATCGACACCGGTGTCTATAACACTCAGCAACCTTCCTGAAACCTCCTCCTCTGTTTGCATCAGTGAAGCTTTTAGCTCCATAACCTAACATCAATTTCTATTGCAGGGAGAGGGTCAGTTGAAATGGAAGGAGGAACATTCAATAATGTTCTAGGTGTTCCTTCTCTTTCAACCAATCTCTTATTATTGTACCAAATCACTCACATTGGTCAGGGCATGAGAGTTGAGTTTTCACCAGATTCAGTGGCTATCAGGGAGTTGCATAGTGATACTATAGTGGCAGTGGGTAGGGCAGATCACCAAGCAAGGTTATACATCTTCTCATATTTTGTATCAAATTCTTCTCCAATAGCATTACTGACTCATTCAGATGGAGTTAGCGAATTGTGGCATGAGCAGTTTGGCCACCTTAACTACCGCTACCTTGAGCAACTTTGCAAAAATGACATGGTCATTGGCTTGCCTCGTGTCCAATTCTCAAAAGGACTTTGTGAGGGGTGATCCTTTAGGAAGCATCCCGAAACAAAATTTGACATAGGCAAAGCTTGGAGGGCTTCACAACCTTTGGAGTTAGTCCATAGTGATGTATCGAGACCCTTTCCTAAACCATCTTTCACAAGGGCCAAGTACATCCTCACTTTCATTGATGATTTCTCTAGGTACACTTGGATATATTTTCTCAAACAAAAGTCTGAAGTGTTTGAAAATTTTCTAGACTTTAAGGCTCTTGTTGAGAAACAGAGTGAGAAATCTATCAAGGTTTTTTAAACTGATAATGGAGGGGAGTATGTCAACAATAGGTTTGAGCAGTTTTGCACTACAGAGGGGATTGATTTGCAGTGCACATGTAGACACCAACATTGTGTCAACCCCCTTTGGTCCCCTTCTAAACACTTACACACCTTATTAATTTAAAATAAACTACTTATTTTAAATTAATGACCTCACCTTGGACACCTCACCTAGGACACCTCACCCTAAGACCTTTTCTTAACCTATGAGTCACCCTGAGACTAGGTCCTCCAAATCCTAACTACCCATGACCTATTCTCACTCCCTATTAACTCCGTAACCAACTCTCGTGCCTCATAAACCCATGTTTTGACTGTTTTCCAATAGAAAAAGCACTTAGCGGGTGGAGAAATGGGCAAAGAGCTAAAAATAGCCATTTTACCCATTCTTTCTCTATCGACGTCGGTCAATGGTGGGTCGACACCAGTGGGATAGCCGACGTCGGTTATATAACCTGAGCTCTAACACTGAGCTACCCCCTAGCCTTCTTGCTGATTGATGCACACACTCTGAGACCAATCATCAAAATTTGACTATTGCTCTCTTGGCTACTGAAGCTCTGCACAAGTCACTTTAGACATTGGATTGAAACACTGTACAAGGACCTCAACATCAGCCACAATAGGAATAAACATTCTGACACCTCTGGTTCTTCATCTAATAGAGCTAGGTATTCTGTCTCATTTTAGTATTTTAGAATACATTGGTAATTAGTTTCCATTTGATATTTCTATGAACTATTGAGAGAAACCTAACTTCTTCCATGAAGAGGCTGAAAAGCCTTCCTCTTATTCTTACCCTCTTTTTACACCTACCCTCTACCTTTGCCCTTCCTAAGACCTTATTCACTTTCCTGCAACCCTACACAAACCTTTAAACTTCTAGACTCCTCTGTCAACCATAGAAATACCCTGAAACCCATCTAAGGCCCACTGCCCCTACCGACATCGGCAACAAAACCGACATCGGCATCATTTCCCCACTGACCTTAGCAGACCCACTGACGTCGACAACTGTGACAAATTGACTGCAGAGAATAGGTACGCGTTATCTATTTTTCTCTTTCTTAGTCTTTAATCATTTCTTTTTATACAACACTCTTTTTGTTAAATAGTGGACTGTCATCCCTCACAGAGCTTCACGCTTCTAGGACCGAGTGCCTAGCTTGGCAGTCCACCATATCCTCCTCTAACATTCTCCTTATTTGAGTTTCTTTCATATTGCAGGTGTTTCCTCCACAGCCGAAGAGGAGATCCCATAATGCTTGGATACGGTGCGCACTTAATCTGGGTAATATCGAACCCCTAACCTTTAACCTTAGTTTCTTCTTATCTGAATGCAATTGTAGAAAAACTTAGAGAAACATTCTGGCATGCCCGGTGGGACCCCTGGAGTTTTCCTTGGGTTCATTCTTATTCTTTTAAAAAAAACCAAACTTTCATATAGATGCATTAGATTCTCTTCTTGCATCCCCTCTTCTCTCTTTTTTATTTCAAAAGAAACCATTAGCAAAAGTTAAAAAGAACATTTCTTTTTCTTCTTGTCACTTCTTCCCTGTATCATAGAGTAGTGAAAATTCATACTCTTCACCTCTTCTCCCAATTGTTTGCATTTGAACAACATATTTCTATTTGGGTTAAAAACTATTGCATTTCATTCTTGCTTGAATGCATACTTAGCCCACTTAGTAATTAAAACATTATGAATAAATTGTAGTGCACAAATGTTACACAACCAAACCACAATCACATCAAATCAAACATTTAAACTTACTTGAGACAAGGCCCATCTAGGATTTCATCACCTAGCGGATACCTTACCCCACCTGGCAATCCTACTTGGATTATACTACCAAGAGGAGGACCCACTCTGTTCTCTGGCAGAGTATAAACTATAGGCAAAGTATATTTTGGCTAAGCGGCCCAGCTCGGCTCTGGATTTGTGAAGTGAAGGGAGCAAGCCCCAACACCAGGCCATGTACTAAACCTAACACAGATATTTCAAGCACCATAACATAACCTAAAACTAGCCATAGACTTCCTCTCTAGGACTTGTTCTACAAGCCCAATTCCCAACACATTCTCTTAAGGCATAAGCCACTACGACTCTAAAATTTATTCCTAGGAATTTAATGTTTTAGAGGTTGCTTGCGTAATCATCTATTCTGCTATTTTTTATCTGAGTGTTTGAGCTGGTAAGGTCATACCATTCTGAAGTCTAAAACAACTCAGAATTTTTTCTTCTAAAAACTATCAATTTTTTGTGTTTCTAAAATTACACAGAAATCGACATCAATTTTTCCACCGACGTCGCAACATAACATAACTTCACCGACATCCGTTAATTGACCGACCCCGACAATATTATATAACTGATATCGGTTAACCAACCGACATCGGTCACTGTCATAAAAATAAAAAATTCTTTCCAAATAGCAAGTTTAAAACCCAAATTTCTTGCTGTTCAACACAAATTCTAGTTTTTTGAAACTAAAACACAATTTTTGGACCCTGAATCCCTTTCGCCTTGGATGGTTCTGACACACAGTCAAGCCAAATCCCTTATTGACCACGCGAGTCAATAGCCACTCCCACCTTCACCCTTCGTACCAAGTCACCTAGTGGAGTATACTTCAGATACTGAGCATACTCCTATCCAGCCTACTCCCGATCAACCTCTTATTGTTCCCGAATGGGATCAAGAATTTGAGAGATTCCTTGACCACAACATCAAGGTGCTCTAACATTATCTTGCTAGAAGCCAAATGTGAGATCTTTCAGGTAACCCAATTTATGGGATGCGAACTTCCTTGGTTGAAGCAGTAATGATATCAACAACATCTGCTACCCAACCTATGGTCACTCAGGGTATTGCCTCAAATAGTAACCCAACCATGGCCAATATTCAAGATTTGGCCTCCCCTTCTATTTCTGGACCTACCTCCATTGGGGTTTTCGTACCCCCTCAACAATAAATAATTCAACCAAGTTCGACACCTTTCTAGAACTTGATTATCTCTATCGCACCCACTCTTGTACCTATAAACACGAGAGTGACCACCTATCCTTTAACTAGCATTGCCACAATCCAACCACCCTTGGCGGCATCTAGTCAAGTTGTGCCCTCCAACATCGCGACACAAGCCCCCTTGGCCTCAACATTGGCCCTTATGATGAACTATTAATATGTTGCACCTACACAAATGCAACCAAGTATGTCATACACCCCTCCCAATGCCTTCCAGGTACCCTATAACTTAGGGGGTGCCCCTCCTACCAATCCATCTACCGATCTAATTAAGATGCTGATGGATAAGATGTCCAACCTTGAGACATCTATTTCAGGTTCAAAGAGTGTTCTTTCATATGAACAAATCTGCAACAAACCTATGCACCCTTCAATTCCTATTCGACCATACCTTAGCTAGTGGGAACTCCCAAAATTTACTCACTTTCAGAGTAAAGAGGACCCACAACAACATCTGCGAGCATTTAGGCACGCTTGCTACCTCATAGCACATGATGATGTGTTATTACTTTGCACATTCCCCATGTCACTTGCTGGCACCACCCTTGACTGGTATAGCTCCATTACTAGTCATTCTCTCTTCACCTTCACTCAACTCGCTCAGCTATTCCTCGACCATTTCTCAATCAACATCACTAAGAAGATCTCCATCACAGACCTTTATTCTTTTAGACAATTTGATGATGAGTCAATAGCTGACTTTGTCACCTATTGGAGAGGTTTGATCAACCAACTCTCCTTCTCACTACCTCAACCTGAGCTCATTGAGCTCTTTTCAAGAGCATGTGCCAAACACATCTCATTCACTCTGTGGGTTCAAACTTTCTGTACATTTGATGAAGCTTTCACTATGGCCCAAAAGCTTGAACTCTGCACAATCGAAGAAGATAGGATCAAATTGCATAGCAAAAATACCAATGCAAAATCCAATGACCCTTCTTCTTCCAAACCTTCTTATTCCCACTCCAAGTCCAAGGGATAGGTGAATGCTGTGGTCCTCAGGTCACCATCTTCTACCACAACTAACCAATCTGAGCCTTCCACTTCACAAAGCATCACAAGACAATTCCAACAATGGTATGAACAATGATGATACACTCCAATAAGAGAATCGTATGCTTTCATATTGGATAAACTAGTGAAGTAGGGAGTCCTCAACCTCCCTCAAATCTGACCAGTCTAATTTGACCCCTCACAAGCCATCCCTACATGGTATAGGAAAAATGGCTTTTGTAACTATCATCATGTCAAGGGTCATGACACAGATAATTGCAAAACCCTCAAAAATATTGTTCAAGACATGTTAGACAAAGGGGATCTTGTTTTGGATAATCCTAATGCGTCAGCCAACCAAAACATAGATGTCTTTAGGCAATCATTTCCTAACCATCCCCCAAGTCAGAACAATGTTTAGACCATGGTTGATGACCCTCAAAAATGCAACATATGCATGGTCAACACAATCTTTCCTTTCACTCCTATCCAACCTCTCCCACAATCTGAAGAGGTTGGTCAACCCATTTCTCCACCATGGGTAGAAGAGCCTATTTTACCCATACCATCCCCATGCAACGAAGAGCTCCCTTTGCCTCACCCTCTTCCTCGCGTGGATGAACCCATTTCACCCATATCACCCCTAAAACATCAAACACATCCTCTACCCATTTTTCTACCTCGTGAGGATCCCATATTACCTATTCCTCTTGCCCCCACTGTCCTTCTTCTTCTACCATTGGAAGAAATTACCATTCATACCCCACACCCTCATTTATAAGGGGCCATCATCCCTCTACTTCATCTTTTAGAGGAGCCTTCCTCTCCTATTTGTCCTCCACCGATGGAGGATAGTCCTCCATCCACCCCTCTTTCACACGTAAGAGAGTCTACTTTGACCTCTCCCATATTGGAGGATGTTTTGACGATACCAATGCCACTGGCCCCACCCTCATCCTTCTTATTGCCAATGGAGGATCATACTTTTCACACTCCTAGACCACATGTGGAGGGCATGATCATCCCTGCGCTCTATCTGCTTGAAGAGCTAAATTCTCCAATCCCTTCTCCACCGAGAGAAGAACTTGCCACCTCACCCATTTTGGCCAAGGAAAATCTGGTGATGGTTCTCTCTCACCTTTGGCCCATGATCACTGCGTCCAACTCTTTTCCACTCTCACAATCACCCAAATCCTCCAAAGGACCGATTGTAAGACCTCGCATGACATCACCTAAACCCTTCTCTCGATTGGTAGAAAACTTAGGATTTCTCCATTCTAGGAACCTAAAACATGAGGCACTATGGGAGCAACTTAAGGCTCCTTATCTTACACATCCCACTTCATCTTATACTGGCAATCCTTCCACGACGATTCACCCCACAGTCTCTAACAAGGATTGGGCTTTCACTTCTAAAACATCAGAAGCTCAACCTTCCACGTCCAAATCCAAACTCTTGCAGGCATCCACCATGCTGAAATAGATTAAATCTCTCAGTGTTCGCCCTATATCAAACCTCACTCACCCACAAGTGAAGCTAGATTTGAACCTCACCTCACACAATAGTGGTCCTCGCACTAAACTAAAGAAAGATGCTAAACCACGTCAGTTTACTCCTCCTCCACCTTCACCATTACCCTCTATCTTGGGTCCACATCCTTCCACTTTAACATGAGTGCTCCCTATTCCAACACCTCACAAAAAAAAATTGCCTCCATTACTCCCTCTACCCATTAAAAACATATTTCCACCAAGAAATTTGACACCTCTCACCAAAAAAGTGTCATTTACACGTGTGGCCACACCACTAACCAAAAAGGTGGTACAAAAAACTCCCCCTACAACTCCTAAACAGAAGTTGTCAACCCCTACTGCAACAAAGAGCATAGACCCATTAGTGGGTTCTTATGCTTCACTGTTATGCCAATTGTTGTAGTCTTCTAGCATCGTTCTCCCACCAATTAAGCCATACCAACCTCTTGAACCAAAACCATCTAGGTTCGATGACACTAAAATTTGTGCATATCATCGCACACCTGGGCATGATACTGAGAATTGCTGTGCTCTTAAGGTTGTCATTCACCAACACTTGGAAAAGGACACCCTTCTTGTTGAGGATTCTTTTGAAAAATTATTGACACCATCCCATGCTTCCCAAACCTCTTCACTTGAATTGGGATCCCAACGCGAGACTATGGTCCCTCTACCACCTTCTTTCCCTTTATTCAAAATCAACACTCTTAATGTGGCCACCAGGTCACAAACCCTGAAGGATAAAGGAAAAGAGCAAGTTTCTATCCCTTGGACATATCCATTCGCCAAGCCTTCTCAACCACCAAAACCCAAGATTTCTATCTTGGGCACATCTCAACTAACATCTTTGGAGGCAATTCGTGACTCCATGGTGAAACAACTTCACCAAACCCATGTGAAGATGTCTTTATATGACCTAATACAAAGCTCTCCACAACATCACCAAGCCTTGATCAAAAATTTACAGGTAGTGGAGGTCCAACCTGAAGACACCCAATCACTAGATGCTTTAGTCAAATCATTACCAACCGTTGCCTCCATCACCTTCAGTGATTCTGAGATTCCAGACTACAACCTGGAAGATTAGGATCCCACCCTCTCAAACTAAGCCTGTCAGGTAAAAGCTTCATAGGATGCATCCTTGTGTCGCACTCCTTGTCAAAGAGGAGCTTTAACGTCTTCTCTCCGTCTCATTTATCTAACCCATTGATTATCCACAATGGGTGTCAAACATTTTCCCTATCACAAAAGTAACTGGGGGAATTTGAATTTGTACTGACTATCACGACCTCAACCTAGCTTGCCCAAAGGATGACTTTCCTTTTCCAAGCATCGACCAACTTGTTAATCTCCTTACATGACATCCTCTCTAATGATGACTTTCATCAAGATTGATTAGCACAACTCGAGTTACTTGATGAACGTCGACTTGCCGCTCTTAATCATCTTCATATCTACCAAGATCGCATCAGGCATGCCTACAACAAAAATTTGAAAGAGTGAGATTTCAAAATCGGAGATCTCATCCTTAAAGAAAACCAACACGTGACCAATATGGAAAGAAGCAAATGGGGCAAGTTTTCTCCTAATTGGCTCAGACCTTACATAATAATGCACAAGTATGGATCAAGGACTTATCGTCTGTCTTCTCTCGAAGGCCAGCTAGAACTTGAGCCCCTTAATGCCTTGCATCTATGACCATTCTACTGTTAACCAAGTAATCATTCACTTGATGTTTAACTTGAGCTCGTCCCTTGAGCAACCCCTGCCATCCTCATTCTTATTCCTTTCAACCCTTTTTCCCTACAAACATTAGTTAACCCTTTTTTAAGCATTTATGCTTTGTCCTAATAAAAAGGGAAACCCCTAAACCTCTATAGTCTAGTCCATGACTAAAAGTTCAGTCAACCAAAAAAAAAAAAAAACATATAAAATTGGGATGCCTAAAAAAATATTCAAAGGTCATAAACTATCAATGTAGACTACTCTCTTGAAGGACAACTGCATTATTACTGTAATTAATAGACTACTCCCTTAAAGGATAGCTATTCAAAGACATTAAAACATACAAAGTAGAATATAGACCACTCCCTCGAAGGATGGCTATGCCCAAATTTTTCTACATAAACAACACCCTCTCAAAAGCTTCCCGTATCAATCAGCTTCACATGACCACAAAACAAGACATCCCCAAGTAGACTTCTCGCATTGATCAGTCTACCAAAAAAAAAAAAAAGAGACTGGTAAACTATTAAGTCATGGACTTGCCTATAGTCATTCTCAGAGTCACCTATAAAAGGGGCAAAGTTATCCTTGTTAAAAAAGGGTTACGCAATCCTCACATATCACATAATCAAACCTATTACCCCAACATACCCAAGGGATTTTGAGCTCACTTAATTTCAAGTGATTAGCATACTTCTCTAACAAAAACCAATGGTCAACAAAGTAATGTATGAATGGAGCTTTTGTTTCCAAAAAACTTATCTATGCTATCATTATGGTCCTTGTCAATGAAAGAGCAACATGCCTTTCACTTCTTACACACCTTCGTCACATGCAACCAAAACATTTTCTAACCATTAACATAACACCATGATTTATTTAATAAAAATACCAATTTGTGTTATATAGATTATCATAGCCCATTCACACTAGTTTCTATGGAAAACAATACACATGGAAACTATCAACCAAACACAATTTATGTCAAGCATATACCATCACCAGTATGGAAACCTACTGAAGCATAAATAAACTCATTTCATTTTTAGCACACACCATCACCAATATGGAAAATTTCTAAGGATGAAAAACCACATAACCTATGTTACAACATACACCATCACATAATATGGAAAAGGCTATAACATCATCATACACTCATCATTTCAAGCATGTACCATCAAACATATGGGGAATGCTAAAAACACTAACATGACCAAACCAACTATCAACCTCTTTGACTCTTCTTCCCTTTTTGGGAGAACTATATTGGCCTGAGGCCCTTAAAGTAGGGGCTATGTAGGCAGTACTCAGTTGACATGGGGTCTTCTGAGGTTAGCTCGGCCATTCATTCATTCGTCTACCTAATGGACCAACCATATAACCTTTAACCATGACTTAACCTAGTCAAACCCAATCCATAACCTACCCTCTTCTTCCCTTTTGGGGAGAACTACATTGGCCTAAGGCCCTTAAAACAGGGGCTATGTAGGCAACACTCAGTTGCCATGGGGTCTTCTGGGGTTAGCTCGGCTATTCGGACCAACCATATAACCTTTAACCGTAACTTAACCTAGTCAAACTCAATCCATAACCTACCCTCTTCTTCCTTTTTTGGGAGAAATACATTGGCCTGAGGCCCTTAAAATAGGGGCTATGTAGGCAGCACTCAGTTGACATGGGGTCTTCTGAGGTTAGCTTGGTCATTCATTCGTTCATCTACCTAATGGACCAACTATCTAAACCAGCCCAAAATCATGACCAAAAAACCAACCTTGACACTATGGAAGTCACCTTGGACTTCTCATGGGGCACATTGGAGATCACATATATCTCCCTAACCACAACAAACAACACTTGAGATCACTTATATCTCAGCTTGACTTGACTAATGACCTTGGAGATCATGACTATCTCCTCAGACCATGACCACTTTTGAGACAACTTTGCCTTGGTTGTTTTGATTGCATATGCTATCTCAAAAATAGTTAGCAAATTATACGCACCCCTCACACGTATTGTCGGATCGTGACCAAGTTGATCCCTAATATTTATGACATTTTCATGTTTTCCAGGAGCACTTCCTAGCTCGAGATACTTTGAACACGACACCCATTAGAGCTATAGCTTTGATCGATCTAACCCAATCAGCTACCACTAATAAGCTGGGGATCGGTTATTTTGATTTTAGTCCTCCTCAACCATTAGAGCTATAACTTTGATTATTTAACCCAATCAGCTACCAATAATAAGCTAGGGACCAGTTACTTTGATTTTAGTGCTCCTCGACCTTGCCTGTGACAATTTGACCTGCCTATCACGTGAAGTTGTATACATGTAATCTCAACTATTATAGCGTTGACACTCAAACTTCACCCTACCCATCCACTGCCTATCAAATCAACACCCTATTTTGGGTTCCCTTCTCTCGATTCCCGCTTTGAGGGGGAATACCTCATCCCATACTTGGGGCAACCTACATCTATTTTTGTCTTGCAGCTCGTCAGGATAAACCACAAGACAAAAAGAGGCAAATGTAGACACCAACATTGTGTCAACCCCCCCTTGGTCCCCTTCTAAACACTTACACACCTTATTAATTTAAAATAAACTACTTATTTTAAATTAATGACCTCACCTTGGACACCTCACCTAGGACACCTCACCCTAAGACCTTTTCTTAACCTATGAGTCACCCTGAGACTAGGTCCTCCAAATCCTAACTACCCATGACCTATTCTCACTCCCTATTAACTCCGTAACCAACTCTCGTGCCTTATAAACCTGTGTTTTGACCATTCTCCAATGGAAAAAGCACTTGGTGGGTGGGGAAATGGGTAAAGAGCTAAAAATATCCCTTTTACCCATTCTTTCTCCACCAACATCGGTTAATGGTCGGCCGACGCCGGCAAGATAGCCGATGTTGGTTACATAACCCAAGCTCTAACACTAAGCTGCCCCCCGGCCTTCTTGCTGATTGATGCACACACTTTGAGACCACTCATCAAAATTTGACTATCGCTCTCTTGGCTACCAAAGCTCTACACAAGTCACTCCATACATTAGATTAAAACACTGTATGAGGACCTCAACATCATCCACAATAGGAATAAATATTCTGACACCTTTGGTTCTTCATCTAATAGAGCTAAGTATTCTATCTCATTTCAATATTTTAGAATACATTGGTAATTAGTTTCCATTTGATATTTCTAATAACTATTGAGAGAATCATGACTTCTTCTGTGAAGAGGTTGAAAAGCCTTCTTCTTATTCTTACCCTCTTTTTACACTTACCCTCTACCTTTGCCCTTCCTCAGACCTTATTCACTTTCCCACAACCCTACATAAACCTTTAAATGTCTAGAATCCTCTGTTAACCACAAAAATACCCTGAAACCCATCTAAGGCCCACTGCCCCTACCGACATTAGCAACAAAACTGATGTCGGCATCATTTCCCCACCGACCTCGGCAGACCCACCGATGTCGACGACTGGACAGATTGACTGTAGAGAATAGGTATGCATTATCTATTTTTCTGTTTCTTAGTCTTTCATTATTTCTTTTTATAAAACACTCTTTTCGTTAAATAGTAGACTGTTATCCCTCATGGAGCTTCATGCTTTTGGAACCGAGCACCTAGCTTGGCAGTCCACCATATCCTCCTCTAACATTCTCCTTGTTTGAGTTTCTTTCATATTGTAGGTGTTTCTTCCATAGCCAAAGAGGAGTTCCCACAACGCTTGGATACGGTGCATACTTAATCCAAGTAATATCAAACCCCTAACATTTAACCTTAGTTTCTTCTTATTTGAATGCAATTGTAGAAAACTTAGAGAAACAACATAGTCACTTACAGTCCTTCATAAAATGGGGTTGCTAAACACAAAAATAGGTTCTTGAAAGAGATGGGTAGATGTATGATTCACTCCAAATCCTTAGCACCACAGTACTAGGCCAAAGCCATCAATTGTGCTTGCTACATTCAAAATAGGGTTCCTCACAAAGCATTGAAAGGGATAAGACCCTTTGAAACTTGGCATAAAAGGAAACCTGATGTTGAGCACCTTAGGGTTTTTGGATCCCCAACCATGGCCTGCATTTTGAAGAAGAAACACAAAGCTATAGAATGTCAGTCCAAGCCTTGAATCTTTGTAGGATATCTAGATGGTATTAAGGGGTATTGCCTTCTAGATCCAGTCACTCATGAGTTGTTCATCGAGAGAAGTGTCCATTTTCAGGAGAGTCCTAGAGACTCAACACTTGACACTTCTCCCTCATCGGATCTACTTCTTCATGATTATTCCTCATCAAATTCAAATTAGCCACAACAAGTTCTTGAGCTAGAGACATCTTCTTCTTCAAGTTCAGATAATGAGGATAGTGATGCAGGGTCATCCACCTCTAGTCAGTTAGAGGATGAGGAGTTAGCACCTAACTCACCCACTTTCAGGCCACTTTGGGCCAGACAAACACTTGAGAGTGATAGCACTTGAGCAAGAGATCTCGTAGATGACATACGTACTAGGGGGGATTTTTGGAGAAATTCACATGCCTTCTTTGCTTTAGTTTTAGATCCACAGACTTTTCGAGAGGCATCGGGGGTACCTGAGTAGGATAGTGCTATAGAGGAAGAATATTCTTCCTTAATTAAAAATCACACTTGGGATTTGACTTCACTTCCTAAGGGAAGAAAGATGGTTCAATGTAGGTGGATATATTGGACCAAGTTTGCAACAGATGGGTCGGTTGATAAGTACAAGGTGTGATTAGTCACCAAGGGTTTCTCATAGGTGGCAGGGATTGACTACTTAGAGAACTTTGCACCCATTGCAAAGATGAATTCTATCTAACTTACCTTGGCTATTGCAGTAGCACATGTTTGGGATGTGCACCAGATGGATGTGAAGAGTGCCTTTCTTCATGAAGACCTAGAGGAGGAGATCTACATGGAGTAGCCACCAAGATTTGTTCAGGATTCTTCCTTAGTATGCAGACTTAGGAAATCTATCTATGGCCTCAAACAGGCCCCTCGAGCTTGGTATGCCAAGATGGATTCCTTCATTCTCATAGTGGGTTTCACTAGGTGCCATTCTAACCCCAATGTCTACTTCTTACGACAGGATGATTTGCTCTTGATTTTGGTTCTATATGTTGATGACCTTTTGATCACCAGGAGTTCTTCATCGGCTATTGCAGTGGTGAAGGCATCTCTCTAGGATAGATTTGACATGATAGAATTGGGTTTGTTGCACTACTTCCTTGGCATCAAGATCTCACAATCAGATTCAAGGATTTCTCTTGCACAACCTAAGTATGCTCTTGACTTATTGGCTCGGTTTCACATGGCTGATTGCAAGCCATCTCTGACTCCCTTTCTATTAGGAGTCAAGCTTGAGGCTGACTGTTCTTCACCATTGGTTGATGCCACTTGGTATCAACAACTTGTTGGTAGTCTCATCTACTTGACTCACACTAGGCCTGACATATCATATATAGTGGGACTTGTCTCCAAATTCATGCAGGAACCTCATGAGCTGCATTGGAAAGTAGCTAAGAGGATCTTGCATTACATACAGGGTTCACATAGATACAAGATTCATTACAGATTTGGAATAGAGGTTTACTTGGTTGGATATACAGATTCAGACTGGGCTGGTGATTCATAGACTCGCAAGTCCACTTTTGGTTACAATTTCTCTCTAAGTTTTGGTCCTATCAATTGGTCTAGTAAGAAGCAGAATGCTATTGCTATATAATCCATAGAGGTAGAGTACACGGGAGCTGTTAATGTAGTTACTGAGGCTATTTGGCTTCAGGGGATTCTTTTTGAGTTTGGCATTCTTATCAGGAAACCCACCATCATTTATTGTGACAACCAGAGTACCATTTAGATTTGCAAGAATCCAGTTCAGCACTAGCGAACCAAGCACATAGAAATTCACATGCATTTCATTTGGGAGCTTATTCATAGTCAAGTCATTGACTTGATATTTTTCCAGTCTTCGAAGCAGGTTGCAGACATCTTCACCAAACCTTTCATTGAGAGCAAGTTCATTCATCTACAAGCTCTTCTTGGGGTGCGGTCCATATATACAGCAACATCATCTTTAGGGGGAACACTAGCCTCTTCTTTCTTTTATGTCTCTCTTTTGGGGGGAGGGAGTTTTTTCCTACGGGTTTTCTCCTTTTCTCTATCTTATGGGAGATTTCATTTGCACATGGGTACCTCATCAGGCCTAATTGTCGGGACCCATTTTATATTTCCACACTGCCCACCCAAGCTGTGCTTATGGGGGCTATTAGTGTAGGTTTTTATTTTTCCCTATTTTTTAAGTAGGAAAATTGTATTTCTTGTGCATACATGGAGTTTTCCTACATTTGTGGGATAGGCTAGCTTATGTGGAGATGTGTGTCATAGGTGTCATAAGAATGTCATAAGTAACTCCCTTGATGGGAGTTACTTCTCTATTCTTAACACCTTGTCACCACCTTTCATGGAGAAGTTATAGTCTATTCTTGGGGTGCCTTGGCCACCTTTTGTGGAGGAGTTACTTATGTGCTCTCCTATATGTATTCTTCACTTTGGCCATCTCATGTTAATCAGATTTTGGTTTTCTCCATTTTGTCTTGTGTAATTTATCTTCTTGTGTAATTTTCAAATTGTTTTAGCATCTATGTGGTGTGCACTTGCTTCATCTTGTGTGATCACGTCTCCATTGCATTCGCATTATCCAAATTTTGGCAACAACTTCGATAATATACATACATACATACACACACACACACACACACACACACACACACACATATATATATATATATATATATATATATATATATTGTTGAAAACCCTATTTAACACTAAACTTACACGAGGATGGGTTTTTGATCACAACTTTTGACTCGGGAGTCTATTTTCCATACCATAAGTGGCCTTAGAAAGTGGGTTTGCCACCATCACATTGATTATGGTATTTAATGAAGAAAATACAAATTGTAAATCCATCATTTTTGTTACTTATTGGTTCTGATTAAAATTTTACTTTTATTATTTTTAATTCCTTTTATTTCTTGTAGAAAAGTGACATTTTGTTATTTATCTTTTACAGAATTGGATAAAGAGGGGAAATCCACTCAAGAATAAAATTTTAGCTAGAATATGAAACTTTTCACCTACATTTAATGTGGATATAAAGTGCATCAAGGAGGGAGCTCTTGTCTTGGACTTATGCACATGTGATGTTCTATTGTTCCACTTGTCCCCTATTACTAGAATTAAATGTTGGGATTCTTGTCTTATTTCTAACATTCATTGCCTTGAGATGATGTAATTTTTCATGATAAATATGGGCCTTTGATCTTGACCTGGATATATTTAATATTTTGCACCGACCTCATGAGGGGAAGGTGTGCAATAAGACTATATAGGGGTTGGAGGGTTTTTAAAGTAATTAAAAAAATTGGATTTTATTTTTATTTTATCCTCCTATAAACATGACTTACACTGTTATGTTGCCAAATTTTTTATAATTCAATATATTATGGTGGATTCCTACAAGTATTTAATATGTAGTATCTATTAAATTAAAAGGATCTGAAGAGGGAAGTTCATTATTTGTGCATGTGTATGGTGATTTTATACAAATTTTATTCATAGTTGAAATCTCCTCAGACTTATGCATCATTTTTTCATTGTAGATGCATGTATACTGTCCAAGCTAAAGATTGGTTTTATGGGATTTGCTTAATCAAATGAGTTATATTTTCTTGCATTACAAAACAAGTTCATTATTTTCATTTTTACCCTTATCATTTACTTTTTTTTATAAACCTTTTAGAGTAGGTGTAGAGGTAGATCTAAAAATTCCAATATGTGTTTACAAGTTTGACCTTGTTGTTTTTATACACTATTAAGTGTATGCAATGAAATGAATGCATTAAATCAGCTTTAATATGCATGGTTGAGTGTATGTAATGAAATTAATGTATTCAATCAGCTATAATTTTCATGATAAACCTAAATTGATGATTTTCTATGTGAGTTATTTCCATGCTCATTGTTTTTTGTTGTGTTTAAAACCCATATTAATAAAATCAACAAACTTGTAATATATCTCATTTATTTAAACTAAAATATATTCTAATGTGCCCCTTGAAATGGAATAGTTTCAAATTATCCCAATGAGCCATGACATATAAATATAAACATTGGAGATATTTTGACTCCTTTCTAGAGAGGTAGGTGTATGCACCCAAGTTTTAAATGGTGCATAAATCCAGATACAAATCTAATGATGATACATAAATCCTTGTTTTGTGCTCCATAGGGAAATCTCTAATTTCCCCCCTTTATAATTAATTATTCCTCCCATTGACCCCTTATGGTCCCCTTTGTTTGAATTCTACAAATTATGTTAGCTTGTTTTTATAAACTTTCCATATAGGACAAAACCACCACTCCGTGTAACAAAACTACTCCCTCCATTATGAAACCACCCCTTAAATTACACAACTGCCATAATGGTTATGTAATATAGGTGATAGTTCTATCTTAAGGATGTGGTTTCATATTTAAAAAGTGGTGGTTGTGAAAATGTAGGTATAAGTTCTATCACCCAAAGCATCAACTTTTTAATCACCCCTCCATAAAGTAGTAGTTCTATCCCTTTATAATTATCTTCTAAAATTAGCTCTTGAGATTCATTCTTTGACATGTTTTGCATGTTTTTTGTCATGTTTATTTATCCCTCCAACCTAATTTCACCTCTAATTAAGTCCAACTCACTCCCTATTCTATTTTAAATCATTTTGAGATCCTCCCAAGTTTGACTCCCTATTGAACTCAGTTAAACTCCCTTATACAAGATCCTAATTCTTTCTAAAAAAAGGCCATTTTAGATTGATTTTAGATCTAAAAATTTCCATTAGAATTTATTTTAAATATTTTACAACCACAATCCTACTATAATTTTTTGAAGGTCCAACCTCTATATTTTTAGTGTCGACTATGTTTCCACATGTGAAGAAGTGTTATTGATCTAGCAACTCAATCTTTACAAAACAAAGTATTGGTTAGCATCAATCTAACTTCTCTCCATTTGTGGTAATATTATTTCCTTCTCCATATGCTCCATATCTTATTGATCCTACATTTACAATGTTCCAAAAATTCACACAAGGATAAAAGGAGCTAGCGTACTGAAGATTCTTTCATCAACATACTACATGCATTCCAGCTAATCTTTGCCTTAGTCAGGTTAGAGTTTATTTTCATTTTCAGTATTTATTTCATTTATTAGATTAGATTAGTGTAGTTTTTTTTTTCATTAGATTATTTTCATCATTCATAAAATATCATATTTGATAAGGAGAAAATCTTATTTATTTTCATGGTTTTTGCTACCACAATAAAAAGCAGTTAGTTTTGGTTGTGATTACATTCAAATAGATTTATTTTCCCTCCATTAGCAAAAAATTACAAAAAAAATCCCTATGAATATATTAGATAACTTTCAAAATATTTCTATTCAACATATCATTTCATTTTCAAAGTCAAAACAAGTTCCTGTATATTCAAAACAACCAACTAAACAACCACAAGAGTTTAGAAAATTTTAGGCATACAAATAGAGCTAGTTTACTTATGATTTTTTTTTGTTTTGGTGAGATAAAAGTACTATTGTTCCCTCTTGAAAATGAAAAATTAGAATTTTTATTTCTTGTATCTCTTGTAGCAAATCATTTGAAAAACTTGTTTACAACAAACTAGGAAAGTTAAAAGGTTGGTTTAATTTGTTTGTAGATAAAGAAAGTAAAAAAAAGTGTTGTGACATTATTATTTTAGACTATATTTCCTTTTGCATTGATTTGAATATTTATAAGATATATTTTTCATACTTAATCCATCTCACATAAATAAAACAAAAAATATAAAAAAGCATCACCAACTAGCTTGCATCTAGATAAAGTTAGGAAAAATCATCACCTTGCATAATAGTATAGGTTTGTTCCTCTCTCCTTTGCATGTATTGTGAATTATTAGAAAAAGGATAAAAATAAGTTTTATTTTAATTTACTTTTATTTATTTTTATTTCTTTGCTTTCAACATTTTAATTTTATCAAAAAATCATTTTACTTTTATAGACTCAAGAAAATCCAAAAACAAGCCAAAAATAACAAAAACTCAAAAAATAGTGTTAAGAAGCCTTACCAACACATGTAACTATATAGATTTTATTATAAGTCTTGAAAACATGAGTAAGCATTTGATTTTCATCCAAGCCTTACTTATTCATGTAATCATCCCATAAAAATCCTTGTTTCAACATCACAATAAACATACACAATAAACCATTGTTTAAACAAGCTCATACACTTCTAACTTGGATTTTGCCTAACCTCCTTTGGATGACCCTTCCAAAGACACCATGACTTGTCTGACATAGTTTATTCTCTAGGGTTAGATCACCCAGTCCCATAGTTAGCTTATAGTCTGGTATTAATATCAAGCTAAGATGTGAGGTTTTATGTTTCACCTTGATTATTCATATTATTATTGACTCCTTGACTTATATGGATAAATAGGAACAAATTCTCAATCCACCCATCATTGTGCTTCCTTAGAACATAGGTCATCACTATAATGTTATCCAAGCCTAGTTTTCCATTCATACCTCCTTATTTTCCTTGGGTTTAGCCTCATCTTATAATGTTCACATTTTTTAGATGAATTGACTATGTATAGTCAACCTGACAAAGTTGATATTTTCCTATGAGTGATTCAGCCCAATCTCTCCAATTTACCTAGTCCTAGAATCAACCAAGAGCTTTGATTTCTTTTGATATTAGAAATTGAATGACTTTAGAGCTATATTTTGACACAACTTGACACTCTTAATGAGCACTGTGACATTGTTGATGTATTTTTGTTATGTCACGATAACCCATCACCACCACCCATTACAAATCCCATTCTACTTAACCAATCCAATCCATAGCCCATCAATTACATCAGCTACCTCAGTCTAACCTCAAGGAGTCAAGTGCATAATTTAGCATGTGTTATCTATTTGTACACAAATTGGTGAACCTAATATGAAGGAATTGATCCTTTGTGTATCCATTCTTACTCTTCTATTTTCCCTTCTCCACCTTCCCTCCTCATTTAAGTTATTATGCAATATTTATGTACCCACATAATATGTCTTGACAAGACATAGATGGATCTATTGGCCTAGAAGGCTATAAGATAAGCCAACTCAATTCTAGTGAGACTTCATTGGTGATTTGGAACAACCTAACCTTTGACACAAATATAGAATACTAATTCTAAGATTACTCTCATCCCAACACTCAAACTAGGAGTGGGGTATCTATTCAATACATATGAGATGTATCTAAAACTATGAGTAACCACAATGACTCCAATAATATAACCCTTAATAAGGGAGGTGTGACCAATCCTTGTATGGCCATGAGGCCATCTATTAATTTACAAAGCCCAAATGTAGAAAGAATAACTAAATATGATCATTACTCAGGAAGGATCCATCACTTAGAGGATGAGGTCAACTATATCCAAGTGACAGTACATCATTTTAGTATGAGTCAAGAAGCCTCTGACCCATAGATACAAACCAAAAACACTACCCCATGGGATCCTACCCCAAACCAACCTCTTCATACTACCCATCTCATACCTCTACCCCTCTTACATGGGAGGTCATCAGGCCTAGCACCAACATTGAGCCAATCTAGCTCATCAACACCTTGGTAGGTCACATTCATGACTTGGAGAACAACGAACAAGCTCTTGGTGATGGGATAGGCCCAAATTATCTTACACCAACTCATCCCTCTCCTCTCATCTAAATAATGACTTATAAAACACCATAAAAAGTCTATATACTTTCATCAAAATAGGAATTTATACCCCAAAAAACCATGTCTATGACTAACTTCATTGGGATATCCTCACTCATGAGGTACCTAACCTTGACACTTCTAAATCCTGTTAATATTATGAAGAACCTATTTAAACCCCAATGGGAGGTGTATACACTTATGTTCCACCTTTAAAAAATGATGTGGCAACCAATAATCCATTGTTCATTAAACCTCTGAGTTATGTACCTCATGTATATACTCCCCCTCTACAGACAAGCCATGTTCTACCTTACATAGCATCAAGTTATGTACAAATGACATATAACATGGCATAACAAACCTCCATGCCACTTACATATAATTATCTTCCCCTTTAATTTTATATGTATTCAAAATCCACTTACCTAAATAAATATTTTCTAACATACTCCAGTTCACCTTATTAGGTTTATTCTATTATTTCTAGTGGTTATCAAAATAACCCGTGTGTGACTCCACCTTTTAATTATATTCCCACTACGGTGCCAATATAATTTAACAACATGGGGATTTATATTAAGTACCTAAAAGAACCTTTTGATGCTAATATATGAGGGTTTATTCTCTCATGTCCTATATCAAACCTTCCCAAATTTGAAGGGGAGGGAGATCGCAATGCACACATTAAATCTTATTTTACAAATTTTAGGTAATTCCTACCTTGGGATGGGGTTATTACAAAAATATTCTCCAAAACCCTAGAAGGGATATCACTAAATTGGTATTATCACCTCCACAAGCGGTCTATAGATTCTTTCCACCAAATCAAGACTAAGTTTGTCAAATATTTGGATATAAACAAGCTTCTAAAGACTGGCATACATGAATTTTTTCACATCTAGTAACAACACAACAAGTTTGCTTCCCATTTCATCACGAGATGAAATTAAGTCTTATATTCATCTACTAACACACCTAATATGGATCATCAAGAATTATTCAAACTCTTCCTCCACTCCCTAATAAGGAGACTAGGGAGGATGTCCAAAAATTCCCATATCAATCTTATGAAGAATCTATTGAGACTACCTTACAAATTGACCAGGAGGATATTAACAGTGGTTGGTGGACTTATGGGACCAATGAGTGCATAATCACCCCAAACTATAAAATGAGTGATTTCAAAGTGCAAGTGAAAACAATACCAAAAATCAAGGTCCTAAGATCCTAAATCAAAATAAGAATGCTCCGATGGCATCATCAACTAGAAAAAGAAGATAAACCCTATGGATAACAACCAATATTATCTTGTAAACAATACCAACATTGCTAACAACATGGGGACTAGAAACCAATAGAACTCACCTACCATCCATGAGGTTTACTTTAACTAATGACCACCATGTAACATTCAACCGCATAACCATAATTAAAATCAATACCGACTAGTCAAATAGTACCCACAATTTTAAAACCAAACCTATTACCAATGAGATAATTAACAATGATTTGGTCAACAAGGGTAGAACATGAGACTAGGGACTATAATCCCAAAGTTCATTGCCTTTTCCACCAAGTTATTGGTCATGACACTTGGAACTGTAGAGAATATAACAAATTTATACAAAGGTTCCTAGAAGATCAAAGGAAAACATTCATAGACATATTCCTAGGGAATGCTAACATAAGCTCCCGGCTATTTTAAAATGGTCCTATTACCCTTCAAAATCAAAATCTCTGAATTTAGCATAACCCCTTCCCCAACCACCAAACACACATCACCTAAAGTCAACCATTCTACTCAACATAATCAACCCATGATGGTGTGTACTCATGATGCTGAAGCCTCCACCTCTGGGAATATAAACACTAATGTATCTCCTTATTTGGGAGTGCAAAGACAAAACCAGAGTGATAGGGGTTGTAAAACTAAAATTAGAAGAGGTAAACATCATAACTCACACTAGAGAGTATTTACCTATGGCCCTCTATCCCTCAAACATTATGGAAATAGAGTTTACCCATAAACCTATAGGAACTATGATTTAATATCTAATTTAACCAACATATTCTCCCACATTTCATTCTTAAACTTGCTTAAAAACTCATCCTCTCATTGGTTAACCTTGTTCAATGCCCTAGGACTAGGGTATTCATCTAGTAATACTCTTATCCACAAGTTCATATCAATCACATTGATTTAAACATGTTTTCACTTGGTCAAAAATCATTAGATGATGGTTATTTATTTGATTTACAAAGCCTTTCTCTTGAATCTAAAATGTCGAGGGGAGATCTGAACTTATTTATATAGGTATGTATTTATAAAAAATATATAAATAGTGCTATGGTTGATGATGGAGAAATAGTCAACATTGTCCCCTTTTCCTTCCTAAAAAACATGGTTATGGGGAAACCAAATTTTATACAATGCATATCACCCTATGCAGGTAAAATAACCCAAAATCTACTTCCATAGGGACCATTGTGCTCCTAGTTGCTTTATACCCCATGTTGGTGCTAACTAAGTTTTATGTCATAGACAAAGACACCAACTACAAAATGATCTGAGGAAGGCCTTGGATAAAAAAGACAAAGGCTATCTCTTCAACCTTATTCCAATAAATATTATTTTTTTACCTAGGAAAAGTATTCATCACCTAGGGGGATCCTAAGCCCTTTGATATGTTACAAGAAACCATGCATAAGTAACCCAAATTACACATTGATTATAATATACCTACCAATGGGGTCATGAAACCCTAATAATTGGTCAATGTTACTGGATCCATAAAATCCAAAGTGGTCATCCTAAAGAATGTTGTGAAAATAATCTAGGTCCTATTAAATGATAAATTAGAAGAAAAAGACATAATAGTAGCTATAAATACATAAAACCAAACCAATCACTTGTTAGGTAATTTCCACTATGTCTACAACTAAAATTAACAACCTGTTAGTTAAGGACACTCCCTTCATTCTCCCATTTGACCCATGAGGTGTGGGGACTTATGATTTATCAGGACCTCAAGGTCAACAACCCCAAGAGGGGTTGGCTAGCCTACCAAACCTTTGCATGATATAAGTGTCTAGGAACGAGGAAGTACATATTTGAAATAACTATCTTAGTGACTATCAGTATTATCTCCCAATGTTCAACCATAAAAAAGGAAAGCCTCACTTCGTGTTCCACCCTTATTATTTCTAAACCACTTCAAATTATGCTCATGGATCATGATATGACAGGTAAGTACCAATTTTTAAGAGTCCTTGATTTATTGGGTATGCTCCCTCCATATATGCCAATCATTATACTTTAGCCTACACTTAGTTATGTTTCTTATCACATCCCAAGTCTACCAACAATAAAAAACCATTCATTCCCCCCATGTTGTTCAAGTCCTCAGGGATAAAATTCACACTTTGATGATAGGTAGGATAAATATTAATATCAAAGCCCTCGATTACCCATAGATTCTTAAAAGAGGGATTCTTTTTTCCCCCATAAAGGAAAAAGACCCTAGAAAGTCAGTAAATATATTATTATAGGCTTTCCCACATATAAAATATGAAAAATAATAATACCCATGTCCTACCCAAAGTAATACAAGATACATAACTATGCACACACACCTCTTGCACCAAAGTGAAATATTAATTATGTTGACATATCCCCATGTTAAAATAAAACCCTAACTATGGTGACATGATTCCCACCCTGAAGAAAAGGTCAATTAAATAGACTTTTGAATTTTTGAAGTTACTTACCTACCTCAACCCATAACTTAGAACACAACATTTTGAGTTTTCTAAATTTCTTCCCTTCCTCTATCTAAAACATAAGGTTGAATCATTTACACCTCTACAAGCCCTTTCATTCACCTCATAAAGGGGGTAGGCTCATTATTTTCTTGAGCCTCTAGACCAAGGACCCTAGGAGGGATTACTTGATATTTTTGATATCCATATGGTCAAGATATAGAAAGAGAAAGAAAATTCCCCTGATGACTATTCCCCTTCTACACATGATCAGTGGGTCCTTTACTGTGATAGATCTAACAGTTGCCTAGGCATTGGGGAAAAAGTCATTCTCATCTCTCTTGAAGGGTGAGTCATGCTTTTTAGATTTAAGTTATAATTTTAGTGTTCAAATAATGGGGTTGAGTAAGAGGACCTATTGCTTGGCATGCTCATTAAAAAATGCTGAGGCATTCAAAAATCAAGGATCCAAGATGAATCACAGTTAGTTGTGAACCAAGTTTCTCAAGTCTATCAGACTAAGGTCTAACACTTTTAGCTATATAATACCACTATACATAAGATTTACAAGGATTTTAACTTCATTTATATATAATAAATCCATAGGGGAGGTAACTAACTTGTTGACTCCATATATGCCTCATCTTCATGCTTCCCCCATCCAATAATATCATAATCCTATTTCATAATCTCAATAAGTATGAAGCCTCTTGTGCATAATACTCCTAATGACCAAACCATCACCCATATCATAAGGGATGATGACCCCCTAATAATTGACCTAGCCAATAAAAATGAGGCTAATATTGAGTTCTTATGAGCTTATAATGACTGCCTGTCATTACACCATAAGATAAGCTTCTAACTTATCCACTATCCTACCTCGGCCCTTAGATTTGAATATGATGATTATTATTATCATGTTGAATATTAATTGTACTCTAATGATGAACATAATGTATTTAATATGGAAGGTGAATATCTCAATATACTCCAAACCCTTGATGTGTTTGGAGAGGGAAATGTCTCCCTCATTGAAGAAATAATTGAAATTAACATTGGGACAAAATATAATCCCAAATTTCTCAAGCTAGGGTACTCACTCTTCAAGCATAAGGTGGAAGGCCATAATTAGCTCCTCATAGATCTCTCAAAAATTTTCACTTTATCCTAAACCAACATGGTAGGAATCAACCTTGCTATATTTATCCATAACCTAGTTAGAATGCCTAACGTAAAACTATCAAGTAAAAGATCAGGACTAATAAGCTTAAGGTCGTATTCATGGTAAAAAGGAAGTCATTAAGATTTTAAAAGTTAGATTCATTAATCCAGTGGACTAATCCAAGTAAATGTCCGTCATTATCCCCATCCTTTAGAATAATGGTAAAATCAGAATCTATATAGACTTCTGAAACATTAACAAAGCATGTCCAAAGGATGACTTCCCTCTCTTATATATTGACATCATTATTCTCACTACCACAGGGTATGAATTGCTATCACTCATGGATTTTTTTAGGATACGACCAAATTTACATTGATAATGAGGACCAAAATGAGTCTCATTTACTACACCTTTGGAGACCTTTTGTTATATTGTGATGCCCTTTAGTCTAAAAAATGTGTGGGCAATGTATCGAAGGACCATGACCCACATATTACATGATCTCATTCACAAGATAGTGGAGGTGTATGTAGATGAAATTTTAGGAAAATAAAAATGTGTAGACAATTTGGAGGTGTGAAGCACCATCTTAACACACATAATTGAATACAATTTCACTCTTAACCTAAAGAAATGTGTGTTTTGAGTCACTAAAATAAAAATCCCAAGGTACATCATCTCCCAACATGTGATCAATATTGACCCTATTAAAATCTGATCAATCTTAGAAATGACCCCTCCCATAAATGAATCAGGCATCATAACATTCTTAGGTAATTTGGGATCCATTTGATGATTCATTCTTGATCTCTCCTGCACCATTTACAACATCGAAAACCTATTAAAAAAGATAAGTGGCCTAACTTAGACAAATAATTATTAAGAAGTATTTGATGTTATAAAGTGCTTCATTAGGTTTACCCCTATGCTTATGACACCTAATCCAAATAATTCATTTATACTTTATATTAGATAAAGATTGAAGTATCCCTCAACTACATGCTGGCTATGAAAGATGACACTAACAATAATGCATCATTTATTTCATTAGTCAAACCCTCATTGATTATGGGATGTGATATACTTAAGTGAAGAAGGAATGCTTAGCAATAGTGTTTATGACCAAATGATTGCAATACTATATGTTTAATCAAGATACAAGAGATATTGTGAGATATCAAGCCCTAAAAACTTTCCTAATCTAACTTACTCTCTCTATGAAGGTTGGACACTTCATTACACTCCTAAGTGAGTTAGATTTAATGTATGTCAACCAAAATTCTATTAAGGTAAAAATCATTTTTGATTAGTTGGTTGATTCACCCCTAGAAGTTAATGATCTCATCAATACCAACTTCCCTGATGAGCTAATATACTATGTAGAAGTGCTTATTATTATCTTCTCTCCTTGGTACATAGATATAATCAATTATTGATTCACCACACTTATCCCAAAGACACCAAATCAAAAAAAAAAAAATGTATTCATCTCATGGCATCCAAGTATGCTATTTTATATATGATACTTTATCACAAGGCCTTTGATGGAATATTGATTTGATGTGTTGAATAGGAATATTTATAAAGAGTCCTTTTCTATTATCACATTGACATTTGTGGTGGACACTTTAGAAACCATGTGAATTCTCAAAAAATATATAGGATGGGATACTTCTAGCCCATTCTATACCATGATGATATAAAATATGTATGTAAATGTGAGAAGTGTCAACATTTTTCACACGAGATATATATTCCCACCAGGGTATTATAACCCATCATCACCTAATGTCCCTTTTCTACTTGGGGCTTGGGTTTAGTAGGTAAGCTCTCCCCTACTTATTGGGATGGTCATCACTTCATTATCATGAAAAGTAAATATTTCAACAAGTTGGAAGAGGTAATTCCATTAAAAACTATCACCAAATTAGTCATCACAAAGTTTATCTTGAATCAAATCATCTATCGATTTGGGGTACCATAAATCATCATTGCTAACAATGGGTACCATTTTAAAAAATATCAAAATTCATGAATTGTGTAATAAATTTGATATATTTCACCATTAAACCTCCCTTTATTATTCATAATCCAATGATCAGGTTAAAGCTACTAATAAGAACTTTTTATCAAAACTGTTAGATATTCTAAATGAGATTGGCATCTACAACTCTATCCAACACTATGAGATTATAGAAAAACTATTAAGACACCCATGGGGGAAACTCCATATTCTCTCATGTTCAAATCTAAATCCATTATAACCTTAGAAGTATAAATACCCAACCTCTATGTTTCCCTCTTAGACCTTTTTGATCAAGAAGAGTATATAAAGAGGCACAACTGGCCCAGTTAGAACTCTTAGACGAACATCAGATTGCCACCACAAAAATTGACATTAATTATGTTGATCATCTAGGTAGACAATTTTGGAAGTATAGATACTAAGAGGGGGGTGGTGAATCATTTTCCTTAAATCAATCCTTTAATTTCACTTAACAACCATGAAGCATTCATTCACATGCATACATTAACCAATGCATACACAAGTATCTATGAAAGTAAACAACATAAGAACATATGATATAGTGGGAAAACCTATTGAGGGATAAAACCCACCGATACACCATTTGGAATATAGTCCTATAAACAATTAATCAAACTTTTAGTGAGGCACCAACCCCACAAAGAACACCAACCCCTCACTAGTCAAGTACCAACTCAATTTGTCCTTTAACAAGCACCAACTTGTAAGGAGGCACCAACCCCCTTAGGTAAATTAGTAACAAATAATATAAATTGAATCTTTGATAATCCTTGGACACATATTTATCACTCAACTAAATATTACCTCCTTTTTTTTTCTCTTCTCACTCTTTTATCTCTCTCAAACATCCTATTAGGCCTTCTCGCTCAATTAGCCCTTGTCTTGGAAAAATTGGATATTATGACCTCACTCATCAGATATATAATCATAGTTATATATTAATTAAATATTAAACACACCTCTCTGATGGTCTTAACACCCTTTATCTATTTTCTAAAACTCTATATCATTCACTCATATTCTTAATATTCTAACTAGTCAAATTAGGCCTATTAGATCTTCTCATTATACTTGACTCTTGATCTCACCCATATTGGTAGGAAAATAACCTTTAAATAATTGGATAATTTTTTTAATATATAAATAAAACATTTTTAACAATTTTAAAAAAATTACATAGGCCGGTCATTACCTATAAGGGCCAAAACCACCATTAGGCCTAATAGAGACCTGATGCAATTAGGCCTTCTCTAAGCACACATTTCACCTTGGACACTTTGGACCATAATTAGTCTCAAAAAATAGATGAAACACTTCAAAAATGAATTAAATATACCCATTACAATATCACCTTATGTCCCCAACACCATTTGGCTTATTTCACTCCTTGAACCACACAATTAGGTTTACTCACAATTAGGCCTTCTTACTCCCAGAAAGTCTATCTTGAAAATTTCATGCATACATTAAATTTTTCCATAAAACCAAAAAAAATCATAGATAAATAATCTATATGAACTTATGCTTAACATTATGTTCATTATAATTCACCAAATAGGGCAAAAGACCTCAAACTGACCAACTTCATATGCTTAAGATATGACCTTAAACTTGGTAAACAAAATAAAAACAACTTCTAAAACCTATAAAAATGTTATTGTGATATTTGGCATCTTGGGAACTAAACTTGACCCCTCATTAGGTCATACTAGGTCTCTTTGCACACTAGGCCTTGAACTGCCAGTCATACTTAGACCTTGATCATACCTTGAAACCTCTTTTAATATTATAAAAACCTCACCCTCATGTCATAAAACCTCATACCTTGATCACACACTTACAAACTTATTTACACAAGTCTCATACATCTCATCACATCATGTTACCAGGCCTATGCCTTCTCACTGGGTTTCTTAATGTAATGACTAAGTAACAAAACTAACCTTTGAAACTCTTTTGACTACTTATTTGCCTCTTTGAATTTTTTAAAAAACTTTATACACTCTCTTATTCTTGTAATGACATAATTCACCAAGCTTCACTGTGATTTTATGTATACACCTTCTCACAGGATTAGACTAGGCTTCTCAAGTCACCTAGTACTAAATATTAGCTTACCTTGCATTATGATCTTGAATTTGAAATACCATCAACCTCAGGATAGTTTATAGGTTGATTTCAAATTGTATCTCAATATATAAATAATAGGTTTCCTTCAAATTTTCTCTTGTCATATCGTAAGACTTTTATACCATTCCACCAAGCATGGCCTCAACTCTTGACCTTGACACCCATCTTAACTTTGATATCAATGAGAACATTAATGCCTCAATAATAATAATAGGAACATACCTCAACAAACAATATAATAAAATTATCCATAAATTCCCAATACATGTATGATATCTTATCATTAGGATTTATAATCGAATTGACAAGAAGAAAGGAGAAGGTCAAAATTTTAAACCTAATTGGTTAGGCCCTTACCTAGTGATAGAAGACTTCAACAATAGAGCTTATCAGTTATGAAATCTATAGGGTAAGGAGTTTTGTGAGTCCTTAAACTCTTTACACCTCAAATGATTGTATATCTAATAATTTTTATATCATAATGTTCTCATTTTCAATAAATTTTTATAGGTTGTATGTTAACCTATATATAAGATGTGTCAACTAGTAATTATTTGTCATTATTTCACATAGTGTAGAAACATTCAAAATTTAGAATATAACATCATAACACTCTCACATTATTGTATAACCCCACAAAAAACATTCATAAAATAACCATTTTACATTAGTCTTTACCTTAGTTATTATGAGCATAATACACCTATTTCCCCTACATCTTCTTGCACAACTTAAAAAAATGCTATCCTACAGTTTAGTCCAGAGGATTGTCCATGATAGAGTCTCCCCTTATGGTGCCTTTCAAAAATAGAACATCATCATGCTTACAAATAGGTAAATTTACTTGCCTATCTTAGTCTTAGGTAATGAGCCCTTGCATCTTATTAGTTGTATGAGGCCAAGATGCAAGTGTAAAGGCCTTAAAGATATAAAAAAGTAGATACTCATGTGAAAATCCAAATTATTATGAAAATAGAAAAGTCAAATTTCACACCTCTCATCCATTTACTAACCTATAGTGGTGAGCCCTCACACCTTACTAATTGTGTGGAGTTAGCATTAGGGAGAGACACCCCTTTATTGGGCTACATCTAGCCTTTGGTGATGAGACCATATGTCTTCTTGGTCACATGAGACTAGGTTTAGGGGGTCATAAAGAGAAGTATAATCCAAATGTAGAAGACATATCAAATCAAAAAGTGTCTAAAGATAAATTTATTCAAAAATATTGAATACATGCCTATGTTTAAAGAGGGTAACCTTTTCCCCTTTGTCGGGTATGTCAAGGCTAGTTATCTTTAGATGAAGCCAACAAATTTAGTGTTACATAAGTCTAAAAATAACTATATTTTCCCCTTTTCTCATAAGGATTAGGTCATATTTTTTCCTATGAAATTTTGATCTATGGTTTTCATTCTTTTCCCCCTCACATTTATCTTATTTAACCTTTGATTCCTTATTGTAAGTTGAAAGTCATAATTTATGTAAAAAAACAACTAGGTAGTCCCTTGTAAAACAAATGCTAGCATAGTTATAGTTACATACATTTATCCATCACATTACATCATTTACATACATTTTATTCCCACATATACATAAACATTTCTCATAACAACATATGAAAATCAAAGAGATACATATACATATACATATACATCATCACATGTCTATCCATATAGAGTGCATAAAATAATAAGCAAAGTATGAAAATTAAAGTCACATCACATGAATGACAAATCACTAAAATGTAAGCCAAAACATTTCTCTCTATATATCTCATAATAAATATTGAGTTTGTATAAAAAAGATGTCTAATAAAAGCTCCTCCATGGAGGGCCAATGTGCCTAATGACATCTCAAAAAGAATTAACATATACAATGGAATAATGAAAATGTTTGCAACATATATGAGGAGCCTATCCTCCTCCTATGAGAGGGTTTTGATACATAAAAATGTCAAGGACTCTCACTCTGGTGACATCTACTGATAGAGCCTCCCTCAAAAGTTGCGTCACCCTCTCGAATCTGAAGGCAAACATGATGACCTTTGTTGGTACATCCCTCTAACTTCATCCTCCTTTTCCTATGGTTGGAGGATCTACCACCTCCTCCACCCATCGTAGTTTCTACCATGGCCTCCATTCTCCTTTATTTATCTATTAGGGTGTTTTTCTTCATCCTCAATAATGTCACCATTATAGGAGTGTGATATGTTGGGGTGAATACATATATGTGGTGACCAATCCTTGTATGAAATCTAGGAGTGACTAAAATTTGATCTCTAGTTAAACCATTATTTAGCTAAAAAATATTGATTAGGGTATCCTTGATCATCTACCTATAACCAACCATGATACATACAATCACGAAGTAAAAAAGCCAAAGTCAGATCCAACTGATATAAAAATCCAATACACATAAAATAAACTAATCAACTAAAATAATAATAAAAAATCTATAATCATAAATATGTAAATCAACATTTTACCTGGGTCTCCCTGATGCCACTCAAGTCCAAAATCATATATGCAATGCCTTACTCATCTATATCTAAATCCTCCTATAACTCAACATATGATGGAACATATCTATCTCCATCTCCTAGGTGATGCTACTATGTAGGGTCCTCTTGAATAAGGTCATGTAACTATGGTGGTGGTAATGGTGGGTGTGGTAGGCCCATCTATTTCTAACTTGCTACTCCTTGACCTCCTCTTCTTGTAGCTAGCTATAGGGGTGGTCCATGTATTGCTCCTAGTTGATTTGGTTAGGTAGTTGGCACCCCTATCAAAAGTGGATGCCATGCTAACCATCCTAGTCTTGCTACTCTCAACTTTTGTATGCACCTATAAATAACTTGGGGATGGGAAGGTTTCCCATGTAAGGCATGTTAAATAATCGGTGACCAACCTAATAACAATCTATTAGTACCCTTGTCTCCCACTAGCTCGAAGGTAAGGATAGAAATAATATCTTTTTAAAGGTTTGGGATTGCTCATCCCTCCACCTAAGAAAGCATCACACCATAATTTGCACCAACATAAGTTATATCGACATCTCTAAAATTTTCTTCCCAAATTTAGGCCTCATGGTCATTTTTGGTAGCCCAGATAGAAACTAAGAAACCTATCATGGGTAGGAATTTAATTTGGTATACATCAATGAGAGTGATCATCAACTACCTAATGGCCTAGGGAAAAACAAAAATGTTTTGATTAGGGTCCTAATAGGTTAGAATATCACATAGCAATCTATTAGGTGCTAGGACGATCCCTCTTCGTACTATCGATAGAATCCCAACACAATCAAGAACGGACAAATCCTCTATTTTCAAGAGTGCCAAGACTTATGGGATCCACTCATACTCTTGAGCTCTACTCCAATGTATATACTCCCCTACAATAGAAAAATAAACTCTTAGTAAGATGAAGACCAAAACTACCCTTCAAAATTTTTCATTTCACTATTCCCTCATTAAAAAGGGGATGAATCTTCCCCCTTTTACAAGTGGCTAACCACCTCTAAGTGGTAGTTACATAATTTCCTATTCTACAAATCATCGTGGTTCTATAACTATTATGGCAGTGGCATAACCTTAAATCTAGAAAGATCGATAGTTTCATCCTTGAGTGACGATCTTGTATGTCATCCACATGTCCTCCCAATCCCCCTACAAAACATACCCTCATTAACAAAAATTCTATATATTCCTAGTCCACCCCCTTGATGATCATTTTAAAACTAAATTTCTCAATTTCATTGGATTTTAGCTAATTTTTAAGAGAAATTTCAAACTTGGGGTAAAATAGAAAAGCATAAAAAAACCTACTTGGTCCTACTCAGGGGTAAAATAGAAAAGCATAAAAAACCTACCTGGTCCTACTCAACTACTCCTCCCACTGGTATATTTTCTATCCCCTCACTCTCCTCTTCACACTGACTACTTATTTTTTTAAATAGTCACGAGCAATCTAGAGTTCTGAAATCACAGATTGCTAAATGCACAAATAAGTTAGTTTTGTGTAAGTTTTCAAATATATTAACCCCCAAACTAGTCAATTAAACTTTACAACTTTACAAATTAGGGGTATTTATCTATTTTATTTACATTATTTATATTAAATACTATATAATTATGTTTTGTATTTGAAAACTAGCAAATTAACAAGTCTTCTTGTTTTATTATAGCACATCTTACGATTTTTTAAGTACATGATAACTTCACACCAAATTTAGTTCCTTGACTAGGTGATTAGGTAGTATGATTTTACTCATGCATATGGTACATACTCTTTTCCATAGTTTGATTACATAGTTTACTTTCCACTTTCTCATTACATTGTACTCAATTCTCATTCTCTTATTTTAGGTTGCATGAAGTCCTGACTGGATTCGTTCCACCACTTAGGTAAGTAAGTTAAGTTTTCATAACCTCTTATTTCATTTCCACATGCCTTTACTCAAGACTATACCTTATCAAATCATGACAAGGTGTCTTCCTGATGGGGAAATATGTATGCACCCAAAGTTTACATGGTATGACTCTCCCAATATAAATTTGATGATGATGTAATGATCTCTTATTTTGTGCTCTATACGGAACTCTCTAGTTCCTTTCCCCATTTTACTTTCTTATTCCTCCCATTGACCCCCTTTGGTCCCCTTTATTTGAATTATGTATATTTTATTATATTTTTTTAAAAATCTTCCCATGTAATACAAAATTGTCACTCTGGATAACAAAACTACCCCCTCCATTATGGAACCACCCCTCAAATTACACAATGACCACAATGATTTTATAATATAAGAAATAGTTCTATCTTAAGGAGGTGGTTTCATATTAAAATAGTGGTGGTTGTGAAAATATTGGTGAAAATTATATCACCCAAAGTGGTGGTTTTGAAACTATCCCTACATAAAGTGGTGGTTTTATCCCCCTGTAATTATCTTCCAAAATTAGTTCCCAAGTCTCATTTTTTAACACATTATACATGATTTTTGTCATATTTCTTGTTCACTTTGTACTAATTTCACCTCCATTCAAGCTCAAACAACTCCCTCTTCTATTTTTAATAATTTTTATTTCTTCCCAAATTCAACTCCCAGTTGAAATCAATTAAATGCCCTCATGTAGGCTCCCAACTCTTTCTAAAAATGTCCATTTTGGCCTGATTTTAGATCTAAAAATTGCTATTAAAAGTTGTTATTTTGAAGATTTTATAGCCACAATCCTAATACAAAAAATTTAAGGTCCAACCTCTATAGTTTTTTATCAACTACATTACCATAGATGAAGAAGTGTTATTGGTCTAGTAACACAGTCTTTGTAAACCAAAGTATTGGTCAACCTTAGTTCAATTGATCTCCATTTGTGGTTTTGTCTCCTCTTCTTTCTCATTTATTCTAGATATTGGTCATGCTCCAGTTAGATAGATCCTAAAATTCATAAAAGGATAGAAGGATCTAGCATACTGAGGATTCTTTCATTAACATACCACATACATTCTAGTTGATTTATGCTTTGGTCAGGTTGGATTTTCTTTTGATTTTTTATGTTTCCTTCATTTATTAAATTATATTAGCATAGGTGTTGCATTCGATTAATTTATTAATTTATAAAATATCAAATATGATAGGGAAATAATATTATTTTTTCTTTGTCTTTGCTACAAAAAATTAAAAAGTAGTTAGTTTTGATTATGCTTGAATTCAAATAGATTTATTTTCTACCCATTAGCAAAACATTCCATAAATAATCCCTAGGAAGATCTTACTAAACTTTGAAAACATTTCTATCCAACATAATTTTTGATGGGTTATTTAGCACACCAAATTTAGGAGGGATGGGAACCATCCAACCTCACTTGGAAAGAGATCCAAAAATATCTCCAAGATCTATATATACCATATCTTGGCAGACTAGATCTCACTCTGTTGGTTTGTGTCAAACTATTCCATACAAGGGACTTGTGCTAGTTATAGAATTTGAAACTTTATTTTATCCTTTGATAGATGAGAGGGATACACAATTTTCATTGTCTCATTCATACATGTTTTAATCCTATTTGGAGAGAAATGAAACATGCATAGAGATTTGCCCAAATAAATCATTATTTTAGTGAAAGGAAGTGTGGCTGATTTTTTTAACATTCATTGCATACATATTAATTATAAAATATATTGATAGTAATAAAATAATTTAACAATCAAGAGAAAATAAGAGAAACATATTGAATTTAAATGAAACCCTAGCCTAATTAGATTCATAAAAAAAGTAAAGAAAGGAGAAATTAAGAAAAATCTTGTTAAAATGTCACTAAATCTAAGTTGTTTGTACAAATACAACCTAAAAAATTAACCTAGCTAGTGAATGTACAACCACCAATAGGAATGATATAAAAGTCTAGGAAATAAGAATCTGAGAAGAGAAATAAGACATCCACCATTTGCATGCATAGAAAAATGAAAATAAACTTTTGTAGCTTCGATTAATAATGATCTTCATTTCAATAGAATATTGTTTGGGGAATACATTTACCAATCGGTTATAAATGTTGATAGTATAATAAGATTTTTAAAGTGAAAAATAAGGAATAGACTACACCACAAAGTAAAAAATGTCTAGTCCAATGCCTCCTCACATAGAATCTACAAGAACCAACCCATTAAAATGACCATGGGATGGATATTTATAGCAAATTTAGTTAATGCAGGGAAATAATTTTCTCCCCAAAATAAAAAATCACTTCAATTTAAATTTGAGTTGCACTTTTCCCACCAATATAAAGTTCCTTGTATTTTATCTCCATTCACACCCATAAAATAGATAAAACAAGTTACTTTTTGGCAAATATGAATAAAAATGACTTTTAAATTAATTAAAATATACTTTATAAAATTAGTCATGGAAACATAAAAAGATTTTGATTGTGAAACTATCTCATAAAATTGATTATGCCATGAAGATCATGTCAGAAGTAGCTTTCCAATGCCATATATGGTTCAAAAAATAGTCTCCTGGTTTGCAAGATATGGGTAAAAATGTCTTCCCATGTCATTCAAGCCACTAGGATGAGAAATTTTTGAATTTAAACAAACACATTAATTATATTAAAAAATTAATAAAAATGATAAATGTTTTGAAAGGCATGGGGGTGCACTTTTGTGAAATCTGGGGATAGACCGGATGGCCTCTTTAAATATGACCACATGACATAAGGTGGGCACATCCATTCAATTATGAGGCCTTGAATGTTTGGCTTTCTCTGATGCATCTATGTGGGCACGAGGGACTACTTGACACATTTTTGTGCCTAGGAGGGCATCTGAGGTAGCTGAATGGATGACCTCCACTAGTATGCATGACTCTATAGTGAAGAAAAATAAAACTTAACAAAAAAATGCTCAAATTTAAATTTTTTGCCCCTCCTGGGAGGGGAGGAACCTGGGAGGCAGTTTATCATAAACCATGGTTTATAAAAACCATAAAACTTTAAGTTTTTGTATTTTCAAAACATTTTTTAAATATTAAATTTTAACATTTGGTAATAATTTTTTTTGAAACATTAATGATTTTTTTAAAAATAATTAATTCTTAGCTGACATTTTGGGGTCCTTAGAGTTGGTCACTTCATTGAAAAAATAGAATGTCAGAATGACATTTTTAAGTGAGGTGGTAAACATGAAATTTATTCACATGAGCTTGAGATTTACAAAAAAAATAATTTTAAGGGTCCAAAATACATGCAAATTGAGATGCAACAATAATGTAAGGATGCAAGTGTGCACATTTGAGAAAGTGAGACATTCAAATGCAAATTTGAGGGGAAAGACTCTATTTTTATGCTAAGTGAAAAATATGAACCTTTATCACATAGATGCAGTATTTCCAATGAAGGTGGTTTGGAGTCTCAGTTGACACACAAATAGAGACATACCGCCAAGGTAATTTGAGAGTGATAAGATCAATGAATTATGAGCAAAAGTGGGAGATACTACAAAAAGCAAAAAGAGATTCCATTATTTTGAAATAAAATAGGGTATGTTGTGCAAGCAACAACAAATGGTGACTACTAGAAAATACTTAGTATTTTGGGGAAAAAGAAACATGTCTATGAAACTTGAATCTCTAGATGAGACTATGCATGGAACATGAATGTATTTGAGAGAGAAGAATATGGGAGTAAATAAAAAACCAAATCTAACATTCTCATTGACCCAATGGGTGAAAATGATTTCATTACCACTTCTTAGAACCTACAAGTATTATATACTATGGATTTAATCATGAATCTAGTGAATCCTGCCATGAAAACACTTGCCTAGATATTGCTTCACTATCAGTCAGACATCCAGAGCTCTAATAGAGTTATCTATGATCCCACTCAAGGCTTTGCTCTACTTCCATTCGAGCATCTATAACCCCAGTAGAGGTTTTATGAATTGCCTACAATTGATTTTTTTAGAAATTTATATTATATTCTTTTCTCTTTTCTTTCTTTACTCAACATCCCAATTCTAGGTTGGGGAGCACTGAGGCAAGCAAATAAGTAGAGTTATACATTATTCACCCTAGATTTTTACCGTAACATGTTCATCCAAGAAAACCTATAAACTATTAAGATGTGATTTTTGTGTTTAGTTTAGAGATAATGTATTCATTAATCAAAGATATTACCCATACTTAACCCAACTTGAACAAGTTTAGGACACATATAATAGCTTAACCCTTTGAAATTGATTCAAAAACATAGTTTAGTGCTAAAAATTAATCAGAGTAATTACACACCAAAATTTCATTTGTGTCACTTAACTACAAGCAATCTATTACTAATTATTTGACCAACAAGGGAACGTAAAGGTAAAATATATGGGTTGAGATAAAATAGGACAAGTAATGAGGTTAAACTGAAAATGAAAAGTAGGAAAAGTAGGAAAAGAAAACTAAACTAACAACAAAAGTAGGAAAAGAAAGGGAAAGAGAAAGTATATAAAAAAATTTGCCATGCTTATTCAAGATTATACATAGTCTTTGAGGAAATATATATTGAGATGTAATGGAATATCCTCTCTAGTTAGAAACCTTAATTAGAATGTATTATAACCTAAGATTTTAGAGATTTGGTAGGGACCCAACCACAAGGAATAACATTTACTATACTATCCCCTTTTCTCATGAGCCTTATGCTTGAAAAGGACTAAATCAGAGATTCAAAAGGCTTTCACTCTTGCTTGCTTGTCAAACCAATGTTTGATGACTCCTTGGTGCTTGCTAAAATACAGTAAGGTTGCATCACATTTTAATTCTTTGTATTAGGTTCAAGAGTCAAGCCTCAATTTTGTTATCAGTTTTAAGGTAGTCTCTAATGAATTTCAAGGTCAAGATTCTTAAATTCATAGGTAAGATAGGATATTGGCCACATACTAGATGATATGGGGAAGTACCCAAAGAAGATTTAACTCTAGTCCTATCAGACCATAATATAAAGTTTGAAATTTTTGCCACTCCCTGAAGTTCTTTTCTAATATTTTCTTAACTACATCTAACAAATTTTTATTTATTGAAACAATAGACCCATTATCTTGTGAGTAATAATTAGAGGAGGATTTTAGAATTACTTGGCTATCATAATCCCATTTAGTGAATTATAATGAGGATAAATTAGAGTCATTGCACATACTAGAGTATAAAGCATCCCAAACTTGGTGATGATGTTATAGAAAAGGGTCAGTTATCTAAGTCATTTACTCTCAAGTTCTTATCTCGATGTCTAAGTAATTTATAGACTTGTTATAATAGGTACAAACATGGAATAAACTTGTGGTGCTCAAAATTTATCACTCGACTACACTGACATCCATTCACATAAGGTGTGATCTTTATGCACTCACCCAAAGTAAATAAAAGAAATAATCAAGGCTTGTGTTGGGATAATCATGCCATGGTGAAAATCATTCTTCAATGGGCTTGGTCATTTGAAATAATGAGATTTACAATTTCATTGGTGCAAGCTATTCTTATGCTAGGCTAAAGGTCTATAGGTACAAAGACTATTCAGGTAGCTACTTCCAATCATATGGGCACAAGTATATATTGGGTTAATCTATAGTCTTATGGGTACAATACTATGTTTTATCATGCTTAGCATCCTTAAATCACTTGGAGGGGTAAATGGAATATCTTTGATTAAGGGTTCATGCTGGGTTAGTGTTTTAAGTATCGGTACCATAGCTTGGCATAGGATCTTTCTTACACTTAAATTATTTCCATGTAATATGATAACATCATAATAATTATAGAGATGCCATGAATTTCATGATCTAAAATATTTCAACCAACATTACTAATAGTTTATATTGAGTAAATAATATTATAATAATCACATTCATCACACATTTAAATATCAAAGCTAAAGACACTAAACACAAACATAACTAGATCAAACTCCAATGGATGCAACACCATTTTTTAAATACCAAGGTTCAGATAAATAGAGTACATTCATAATGAGATAGAGTGAATGCTCAACTAAAGCTATTAAAGGCCCAAAGGCTCAAAGGTGAGCTTGGGCACTACAATGCGGAGCCTTAAAGGCATCCATGCTAATACTAGTTTCAATGGCAATTGATTCAAGATGTATGGAAATAATTCTACAAGGCTTTGCCATGTCAAAGTTGCATTCCTTTCATACTAGTTTGAGCTTAAATTTATAAAACTTAGAAGCATCTTCTCACCAAGGTGGAGGGCATATGCTAGGTGTTGAGCTATATTCTTGGTTGATCATTCTACTGGCTCCATCACATTAAACCATTTGTACTCTAGTATTCATGTGTAGCCACTTATGAATATGCCTTACAAAACCTAGGCACCAAGCAACTGCCTGCTAGTTAGCATAATATATATGAAGATTCCTCTCACTGGCATAAAAGGTGAAAAATTAACAATCATTACAAATGATCACCTTGTGTCAAGATATCTATTGAGTTGGTATGGATCTATACTTAAGAAAAAATGGGCCAAATATTCACCCCATACAAAATCTTTAGTCCATCTTAAGACTAGTCTATCAAATCCCTAGGTTCATATAACTTTGGTGTGTTCTGCTTTAATTCAACACTAAAGTCCTTAAAACCCTTGATGACGAGCTTGATTTATTCAATAACATTATCAATCTTTGTTAAGTTGATGCTAAGTGAGATCACATTGGTTTTCTCTAACACTTTTCTGAAAGCATCTAGCCTTTTCTTTTCCCTCATCACTCCATCTAAGATTTCCATTTAATCATTGGCCATTGTTTAGAAGGTGTGGAAGAGTTCTTCTAGGTTTTAATCCTAGTTCTTGATCTAAGTGCTTATGTTATTAAACTTTGCCATTATCTATGCATACTTGATCTTGATAGTAGTATATGCCTTTACCATCAACTCGTCCCTCTCCCCCTTTATTTTCTTGAGGCATGTGTTGATGATTGATGCTTGGTTGGAGAAGTTCATGAAGATGGCATCGGCTACTACTATGCCTTCTTCTAGTTATGTGAAGAGGTCTTCCACCTCTTTAAGCTTATATACTAGATTATTCTATAGGATAGTGTAAGGGTCTTATTCATCTTCTTCCTGCATGGGTTATGATTTCAACCTTGGGAGCATCTGCTCCACTAGCACACAAATCTTGTCAACCTATGAAAGATTGAAAGTGTCAATGTTGTCTAAAAGGGATGGATCGACTTCCTCTACATTCTCAACCAATTATTGAATTTTGAACATCATGGCCTTTATTTCCTCTTTGACTTCTAGTGCAATCTTCTTCCACTTTAAATCCCTAACATCATTTACAATGTTATTCCATGCTAATTTGGAATTCATTCATATGAGTGCATTGGTTGACCTGACTGGGTTAATTATGTGGGAGTTTATGAGAAGGAAATCCTACCCTTATTCTAATTTATCTATGACTAATAAAGCCTTCTATGACACCTCAAAATGTGTCTCATCCATATTTTATCTCCAAGAATATAAATAGAACCACCAGTGTTTGGCAAGGTGCTAAAACAAACCACTAAGAGGCGATAAGGCTCAAGGCTTCTATGGGATACAAGAGGTCTATAGTGGCTATCTGGTTTGCCAGATTACACCAATTTATAGATAGACTTATAAACTAGGTTGGGTCTAGCACAAACAAGTGCATAAAGTATGTAGGTACCTCTAGTGGATCCAACCACAATAAAGCAAGTAGTTAAGACTGGGCTATTGACTGCATAAATGAAGCAAAAAAAACAATACCAAATGGAGAAAGACAAGAAATAAAATGTAAATCTATAAGATAAGACACTAAGGCCAAATTAAAGATGTTTTAAGCAATAAATATGTTTTCAAGAAAGGGTTCAAGATCATACTTATTCTATGTTTGAGATATCTTTCCAAATTAATACTATTGTTTTCTAGCAATGCAATGTTCTAGTTTAGCAAGAGAGAGAGTTTGTTTAAGCAAACTGTATAGATAATTTTGAGAAAATAAAGTCTTACTATGTAATGAAAATTTCTCCAGTAAAATCATGAACATGTAATGGTAAATATTTCAAGAAATAAAAATATATTGTAACCACATATGAATGCATAAACCTTAGAAACTATTCTAAACAATGCACAAAACAAATAAATCACTAAAACAAATCAAAACCTAGCATGTATACTACTACAAATAAATAAAGAGTTCAAAATTTCAAAGAAAAGTGCCCTCATATACAACTCAACTATATGTGTAAATTTTCTACCAACTTATTGTTCAAGCTAAGAGGTAAGAGAGGAAGAAGATTAGGCTATATATAAGTTGAGTCCAAACTAAGAGCCAAAAGTTGTAGAGGAGGTGAAAGAAAAGCCACCAATCTATGGAAGATCCAATGTAAGGAACACAAAATAGGTGTAACGGATTCTTGAGGGAGAAAAAATCAACCCATAAGCTTTAGGAACACTATCAATAGCAATGAGAATAACCAAGAATAGTTATAGCAATGTAGGGCATCTCCTATCATAATGGAAGCTATTGTGCCAGGGAAGAATCAAGAGACATTCAAGGAGGTAGTCAACCTTCAAAGGATTAATCAAGTGGGAAGATTAGATCAAGAAAGTGATCAAGAGAGAGAGGTTTAAATGAATGATAATGAGGCATATATCCCAACCCCAATATGCCAAAAGACCTAAAACTAGCCATTTTTGACTGATTGGGTCCAAACTAACACTTTTGCATGCATTCTACCCAGGCCATAACTTTTTTGAAGGAAACTTGTAGCCTAAGCCATGGTTTTCCTTCACATAAGCCATAGCCTAGGTCAAACAGGGGCTTAGACTAGTCAACAAGCTCCTGAAAGGTCTTGGGGGGTCTCTAGAGGGTTTGTCTTATGTGCGAAAGGGCCAAGATGGTCTAAGGATGTATGGAGGGTAAGACTATGATGTAGGAGAGGTCCAAGCAAGTGTCTAATGCCTCAAAGTGGGATGACCAAAGTCATTAGCCTACACATGAGCTATTATGTAATCATAGGGAGGAGTAGGGTCATGGAAAGTATGATTACATATGCCCCCAAGGTACAAAAAGTCAATATTTGAATGAACAAAGAGTGTTGTGAAGTACCTAGAAGCCACACTAGAGTAAAGGAAAGTAAGAAATAAAAAGATAAAAGGAAATATTACCTATACTTACCAGATAAGGATGGTCATAAAACAAGTTGATAACATGATCCATGGGTGAGAGTGCAAATGCCACATAATCCAAAATCTAGCTCCTACTCCTACAAAGAAGAGACACAAGTGATATCAAATCAAATCATACTATCTAGAATGACATTCACTAGGGCATCAGCCTTAGTGTTCTCCTTATAAGGGATATGGGTGAACTGGACACACTCAAATAAAGAGAGCAAAGTGTGCGTCACCTTGAAGAGGGGAAGAAACTCAGAGATAAGGATGGCCCAAAAACTAATGAGTTAAGACACAACTAATAGTGAGTCATAGAATAAATACGTATAACACATACCTAACTCACGAGCATCAATCAAGTTGAAATTGATTACGTGATACTCGATGGCATTATTTATCTCACTGATAAAGAAGAAACTAGCTCAACAAGCTCATGGCCCCACTGATCATCGATAACCCAAGATGTAATTTCCTATCTTGGGTTGCCTTGACTATTGCCATTAGTGTGAATCACCATTGAGAGGTGTACCATGATGGGGGTCAAAGATGCAAGACTAATAACTAAAAAAAGGTAATCTCAAAGCAAAGTAATGTAAGTGAGTTTCATGAGGGAAATAAATAATGAAATCAAGCTATAATCATAGTGGTTGACCAACACTGGTCATGATAAGAGGTAACAAGGGAAAGTGAGGGGAATTTTGGAGAAGATGAAGACCAGTCAATGAGACTAGAGTAAGTCCCAAACCATCATAGCCAGCTGACAACCCTACATGTAACCATGATGAAAAAGAGAAAGAGAGGGAGTTAGAATAGATCAGCTATGAAAAAATAGATAAATAATTAACTAAAATAAGTATAATAAGTAACTTCTATCCCTAGGTGCCCATGAGATGGGACATGGGCCCAAGACGTTAGTAGGGACATAGAAGGGGTCCAAAGAACCAAAATAGGGATAGAGTGGGCCCAAAGAAACCTTGGATTAAAAAATGGAGGATAAGACTGTGCTCAAAACATGCCAAACCCCCTAAGATTGGTAAAACACCCAAAAAAGGGATCCATAAGGTGCATCTAACAAGAAGTGCATGACCCTAACAACATAGAGGACTTGGGGGTCCAAGAGACTAGAATAGTTCTCAAACACACCCAAGGAGGCCTCAAAGAGAGAAATAGATGCCACCATTGCATCTAGAATGGGCTAAAACATCTAAGATGAAGGTTTAGTGGTTTCAAGAGTAATAATGGGATGAAATTAAGGCCCAAATAAATAAAAAAACAAGCCTCTAGCCTAGGATGTGGCCTGGACATTGCCAGGCTATGACCTGGCCTACCCAGGTTACATCCTTTCCATAAATCCATGGCTTGGACTAGAAGAGGCCAAAAATAGGCCTAGAGAGCCTAGAAAGGGCCCAAAACTAAAGGGAAAGGGGAAATGAGAATAAAATGTTTTTGAGCTTATGAAAACACATTTTTCTTATTCTAGAGCATGCATGACTGATCTAGGGTCCTATTTTTCTCTCATGTAAATGCAAAGAGGAGTCAAAGTATGAGAGGTAAAAAAGACATCTCAGTCAGTAGAGCTACCACCATTGTGTAGGGGTCAAATGTGACAGAATGTCTCAATGATAAACACAATGAGAGGTGAGGAGGGGTAGTAGGAGGCTTATGATAGATGAAGACTAACTAAGGAAATATAGAGCAAGTCATAGGCATCCACAACCACTAACCCATATCACCTATAGGCACTACAAAAAAGGAGAGAGGGTGTCAGTAGAGGATTAACTACTAGCAAGTAGTAACCCAACTAACTAGAAGATGCAAAAGACTCTGATTCTATCCTAAGGTACATCCAAAGAGGAGTGCATAAGACAAATGATAAAGGAAACCCATAAGTGTCTGATGATGAATTCCATAAAAGGGGAAATCCACTGAATGGGGGTCTAGGGAGGGTATTCTAAAAAGCTTTGAGGCTTACCAAAGCACCATAGGCCTAGGCATGGACCTGCCCTCAGGGGTAGGCCACCACTTCTCTCTAACTAGAATCCTACCCCTAAATTAGGCTATTGATCAGCCTACAAAGAAGCCAAATAATAGGTAAAAGGTGGGAAGAAGGAGATGGAACACCCATATCCTTAGGTTCACTAGTCATGACCTAAAACACATAAGTGTTAAAGGTGGGGTCATTATTGGTGAATGAGACCTCTAAACCTAATCAAATAAGATGATGGTGGTGTATATGATGTATAGGTATGAGCTTCTTCTAAGATATCCTCTTATTGATCAGGTTGCATGATATACTATGGGTGAAATAACACTCAAGATTAGACTCAACCACTCTAAAAATCTCAATGGGAGACACATTGAGAGAGTTAATACTCTAATGGGAAAAGCACAAAGTAAAGGCTATCTCAATTTTTGGGGAGATATCATAGAAGAGGTCTCTAAAAAGAGATGAGCTAGCTTAGCATCATAGAGTGGAAGAGGGAGTTAGCTGATGCACATCAAACTCTAAAGGAGTGAATATTGATTGATACTCAGTTTGATCAAAACATTCATCCTTAAAGAAATGAGATTAAAAAACAAGGGTGTGTATGAGAATCTATAGACCCCTATAAAGAGATAGCCAAAGCCTCACCTGATGGCTTTGTCTTTGTGTAGAGAGACACCCAAGGATCTGGGTTAGCCTCCATGGTGTGAAACTCACCTTCATGCATAAATTACACCATGAAAAATTTGGTTAACATGATAGCCTACATGGAAGTAGTCCAAGGATGGTCAAGAATCATGTTGTATGAAAGATCAAGGTCTAACACATAAAACTTAATTCTGACTATATTGGGGCCAAACTTGACCCAAAGCTTCATGTTATCCATTGGTGTAACTATGTCATTATTTAAATCAACATAGTTATGGAAAGAATCATAGAGCTTCTTATAACTGATCCCAAGCTCATTGAACACATGTAGGGGCATGATATTCAATACAACTCTTTCATCCATGATGCACCTCTTAACATGATAGTCATCGATGGAGGTCTCTATATAGAGTTAGAAACTAGCCCTCTTGGATAGAATCAAAGCATCTGGTAAAGAGGTAGGGTTGAAAGAAAGAATATGAGGGGGAGGTGATCATGTGCATTGAAGTTAAAAAACACTTTGACACCATATTATAGTGGACCCTCATGAGAGAGACCAAGCTCATCAAAGATGAGTCCCCTTTGCTCAAGGCAAAGGCAAAGAAGGTCATAGATGGATATCCAAGTCAAGAGGACCTATAACTCCTCTATGATGGAGTAAAGATGTTGTCTAGTTTGGGGAGGGATGTTATGTTGAAATTAAAATCTGAATTTGGGGTTCCCTACCCTTGTGGGATAGATGGGAGGTCTAACACCACTAGTCTCTCCAATAGGGTTATTGGCCCAATTGAAGCATGTGTTGACAAATCACTCATACCCAATAGAGGCTATGTCAATATCAAAAATAACCTTGCTAATCTTGCACTTGGCTTTCCCTCATGGGTTAGCCTAGGAAGAGGAGTCAGAAGAGGTGGAAGAGCAAAAAGGAGAATGAGGAGCCTTAGCCTTTGATTTTTTCTTTTTCTTCTTCTCCTTGTCATGGTTAGGTAAAGGCTCCTTGAACACATTCAATTTATGGTTGGGTTCCATAAGAGGATAAATTTGAGATGGAGGTGAGGCTTGCACACTAGACTACTAGGTAGTACAATTATTATCATCCTGACCCCTCATATGATGGAAGTTGATAAACTTAGTGGGGTCATAAGAAAACACCATATGTTGTTTTTTGTGTTTGATTCAGAATCCTTATTTTTAGTTGGCTTCTTACTCACAACATTCACCTCATAACTATCCTTCTTGTCCTTATTCTTGAGAGGAGAATTAGTGACACCATCAATGGTCACATTGTGATTATGATCATATAAGAAGGATGAATTTTGGGTTGGTACGCCAAATGCCCACATGTACCTCAAATAATTCAATATTCAAACACTCATTAATAGCTTCATCATATGTGGTGGGCCATGGAGGTGAGTGATTGGATGTTGAGTTTAAAGGTTCTAAAAATATAAAAATATTGGAGGAAGTCATCTATAAGGAGCTGAAAACTAGAGAGAGAATTTGGTGGTAGATTCTAAAACTAGATAAGAGCTTTAACTCATAGAGATATTATTCCTAATCCATACCTGCCATCATGAATTATGTAATATGCTCTATGGGAATGGAGTCTCACATCCCATTTAACTTACATAGTTTAGGGATAGGAGTAGGTAGGGGAATAACACACACCTAAGGGGCTAGAAGATTCTGATGGAGATCTTCATAAGCATGGTTGATATGAGATTGGAGACAAACTCAGAGAGGGGGATAGTGATGGTGATGATGTTACTTATTCCGATAGGCATCACCATAACCATGTCCATGGAGAGGATGATATCTAGGTGGATCTTGATAGGGAAGATGCTTATGGTGGAAATCATCTCTACCTTGAGGTGGGAAACGACTGTAATATGGGTGAATTCCTCATGAGAATGATGGGAAGATGTGGCATACTCATGGAAGTAGTCATGATGAATAAAATCCACATGATTCTGATAATGTTCCATTAAACGAGGCTCAATTAGTGGGCACTTATGCTCCTAATAGGCATCCCATAGATCTTTAGTCCATAGATGATGATCAAAATCAATCCACTTATTAAAAACTCTAAAGAAAGGGATAGGAGGATGGGAAGACTCCACATGATGGAGATAACTTATCAAGTTGGAATGCCTATGACCCAAAACATGGACATGAGGGGGTTATTGATGTAGAGTCTCTTATTAATAATAAGGTGGGGAACTCACATGAGAACTAGTCGAGGCACTCAAACTAGACTAGGTGAAATCTCTATATCAAAAGGAAGTAGACTACCTACTCCTAAGGGGAGAAAGATGGACTTCATTCACTTGAAGGCATCCAAAATAATCAACAATGATTTCTTATAGCTCATTGGGTCCCAAATGGTTCAAGGGATCCTTATCACCTTAAATAGGTAAATGAGATATGATATGGGGCTGAGATGAAACATCTTTAGATGAATGAAGCTTAGACTCATGAAAAAGAGAACGAGGTCATTGGTTATAGTCATACCAATCTTGTTCCATTTTAGATGTGAGAGGGTGCAGACTATATTACTAGGTTGAGGGAAACTCCTAGATCCCATGGTGTCTATGACATTCCATTACAATCGAGACTTACTCATGAATGAGATCAGGGATGAGACCCTAAATTTGATGGGATTGGTGTCCCAAGGGTGGGATACCAGCCATGGATGAAATGAATCAAAAGTAACATAAGAGACAATAGGATAGGCAAATTGATAGAGAACCAATAGGGAGGATGACACAAAACCAAAGTAGTAGAAAATAACCAAGGTGAGAGCTAAAACACAATTGAAAGCAAAGCCTAACAGATAATAAAGGGGAGTTAGATAAGAGAGATCTAAATGGTAATGTGAAATTGTATGTGGGGTCCCATTAGGTGTGCCATAATATAGCTCTAAGAATATAAATAGAACCACCAGTGTTTGGTAGAGTGCTAAATCAAACCACTAAGAGGCTAGAAGGCTCAGGGCTTATATGGGCTACAAGAGGTCTATAGTGGCTATCCGATTTGCTAGCTTGCACCAAGATATAGATAGAATTTTAAACAAGGTTGGTGTTAACATGAAAAATCACACAAATTATGTGGGTACCTCTAGAAAATCCAACCATAGTAAAGCAAGTAGTTAATATTAGGCTATTGATTGCATAAATGAAGCAAAAATAATAATACTAAATGGAAAAAGATAACAACTAAAATGTAAATCTAGAAGCTAAGACACTTTGAGGCCAAATGAAATATGTTTTAAGAAATAAATATGTTTCCAAGAAAGAGTTCAAGTGCATGCCTAGTCTATATTTGAGCTATCTTTCCAAATCAATACTATTGATTTCTAGCAATGCAATGTTCTAGTTTAGCAAGAGAGAGTTTGTTTAAGCAACGTGTATAGATCATTTTGAGTATGTAGAGTCATCATATGTAATGAAAATATTTACAATGAAAGTATGAACATGTAATGTTAAATATTTAAACCAATTAAAATATATTTTAGCCACATATGAATGCATAAACTTCAGAAACTATTTTAAACAATGCACAAAACAACTAAATCAATAAAACAAATCAAATTCTAGTATGTATACTACTAAAAATAAATAAAGAATTTCAATTTACAAAGTAAAGTGCCCTCATATCCAACTCATATAGATGTGTATATTTTATACAAACTTATTGTCCAAGCTAAGAGGCAAGAGAGGAAGAAGATCAGGATATATGTAAGATGAGTCCAGACCAAGAGCCAAAAGCTATGGAGGAGGTGAAAGAGAAGCCACCAATCTATGGAAGATCCAATGTAAGGAGAAAAATATAGTTGAAATGGAGTCTTGAGGGAGTAAAGAGAAATCCATAAGCTTTAGGAACATTGTCAATAGCAATGAGAATCACCAAGAATAGTTGTTTTAATGTAAGGCATCCCTTGTCACACTAGAAGCCATTGTGCCAAGCAAGAATCAAGGAGGTAGCCAAGCTTAAAATGGAATGATCAAGTGGGAATATTAGAGAAATAAAGTGATCAATATAAAGGCTCAAATGAATGATAATGAGGCATATATCCCAACCCCAATTTTCCAAAACTAAAACTAATCATTTTTGACTGTCTGGGTCCTAACTTGTACTTTTACATGCATTCTACCTAGGTTGCAGCCTATGCCACAACTTTTGTGAAGGAAATGTGTGGTTTATAACATGGGTTTCCTTCACACAAGATATTTCCTATGTCAAACAAGGGCTTAGGCTAGTTAGAAGGATCCCAAAAGGCCCTAAGGGGTCTCTAAAGGGCCTGCCTTGCGTGCGAAAGGGCCAAGATGGACTAAGGATGTATGGAGGGAAATAATATGATGTGGGAGAGGTCTAAGTGAATGGAGAATGTATCAAAATGGGATGAATAGGGTAATTATTTTTTATGTGAGTTGATGTGTAATCATAAAGAGGATTAGGGTCATGATAAGTATGATTAGACATATAACTATCAAAGGTAAATGATAGTTGTTGGTGTTTCCTTATTGTGGTAGCTCTGAGGGGAATGTATTCAAACATATAATAGTATTAATTATTCCAACCATTATGTGCATTTTATCTCATTCTGGGCTTGGTACCTTCTTCTTTAGTGATGGCCAAATTCGTCTGCTCTGTTCCTCTTCATTGGCACTAGTGATTTCTTCGGTTCTTCTCTATGAGTTTTACTCTTCTTATTCCTATAGGGGTTCTTCCTTAGACTTGTCCCCTTGGTCCAATTATTCTTCCTATGGATCTTTGGTGATAACATCCATGGATGTCTCCTTGATGCCAACTTTGCCTTCTTCTTGCCTTTGTTGGGTCTCTATTACATTCTTTGTTTGTTCCTTCAAGGCACCAACATCACCTTCCTTGTCTTTAGGTGCCCCTTCAGTACTTGGGCATGCCTATGGTGTAGCTTGTTATACTATGTTAGTGGGGGTGTTAGACACCTATGTTTCTTTCTCTTCCATTGGTTTCATGCTTGGATCAACCTTCTTATCTTCCTTTTCTTTCTTTGCCCTTTATTCTTGGGCCTTCTTTTTCTCTACCTTCCTCTTTATTATTGCCATGATCTTTTCTTCCTCAAACCTTATTTCCTTAGCCTTAACCTTTTCAATATCTTCTTGGGTCATATTGGATGCCTTCATGGCCACTCATTTTTTATCTAACTCTAGTGCCATCTCTATATGTTCTTCATTAAGGCACATTTTCTTCCACCAACTTTTCTTTTCCTCCTCAATTTGCAAATTTTGTGTGGAGGGATCTTTGGATGAGGTGCTAGGTGGATTTTCTGACTTTATAAGCATGGTGGTAGTATTACCTTAGAGGTCATCCTATAATTGTTTAGTAATGGGCTCTTCTTCTACTACTACTTCTTCCTAGATGATGTAAACTTTCATCCCTCCTTCCTCCTCCATCTCTTCACATGCCTATTGTGATTTCAATTCCTCATGTGCTTCTTACACCTCCATCTCTACCAAGGTTATTATGGGCTTTACAACTAACCCCTTGGACTTATTTATCTTCTCCCTTTTCTTGGCTGAAGAAATCCTTGGTGTAGATGGAGTTGCTTCATCACCGAAGGTGATCTTCAATCGAATGCAGTCTTGTATCTCCTCAAATATCCCCCACTTTTTTTGGGGAGAGTTTTATATTTATAGCACTTGATTCCCTTCATTATTGATCTAAAAATGGGAGGTTTTCATCCTTCTCTATGCTCATACCCTTCTTCTTTGGCTTCATATCATAATAAGGCATATGGATGTGCCTGAGAATCACTTCTTTCTAGAGAGGGTGGATGTTGGTGCAATCTGAGTCATCCTCCTTGTTCTTGGTGGATTTCCTTCTTGGGTGCATGTATTAACACCTCAAATTTCTCCTCTCCAAGTCCAAATCCTTCACTGGGATGTCTAGATTTTGCACATTATGGATCCTTCTTTTTGCCTCCTTGAAGTATTTTTTAAGAATGCGTAAAGAAGCTTGAGCCAACCTTAATGATTACTATCTATTACTATTAGTCACACTACAAAGAAATGTTTCATAATGGTGAAGGTCACCATTCTAAACATGTTTTGGGGAAGCTCCTTGGGGATATTCCATCATAGCCTAAATGCTTTGATAGACTATGTGCACCACCCCATCACTCAAGTCTTGTACTAGTCAAAGAAGGAAGGGGGAAAATTTAAGTCTTAGTACTTATCTAATAGGGAGTCATTATGATCTGGGAAAATTCAAAGATCATCTTCATGACCATCAGGCATGCTAATCTCCTTCATGACTATAAAAATCAATATTGACCCCCACCTGAAGGTCCTATGCACCATATGACACTTCAGTGTGTTATTTATCATTTCTTCTACAATGAGCTTTGTGATGTTAAACTTAACCCCCTACACTGTGTGATAGGTGATTCATAGGTAGGCCTTGGTGATGTATGCCCATTAACTACTCTGATAAAGTTTTAAACTCATGGGGCACACCACCACCCTCATTTTGGGGTCCTTAATATATTTTATAGGGAATGAGAATCATCCCTCATAGTACCCAAGGATTTTCATGATCCTTTCAAATTTAACATCATCCACCATCATCTGGTGGATGTCTACACTAGAGTATAGGAGCTTGGTAATTATACCTATTAGGTGATGTGATATCTGCATGCAAATCTTTGAAAAATAGATTTGATTTCCATGGATTTATAACAAAAATAACTATATGAGTTCTTATGGCTTCCCAAAGCATGATAACTCATAGAGCTAAGTTACACCAAAGGTCACAAGTTTATCTCCAATAGAGACATCGAACAATGTCATGCCTAATTCTATTTTGGCCCCCATGTCTACCATTTAGTCTTTCACTAGATCTTATACACGGATTAAGGTATGGTGGTTATATTATTTCAATCAATAGGTGTGCATGAAAGACATCCAATTTTACCCTACCAATACCTTTGGGGGAAACTACATCACTTGGTATGTCATTTTTGTAAGCACATCCATATCTATTTTTGTGATGCTTACTCCTACAATAGGTTGCTCCTCAATATTCATAACATCCATCTCTTCTATTTTCTACACCCTCTTGGCATCCTTTTGTGCCTGCTCTAGACTAGAACTCATGTGCTTCTTTCCCATCCTGAACTGACTAGTACTGAAGTGCGGTTTATTTACTTTTTTGAAGCCTCTAATGTTTGTTGGTGTTTTTCATAGTCACAAGGTTAGAGACTATGAATTTAGCTCTCAATCTTCATGTGTCATTAATGGTAGACTTGATGTCACTCTAATTTTATATGGCATAGTTTTTACACAATTTATGCCCCACACTTCCTTATTCCAATCTTAAAGTGAACATAATCCCTTTTTTTATTCAATCATTCACTTTTGGCATATGTGGGTGCTCAAGGGTTTACTCTAGTAGTAGTTGCTTTTTTTGGCTTTGGTTCACTAGTCTATGTTTTGGGTGGCAATTATCTTAAATTTTATAACCTAAACCAATCAGTCTATCATTATTTTATACCCTTAATTTCATCTACCATCTTAATTGTAGGTGATTAATGGTGTGGCAAGATCTAGAATTCTTGGAAATTGCAAAATTTTGTGAAATCTACAAAATTTCATTGCCACATATGCATCTAGTGTAGATCTTTTTGCCTCTACCATCACCTCAATAAATCTTCTAATGGTATTTTTGGTGATGTGACATGTAACCCAAATAGTCACTTCCTACCTTACTTTGGGTGGATGCCAACGTGTCCTAATGATATTTATCCTATGATTTATTCACTTGGTATGACATTTACCTTCCTTATGGTAACCTGGGCATAGTGCCTCACATATGCATGATTCATCCTCCATGGTTCCATTTTCTTTTCTTTTTGTACTTTCATTTCAAGTGTGCTTTCCTATCTTAGTTGATTTTTGTGCACTTTTGTCTCTTTGCCTTGGCCTATCCTATCCCATACAAATCCATTACACTGGTCCTCTAGTGATTCACTTTCTAATTTTGATCTATTGCACATGATCATAGTGTGCATATTATTTATACCTCTTTTGCATTTGCATCATGTGCACATTTCTTTCATCTTATGTACACAAGCACCCTTTATGCCTCTCTTTCTCCCTTGGTGCTCATATGTTCAAAGTTTGGAAAATTCCATATGACCATAAACCTAGGTGTTTGGCCTCAAGTGCTTTGGAAAACATCCATGCTCAATTCACCTAACTTGAGTTATACATAGAAGCACCAAAATATTTCTCTTATAGGCCTAAATGTATCACTTATTAGCTCTATAAGAACAATAATCACAAAATACAAATGGTTAGCTTGTGTCAAACATTAGTTGGGTCAATACAACACAATTGAATTTTGATCAAGAAGTCGATATTTGATGGTGCAAGTACCATATTATTAGCTATAAGGCTTTAGTCAATTGGCATTGAAATGCTCAAGGAATATTTCTCTAGACAATGTGCACAACTTACTTGCGCCCATTTCTAATATATTATGGATGACATACAGGCCCATCCACCTAATCTTTAGCCTTATTAGGTGTTTTATGTACTTGAAATCATAGATTAAGACCAATGCTCCTTTAATTAATACCTTTCACTTAATATGCCTATCATGCCATAACTTCTAGTATACCTTCTCTATCTACTAGCTCCACCTCACTTGGGTGTGTACCTCATCCAACCACTCCAAGTCCTCCAGCCTTGCACTTAATGATTTTTGGTTATCTAAATGACCAATTCATGGTATGCACAATGATGGAATAAATAACACCATCAAGAGAATTGAATCTATACCAAACACCATTTTAAATGGTGTAGCCTTATTTAGGTGCTTGTAGGTTATGCAATATGCCCATCAAACTATTGATTCTCAATCATGTGAGTCTTTGTGACCAACATCACATATCTTCATGATGCATGTCCCTAATATCTTGTTGAATGCCTTAGTGGTGCCATTTACTTTGGGATGATATGGGGTGGTCTTATGGTGTGCCATTATGTAGTTGGCTAGCAGTATTTTCATAGTTTCAATGAGGAAGTGTGTTCTTTTATCACTAGTTAACCTAAGTAGGCACCCATTGTGACTTAAAATATTCTACCATATGAAAATTATGAATGTGGTGGATATTTCATTTTTACTAGGTACTACCTCAGTCCACTTTTTGAAAAAATTAGTGGCTACTAAAATATACTTTGTACCTATGCAAGTTATTACCAGAGTGATTGGCCTAACAAAATCAATGGCCCATTTTTCAAATGGTACCTTGGAAAGAATGGGGATGAAAGGCATCTCATCCCATTGATTTGGATTCCTTGTGTGCTAGTGTATGTCACATGCCTTAGTGTAATCCTTTGAATCTTATAACATGTTTGGCCACCACAAGCTTGATTGTAGTACTTTACATGTCATTGCATCTCTAACATAGTGGCCTCCTATGATTCCCTCATGTTCCTTGCATAGAATAAATTTTATTTCATGTTCCAAAACACATCAATGTAAGACTTCATCTAAAATTAATTTATACAAATCCCCACTAATGATCTAAAAGGGGGTAGTACAAATGGTGAGATACTTCTTCTTTTTGGTTTTCATTGTTTGGGGTGAAAACCTAGATGTTAGAAATGTAGCTATCTCTGCCAAATATTTAGGAATGTGCTAGAATTTATAGAACTACGTGTTTGACATGTCATCTTCAATGGGCACTATTTCATCACTAGAGTCGATGTAGGACAAATGGTCTAGTCCTAAGTTTTGCTTGTTAGGTTTTACCACAACTAAGAAATTGAATTCTTGAAATAGAATAATTCATATATAAATGCACCGATGGATAATGGGCTTATTCATAATATACTTAAGTGCCTCATGATTGGTTAAAAAGATGAATGGGGTCAGCAATAAGTATTGCCTAAATTTATGGAGGGTGTAGACCATAACTAGTGCCTCGTGCTTGATAGTTGTGTATTTTTTATCTATTAGGGTCAATTTATGGCTTAAAAAGGAGATAGGATGATCCATATTACCTTTAATAGGTTGTGCCAAAATGGTGGTAATTGAAGATCTAGATGCATCGACATAGATGTGGAATGGAGTTGTCCAATCAAGAAACTAAAGGATAGGTGTGCTTGCCAAATTGAGTTTCAGAGTTTTAAAAGCATCATCTTGTATTACACCTTAGTAGAATGGGACATCCTTACACAAAAACTCCTCTAGAAGTATTGATATCCTTGAATAAATCCTTATAAACTTTCTATAATAACCATAATGGCCAAGAAAGGTGCATACATCTTTCTACGTGAAATGGATCTGAAACTATAGAGTAATAACAATCTTTATGGGGTCGATGAGTAGAACATCTTTGTAAATGATGTGATCAAGCAAGGTTACAAATGGTGTCATAAAGATGTACTTATTAAGGTATAAGGATATTTATAGCTATTGAAAAATCTCAAACACGAGTCATAAGTTATCATAATGGTCTCACATGAGCCCATACATAGTCCAATCATCAAGGTACACCTAGAGGAACTTATGAATAGAATCCTTGAATGTGGTGATGACCACTATGGAGAATATGATTGGCACATTATTGAGCCCAAAGGGCATCATGTTATAGGCAAAATAACCCCATTCTATCAAAAATGTTATCTTAGGCATGTCTTCCTCTTCAATTTGGACTTAATGGTATCCAAAGAAACCATCAGTGAAAGTATAGATTTTGTAGCCTGTGACTCCATCCAAGACTTTGTTAGTGAATGGATTCAGGGAGGGGTTAGTGAAATAAGAGGCATTTAACAATTGGTAATCAAAATAAATGTGGATACACCCATCCTTATTAATGATAATCACCATGGGGCTCACCCATTCTGACTCTTGTACTAGGTAGATTACTCCTATAGCTAGCATACCATCAATCTCCATTTTGACCTTAACACAAAGATTGGGGTTCATTATATAGGGGAAATTTTTGATAGGTCATGAAACATCCACCATATTTATGCTCATTTTTATAAGGGATGGGTATGTGCCCTTCATGTCTCAATAATTATGAAGAAATAAATCTTGAAACTCCTTTAGGAGATTCATAATTCACTAGTTCTATATTGGACTAATATGCACCTAGAGTGGCCACCTTTGGTTACCCTTTCACATTGATATCAACTTGGGTGGTCTTAAGAGGTATATGATAAGGATCATTTCTCTCTTGATGTGTGTCCTCAACTTACCTACTCCCCTTAGTTGTTTTGATGTGGAGATGAGTAGGGTCTTCTTCATCAGGGGAACTATCATCTACTTGGTGCACAATCTTCCTCTTTACTATCAAGGATGTCCAATTTTGAACTTTTTAGACATTTATATCTTCATCACTTGAGTCATTTTTTGGTGTCTGCTCTTTGAATAAAGTTGGGAGCACTAATCTTTTCTCCCTGAACATATCTTGTAGGTGCTCCTCTAAGATTGCAGTGTCCTCAAACACTACCCTTCAAATGACTTTTAATGTCTTGATAAATTATAGGTTATGTGAGGAAAAGGAGAAGGTGTGCACAAAATTATCCTTCAAATCATCCCAACTAACTATCTCATGATGAGTTTCATTAACCACATACCAAGATCGCACCCACATCTTCAAGATTCTGTAGAAGGTGTACACCTACAAGTTCCTTAGGGAATTATTGCCTCAGTCAGTCCATATTTATTTGCATAATAGTATGTGTGTTATTGGGTCCAAATCACCAAATTATCAAAAATGTTTAGGTCCTTGTTGCTTTTTATGAATCTGGTGTAGATGTCTACATCTAGTGTAGATGTCTACTTTTACAACTTGCCAAATTGTCAAGCTAACCTCTGTGTTTCCAGACAATGAGTGGTAGTGATTTTCAAAGCATATGATGGGGTTAATCAAAATCTTCACAAATCTAACATATAAAATATTTAAGTATACACAGAGATGATAGAGCCAAACAAAATATTTCTTTCACAATATAGTATTTCTGTATACTCTAAAAATAAAATAATATGAGAGTTACATATTTATAGGAACCTCATTCCTATATTCTCTCCATATATTTATCTCCTAAAAAACCTCCAAATCTCATATAATATCTCATAGATATTATATTGTTGTTACCAACAATATATACAATAAACCAATTATCTTAATATTATTTACGACAATATTTTGACAACTAACTATTACCAAATACTAACTAACTAGTTACTATTTAAATTTTGTTAAATACCCACAATGTAAAAGCTAAATCCTAACATTCCCCCCCATAGATTTTAAATGGTGCAAAAAAATTCACACTCTTATCTACAGTATGCTCATCCATTGTAGCATGTCAAACTATGTGGCTCATGACCTTGATATAAAGAGAGCCTCACTTCCCATAGTTTTATAGTTTTACCACAAACCTTAACATGAAAAGGTCCCATCAACTATTTACCTCTTATGGTTTTATTGATCTACCACAAACCCTTTCAAGATCCATGAACTGAATTACATTGATGCTTTATGTCCTTTCACAATGTTTTCACATCAACAAATTATGTTTGGAATTTGCACACAAATTACAAAGCTTGAACATGAATATTCTTCTATTATTATTTTGTAAACACATAGTGGAAAATATAAAAAAACACACCACACAAAATTTCACCGCATCATTGGTATGGCCCTATCATTGGCGACTGATGAGAGGTCACTAAAAGAGCTCCATCCTATGTGTATCCTCCATCCTCCAGTAAATAAAATTGATCGCTTAGAAAATGATGTTGTGAAGATAATTACTCTCCCTACACTCTTGACATACTTTTTACAAAATAAACATTGGTTACATCGATAATGCATCCATGTACAATTGTAACAATTTTTTTTTAATTTTTTGACACTTTTGATGACTGAGACTTATAGATACTCAATCATAATGATTGACATGCTTATAAATATAACTAAACTCTTTTGACATTTTTTACCAACCTTGGACCCAAATAGTTTTGATGACTTTTTAATTTTGATAGAGACTCAAATAACATAAAAAACTAACTTGACAAATGATCATTATAACACACAATTTCTCTTATACTAATGATCATTGATATTTAACTTGAACCAACTAAAAAACTACTTAAGATACTAAGAAAAACCAACTAGAAAGTAATATTTTATTACTTTCTAACATATATATGAATCTCATTTATAAAATCTTAATGATATTCCTAAATATGACTTATTAAGAAATACTAAATTTGACACAATAATACAGTGACTTTTAAATTTTTTTAACATTTCCATCTAGAAGCTACCACGTTGAGACATAGATTTTCACTTGCCTTGGGGCTCAGAGAGGAAGTACAACTGATGTAAGAGGAACCTATAACAAAATTTAACTCACAGGTATGAATTGGAATGGTGACTACATTTAATGAAAATTTCTATCTTGTAGAAATGTTATATGATGATAGATCACATAGATTGTGATGCATATGGATTGAGGTAGGCAGATCATACAATGAGAAAAATATTTTAGAAACACAAGTTGATAATATGAATGTAGATTCATAATATTTATAGGATCATGTCAAAAATACACAACTTGAATGTCACATAGGGAAAATGTTCTATTTGATCTACTAAGAAAACTTGCACATGACATTGAATTTGTAGGTTGTAGATGAATCAAGCTTGACAATAGTAGTAGTGTGAAAATCAATGAAGATGGCCAATGACAGATCTACATAGATTTATATATAAATTATTGAGTTTACATTTTCCTTTATTGGTCTTGAATGAAGATGGACGCTGATGCTAAATGGAAAAATATTGTGAAGACATGTTTGATAATTATTGAGCCTTAGATAGGCTTCAAGGAAATTATTCTTGCTAATGATGTTGACATTTCTATAATAAATGCCAAATCCATGATAGAGGCATATGATCTAAACACACTTGTATTTGATATTCCTAGTTCTACAAAATACTGCTCTCTTAGAGATGTGACACATCAAATAATTCATGTATCAATCACACATACTCAAATACATGAAAATAAATTCTAAACTACTCTACAAGATTCTCTCAGAATATTTTTTTTTAGTCACAGGGGAAAATCATATTATAAACAACCCTTAAAATTTTTTAGACTCTCATTATAGATAGGATTTGGTGATATTCTGATATCAGATGATGGGGTTAATCAGAGTCTTCACAAATCTAACATAGAAAATATCAAAGCATACATAGAGATAATAGATCCAAACAAAATATTTCTTTCACAATATATTATTTTTTCATACTCGAAAAATAAAATAATATAGGAGTTACATATTTATAGGAACCTCTTTCCTATATTCTCTCCCTTAATTTCTCTCCCAAAAAACCTCAAAATCTCATATAATATCTCGTAGATATTATATTGTAATTACTAATAATATATAAAATAAAATAATTATCATAATATTTTTTATGACAATATTTTGATAACTAACTATTACCAAATACTAACTAAATAGTTAATATTTACCTTTTTGTAAATACCCACAATCTAAAAGCTAATTCCTAATAGTATACACTAGTGCACCCATCCTACCTAATTCCTTCAGGATGTAAGACTCTAGGTCACAGACATATTCTTCTAAAATATTATTCCCCTCAGATCATAGGAGCACTCAAATTTTACCTTTATTCAGGGGAAACACTTTGTTTCCCTTCTTCCTATTGTAAGGGACTCTTTATGCAGTGCGATCGATCTAGAACCAACCAGTCCTCATAGGTTTTGGTGTCTTGGCTCTCACTACATGGCACTTCCAACCAATGGTTTCATAAGTTTCTTTGACCCATCAATTGAAATCTACATCGATAGTGTTAGAGGCCAACTATCCATGATCCCAAGAAATCACTCCTTAATCATTAGGGTTGATAGGTTTGGTGCCTTGCATTGTGATGTTGTAGATATGGTTGATCTCATCTTCAAGATCAACACTTTCTACATAAGGGGGCCCTTGGTCATTTGAGAGGGGGATCACGACCCTCTCCTTTCCATTTTAAAAATTCATATAATGCTTTCTGAAGTGCATGTCAACATTATTTATGTAGTATCATGGCCTACCCAAGAGTGTTGGATAATTATCTTTCTCAATCAACTCGATCACTTCAAAGTTAGCATGAAATTCTACACCTATAATATCTATAATGGTTCCATTTATAATTTTGATTGGTTGTGTCATAGATTTTTTGGCTATGAAAAGAACATGAAGGGAAGGCCTCAAGGCTAGCCTACCCATCTTCTCTCATGTGTTCTTTATCAATATATTGACCTTAGTTCCTATGTCCATGAAGACCTTGCATAAAGACCATCCACCAATGGTTGTATTCATTATAAGATCTTTAATATACTCTATTTTCTTTGTATGCTTAACCTCTTGCTCCCTTTCCATGCGTGGCATAAAAATTTAAACTAGCTTCTGCCTAACATGCTCTAAAAGAAAATTATTTAACAAGGGTAACATCACTTCTATCTATAAGAGGCACAAGATATCCATTAGCTCTTGTACCTCAACTTCTTGGTTATCTTGCTTCTTGACATATGTAGTACCTTATGTCTCTAGACCTTATGCTAGTTGAAGTTATCCTTATAGGTTCTAAATGATGCTCATGGCCTATTGCAACTCATCCTTTTGGTGTGTAGGGTCAGGTTAAAGTATAGCTTTGGGTTCTAGTTGTGTGATGTGATTTTTGTAACTTGGTTTCTCATATTATAGGCACAACTCTCATACTAGTGCAATTGGTAATTGAGTGGTGAGCCCACTATGAGTAGTCGCCTACACCTTAACCTTTTTGGTGATAACAATTATGCCCTTAAAGCCCATTTCTCTACTTTTGGATCATGTTGTATCATTCTTTAACCTTTGTCTACATCGAGTAGGCCTTGGGTTAAATTTTTATACAAGTCAACACTTTCCTCAACCTTGTGTGTTCCCCGACAATACCCACACATTAGATGTGTATATTAGTTGTGTTGATAGTGCTCGATCAAATCACACTTGTAACATGATTATGTTAGGAATCTTCCTCCATATTTTCATCCACCATACCCTCTGGTGCCTCTTTGTATCCCATATCCTACATTATGGTGACCATACCCCTCATTTCTTTAGATTTCCTACCATCCAACTATCGTAGTTGCTTTTTGTGCACCTCTCTTAATATTTTCATACATCTTGTCAATTATGTGATAATCAACTATGGTATGAGTGTAGGCATCACACAATCAACCATATATTGTTGTGTTAACTTGACTATAATGTTAAAACAAAGGGAATTTATGAACATCATGCACCTCATGACAAACCTCATAGCTTTGAAGCAATATGTGCACATTCCTTCAAGGGTAATTATTTTGGTTATGGCTTTCTGTCTCATAGTTGGTGCACCATAATTCACTTTGAGCATCTTAAAATAAACTAGCAATCAATTTTTAGAGTTGGATGGCCATGGATGCAATCTACATTTCCATGAATGGGCTGATCCTAGTGTCAGTAATTTTGAATACCTTATCTCTAAGCGCAACTTCAAGCACTTATGGAGGATTTGTGAATGTCTTTATAGAGAGAGCTCTTTTAAATGGTACTAGAAATCCTCCAACGAACCATTGTGAATACTGGGAGGGGTAAATGTTACAAGGAAGATTGAAAATAAGAGTTTTAAACCTAGCATCATACAAGCACACACTCTATGATATCCCTCAACTAATTTCCTTGAGAACAATGATGCTATATTGTTCAAACTCAAGAATGTCAAATTCCTTCAAAAATGCTTCCTTCAAGGTGTCGTAATCAATCATAACCTGGTTAGGATCAAATTTCCTATACTAGGTATGAGCATGATCAAATATAGTTATCATGAACTAGGTTGCCTTTCACTCTGATTGGGTTATACCCTAAGCACTCCATTGAATCTCACATTTTAACACATGCTCTATGACATTTTATATGCCATGATATTATGGAAAGTGCATTTCCATCTCGTAATATATTTGTTGGGGGGGTGATGTCATTTGTAGTGCTTTCCCCCTAGTACTTGTCCTAGTGATGGTCCTTTAATGCCTCTAGTCAATGGGTTGGGAATCAACCATATGGTTGTTTTTTGTGATATAAACTTGATGGTGTGGTGCTACTCACTTTTGGTGTTAGGCCACTCCCTATGGGATATTGCCCAATCTGCATAGCTAACATTTACTAAATTAGAATGATTATGCTCACATTTTGTGTTGTCAAGTTAGTGCTCAAAGGTATAGAGGTATCCTCACTTATTTCTTCATAAGGAACAACTTGTTTAATCACAAAATTATAGTCCAAGTCTAAAAAACAATCAAAGTCAATGTGGAAAATAGGGTCAATTATCACTCTTCTTTATTCTTAAGGGGGATCCAGTGCATGGGCATGAATCATATATTTAAATGGGGTAGGCACTTCTATCAAATCTTCAATGGTCAAATTTTGAATGGACCAAATGCATTATTTACCCATCAATAATTGAGCTCAATCTATGGCTTCATTATTCCTTTCTTCATACTACTATAATTCAAGAGATCCTTCCCCATATCCTTCCCACTCACTATGGGTCCTCTCGGCACTTTCAGGTTCTAGGTCTTTCATCAACTTGTACTTTATCTTATTATAAGTTTTGCACCTAAGCTCTTGGGTGTCAATATTCTCATCCCTTTCCATTTCATTTCACCTACACATCCTCATTTTACCTATTGCATGGCTCATATGTGAAAGGAATTTAGCCTTCCATTCTTATAGTTTCAAAGCCATAATACACCATCAAATTCTTAAGCTCTATGCTGAATTATTTCACAAATGTGCCTCTGGGCTTGTGCAAGAATTGGTACTTTACTTCTTTAGGGAAAGAGTATGTCGATACTATGAACTCAATCACATAAATATTTTGCACTCCTTTCCACCATTTATCTATAAATTTAGTCCAAGTGAAATCAAGGTTATCAAGCTTATCTAAGCACTCTTTCATCCACTTAAGGAACTACCCATAACTTCATCTTCTATGGGCCACATAGGTAGCTAACCATTGGTACACTTTCTTAGGTAGTTTGTAAAAGAAGACCTCATATAGAGCATCATACAAGTTATTCTGGACCTACTTTTTCAAATTTTGTTCTTTATAGGATGGATGCTTCAATGCAAATCTATCTTCTACCTATTCTAGCCAGTGCTTGATGTTCTCAAGGGAGAGATGGAACATTATTCTTTTGTACCATTATAGTAATAAAATTCAAAATGAATCCTGGTAATAAAACCAAAATGTTGTAGAAAAGGGTTAGTTGTCTAAGTCATTTACCCATCAAACACTTATCTAGTTGTCCAAGTTGGTTTTAGACTTGTTAAAATTAGGCATAAACATGGAATAAATCTATGGCACTTAACATTTTTCACTCAACTACATCAACATCAATTCACATTAGGCACAAACCTTATGTGCTCACCTAAAGCATAATAGACAAATAACTGGGGCCTGTGTTGGGATAGTCATGCTATGGCACAACTCATTCTCCAAGGGGCTTGATCATTTGTAGTAATGACATTTTCAAGTTCATAGGTGTAAACCATTCCTAGGCTAGGCTAAAGGTCTATAGGTGTAAAGCCTATTTATGTAGATACTTTTCATCATATGGGTACAAGTCTATATCGAGTTGCTTTATAGTCTTATGGGAGAAAGCCTATGTTTTATCATACTTAGCATCTCTCAGGTGCTTGGAGGGTTCAATGAAATATCTTAGATCAAGGGTTCATGCTGGGTTATCACTTTAAGCATAGGTATCATGGCTTGGCACATGATCTTTTCTACACTTTGATTATTTCCACATAATATGTTGATGTCATCATAATTATTGAGACACCATGAATGTCATGAACCAAACTATTATAACCAACATTCATAATCATTAAGATTGAGTTTATAACACTATAATCATCACATTCATCATGTCTTTAAATATCAAAGATAAAGACATTAAGTACATACATAACCAGATCAAATTCTAATGGATGCAACACTATTTTTCAATTACCAAGGTTCAAATAAATAGAGTACATAACAAATGAGATAGAGTAAATGCTCACCTAAAGCTACTAAAGACATAGAGGCTCACATGTGAGCTTATACACTAAAATGTGGAGCCTCAAAGGCATCCATGCTAATCCTAGTTTTAATGGTCATCACTTCATGATGTTTAGAACCAATTCTACAATGCTTTATCATGTCAAAGTTACATCCCTTACATACTTGTTTGATCTTTGATTTATATAAATTAGAAGCATCTTCTCATCTAGGTGGAGGGTACATGCTAGGTGCTGAGATGGATGCTTGGTTGATCATTCCACTGGATCCATTACCTTTTGCACTTTGTGCTCCATTTACCACATGTAGCCACTTATGAAGATGCCTTACAAAACTAGGGAACCAAACAACTACTTGCTAGCTGGTCAAAGATCTGAGTAGATTCTTCTAGATGATGTTAAAATTTCTAAAATAATAATCATTCAAAATGATTTTCTCATACTAAGATATCTACTGAGTTGGCACATATCCATACTTAGGCAAAAAGGGGCCCAGGAGATGATATATTCCTCTAGGAAGTTGATTACTATGTTGATCATGCAGTTCTTAAACACTTGAGATTTAGTCCAATGGGTATAATAATTAGTTGTTTTAAGGATGAAATTGTGTCATACTAGGAGTTATCATTGATTTATCTGACCAACTCCAATCCCTACTTTGTGAATGGTTAGACTTAAATAATCAGTTGTAATGGCATAGTAAGGGTACGCACTCTATATGCAATAACTTGGAAAGTATGATAAATTTTAACATGAGCATGAACATATTTTAAAAAATTCAAGTCATTAATACCCTGCCCTAAATATCTAATGAGTTATAATACTCCTTGAACCATGACTAGGTCCATATTTCCCATAAAAATTATTGAGTATTTCAGTTGCTTCTTGTTTGTTGAGGCATCTTATATATATAAACTTCATGATTCTTTTTGTATAACACACCTGATTTAATCATGAAATTACTAATTTTTAGGCATAATGATCTAATCTAAGTGGAGTTTAAGTGGTTTAGGCACCCATTATTTAGAAAATTGTAGACTACAACCTGGTACTAGTCATTATTTGTGATGTCTTGCATGACATATTATTGACAAAATATCTTCACTTTTACTTTAGCCATGGCCTTACTAAGTCCTTAACTTCATAATATTTTCATTGGCTAGAGTTATAGGTCAAACCTCTTGGAGAATAGTCATCAATTTACCCCTTCACTCACCTAACTCATTTTGAATCAAGATAGCTTTCATTGTTATGTCAAGAATAATTGCAAATACCTTACTATGAAGAATGTAATGCTTAAATTTTTTGACTACGTTGATTAAGGTAAAAGCTTTTTTTTTCTATCATTTAATATCTTAGTTTAGAATTTAAAAGTGTAGACATCATGAATGAGATTGGTCTCTTATATCTGGCTTCTCTCTTCTTTATTAAGACTACAACATTTAAGTGTTCAAAAGTGAAAGAATAGATGTATAAGGGTTGTGTATAGTTAGTACTAATTAGCATCAATGTATTCATAATCGATGCCTTGATTTGAGAAAAATTCAATTGTGCTTTAGTTGTCCATTCAAATTTTGAATCTTTATTTATAATGTTATTTAATGGTCATAACATCTCCACAACTGCAAAGATGAACTTCCTCATGAAGTTGATCTTGATGAAGAATGACTTTAGTTATTTTATGCTATTAGGTAACATGATTTTCAAGCCTCTAGTCTTTATGTGACCCAATAATTTACCCTTTATCACCCTAAATATACACTTTTTCAAGTTTAGGTAGATTTTGTGGTCTTTACATCACTGTATTACTACTCTCAAATCTTTCACATGGTCCTCCCAACTATTAGAAAAGATAGTTAGATCATCCATATATATGACTATGCATTTGCATATAAGATCCTTAAATGCAATATCCATGTCATGTTAGAGGGTGGCACTTACATTGATTAGGAAAAATGGAATCCTTTTGTATGAAAATGTACCCCATTTGGTTGTAAACATTATCTTGATTTTATCTTCATAGTTTACCATTGCCTAATTATATATTAAATACCCATCAAGAAATGACATCATTTAAGATTAATTAACTATCTATAAGAATTCATATAATGAAGGTAGTGGGTAATTATCCTTTTTTGAGGCTTTGTTTAGCTCTATAAATCCACATAGAGATGTATCTCTCCATTATTCTTTCAAACTGGTTGGAATAGCCACCCATGTGGAGTTCCTAGTGGGAAAGATGATCTTTGTTGAAATTAATTTCTGCACTTCCTTGAATGTTAAAGGCTCTAGCAATGGATTCATTGGTCTTTTCCTCTGATTAAATGGTTTGACTCCTAGATTGAGACGGAGAGTATGCATGAAAATGGAAGTGTTAAACATTTTCAAGTTCTCATAGCCTCATGCTATAACATCCTTATAGTCCTTTGAATAAATTCTTATTTCTCCCTTTAGGTACACATTGTGCCTATAAGTATATTGTTTGACTTGTTGGCATTTCCTAGATTATAATGCTAGTGTATCATACCTTTGGTGGAGACCATATTCTTATTTTCACCTTGGTAATCTATGTCAAATAGTCTTTCTAGTAAGAACATGCCATTTGGTATACTATTTGTTTTCAAAATTATCACCCCTTCATCTAATTCAAATTATTCTCGATCATATTCATCAATAATTTGAGACTCAAATACATCAATGTTTGTAATAAAGTTGATGATATGTTCATCATCATCAAATACCTAGAAGTTTTGGTTATTATCGAGAACAAGAGTAGAGACTAACTCCACTAAAAACCTTCTTAATTTGGAGTTTAAAATTGGTTCCAAAGTAATCACAACCATTGCCAATGCATCTATCATATAATTTATTCTATAGGGTAGTGTTTAAATATTAAATGCATCAAAATATTATATTAAGTTCTACACCTAGTTGTGATATCTAGATAGATGCTTATCATTACAAGCATATTGGCTCCTTACCTGTTTGACCACTAGTTTTGAATCACCAAGCACCTTGAGATTCTTGAATTTTTCCTAAGAGAAAATTGGAGACCATGAACTAATGCCTCATATTCAATGACATTATTTGTGTAAGAAAATTGTATGTGAAATGTAGCTAGGTATGAATTCCCTCATGGGTTGATGAGTTCCACGATAGCACCAAACCTGCTCTTAGACTTAGAGCCATCAATTTTCAGAGTCCATTAATTCTATTTAGGTCTTCAATAACAAAGGTAGGCATAAAATTGATCATAATAGTCATTTTATCATATAAATAGCTTGAAAGTCCTTTATTTTCCCTTGGATTATCTTGTTTCACACCATCATATGCTAAGGTAACACTAGAGAATGAATTTATCTTAGGTGCACAGAGGATATCCTCCTCATCCAACTGATCCAACTCTTCAAATTCTAATTTTTCTTGTATGTTCAACATATTAATAGAGAAATTATCATAAACTTTTGCCTCTTTCTCAAGTGTATAGACCTCAAGTTCAGATTCTTCATAATATATTTAATTTTTTTTGTTATATTCAGTTATCATGTGAGTCATCTTGGTTTCTCTTTTAATTTAGATCTAGTTGGGCATGCTATGTCATGGGAGTCGCATATGATATAAATTAGTTCCCATGTATCCATTTAATTTTCTTGACCAATATATACTTAAGAGCATACCATAAGCATCAGTTATATCTACCACTTGAATATCAATAAATTGTTACACTCTTGGATCAGAAGCCAACTGCATATGGATGTTATATTCACTAGCCACTCAAATCTCTGATTTGTACAATTGAATAACCTTTCTATTTGACTTCACAATAATCAATTCCAATATCTAACATATTTCATATGGCATCATGTTATATGAAGTACCTGAATCCAAAAAATAATTGTGTAAGTTCTTACCAAAAATAAGGATCATTAGGAGAAAAGGAAGATTTTTAGTTTTTTATTTGTAAATCACAACATGAGAATCTATAATCTTATTAGCCTCTTTCCTTTTAGGAGTTGATAATTCCTTTAGAAATATGTCCTTTTGGTTTGAGATTTGGAGTAAATCAAACATTGTTATATTGGCCTTAGTTTTATTTTGGTAATCTAAAATGCTATACCATATTTGTTTTATTCCACTAGTTTTTCAGTTTGTGGGGGAGTAGAGTTATTCTTTCATTGATAAGAAATGGTAGGTCCTTTATGTGGAATCAAGTTATTTCTCAAGTTCTCATCAGGCATAGCTTGAGTTTTGTGTGGAAGAGTAGACATAGTTAATGGATTTTGAAGCTTACTCCTCAACTAATAATTGTTTCCCCTATGAAAGTTTTTAAACACATGGACCTCATCTAAGTTTTATTGAGGCTAATTATCACTTTTGAATGGAAACTCCTTAAGTATCCAAGACTAGAGCCATACTAGGGTTTTTTACACCTTGATTAGAGCTATTATATGGTGCATGAACTAGTTATACATTATCCATCTCCTTTTGAAATATTTTTAAAGCACATATATACTCTACATAATCAATTTTAGCAAGGTCAACTATATTATATATCCTGCACTAGGTGGGTAGTACTAAATAAACTAAGTTTACTATGTTTAAAACATTATTATCATTATTCTAATTATTATTATCTAGCAAGATAGACACACACCCATTATTTGGCCTCATGTTCCATTATTTGTTGGTTCTCTACATGTTGAAATTTCTATTCAGTGGTGTGTTATTTATGTTTTGATTAATGTTCTGAGGCACTTATTTATGCAAATTGACCATATTATTTGTCAACCTTTGAACCATTTACTATAAATTTTTTACCTCTGGGTTCATACTAGCATTTTGTTGATTTTTGACTTACAGTTGTGGGTTAGCCATAGGTGTATTAGCATTTTAAAAATTAGGGGTAATAGGATGTGATTAGTTATGATCATTATTAACAATTGTCTGATTGTTTAAAAATTATGGGACAACCTATTTGTTGCTAGTGGAGTCATCATAACCACTAGTGCTAAGTATTACAATGATGTTATTGTATGCCATGAGAACAAGTTTTTGGTTGATTACCTAAAATAAAATGTGATTGGAAGGTATATAAGACTGACCATTGGGCATATAATTCATAGGCATTGGATTGTAGACCATGTTTGGGTTTGTATACATGACACCCAGGATCGGATCTATCAAAGGAGTGTTATGGTAAGAGCATGGTTGATCATTAGAATATGATTATATGCACTTGGTTGGATAATCGAAGGTAAAGGACTAATTTTATACCCTTATGGCACCATATGTTGTTCAATGTTGATTTCTTTATTGTAAGCCAAAGATAAGGATAAAAGGGTTGCTAGAGTCCATCTAAGGAATGTGTAAGTCATTGAATCCAAATCCCTTAAGTATGTCTATATGGTATCCAATTTTATTTGAGCGTATGGGTCTTTCAACCTTTGATAAAGTTTGTGGAAGTGTGCATTAAACAAACTCATAGGTTTTTTTGGACCCCTTTAGGTGGAAACAATGTGATGATATTAGACAATTGGATCAATGGGCAACTAGAAGTGATTGATAAACATAATTTCTAAATAATTTTAGGAAGTGATAGACCTGTTTGACAAACCTAAATATAATCCATAATCCATTTCATCCAAAGTGTATGGGAATAGGTGAAAAGCCACATCCTCATGATTAATTTGTGTTTGAATAATAACATCTTTGAATGCTTGAATATGTTCTTCGACAATGTAGATCCCACCATGCACATACCTAGGGCAAAAATTTTATAGATTTTTTGGTAAGTCATGGGTAACCCCTATAATATTGGTAAGATAATTACCAGCACTAAGACAAACTTGGGCCATTAGTGCATTTTGAGGAATAATAAATAAATTAACAAAAGGAACTACATCAACAGTAGGTGAACTAATTATGATTGAATTGGCTTATTTTTTATTTTTCTTTGTTTACTTAAAGTTTTTTTATGTTCTATGAGTTATAAATTTTCAAAATCAACCCCAATAGACTTTGATCTGGTGATAATTTATCTAGTTTAACATTTACAAATATTTTGTGTGGGAAATGCTTCCAAAATGTCAAGTTTTAAAATTTTCATTTAAAAATTCCATTTTTAGATTTTTTTTGTTGCAACAACCCTCCTTTTAGGACCAATTTATTGGTGTGAATTTTGAACACAAAATGAATTAGGAGAAGTATAAAGGAGAGGGAGTCAAGTTTAAAACCAATAATAAATTTGAAATACTCTGAATTAGGCCTTCCTTCTAGCACTATTTTATTGATGGGTTGTGTAGCACACCAAATTTAAGAGGGACAAAGACCATCCAACCTCTCCTAAAAAGATATATAAAAATCTCTCCAAGATCTATATCTACCTGGTCTTGGAGGACTAGATCTCACTCAATTGGTTCATTATAAACTATTTCATGTAAGAGACCTATGATGGTTCTAAAATTTCAAATTTTCTTTTATCCTTTGATAAATGAGAAGGATACACAAGTTTTGTTGTCTCGTCTGTGTGAGTTTTAATCCTATTTTGGAGAGCAATGAAACTTGCATAGATATATACTCAAATAAATCAACATTTTAATGAAAGGAAGTGTAACTAATTTTTTAAAAAATCATTACATACAAACTCATTCAAAAATACATTAACAACAATAAAAAAATTTAACAATCGAGATAAAATAAGAGAAGTATATTACATTTAAATGAAACCCTAGCCTAACCAGATTCATAAAAAAAAGAAAAATAAAGGGGAACAAAGTAAAATAATATTGAAATGTGGATAAATTTGAGCCACTTGGACAAATTCAACCCAAAAACTCAATTCCCTACCTATCTAGTGAATGCACAACCACCAATAGGAATGATGCAAGAGTCTAAAGAACAAGAAGATGGGAAGAGAAATAACACATTCACTATTTGTACGCATAATAATAATTTTTTTTTTATAAATTTGATTAATAATGATATTCATTTTGATAGAAAAATGTTTGGGTATATATTCACCAATTGGTTACAAATTTTGATAGCATAACAATAGTGCCAAAGTAAAAAAAGGGAGAGATTACACTCCAAAACAAAAAGTGTCTGGTCCAATGTATCCTCACTTAGAATCAACAAGAGATAGCCCTTTAAAATGACCATGGGCTGGCTATTTATAGAAAAAATGGTCAATGATAGGAAATAATTTCACCATAAAACCAAAAATAATTTTAATTTGAAATTGAGTTGCACTTTTCGTCCCAAAAGCAAGCTTCTTGTATTTTAGCTCTGATCATGTCTGTAAAATAGATAAAATAAGTTACTTTTCAATAAATATGAATAAAAATAACTTTTAAATAAGTTAAAATGTAGTTTATAAACTTAGTCATGAAATATTAACATTTTTTTATCAAGTAACTTTCTCATTAAATTGATTTAACCATGCAGACCATGTTAGAACCAGATTTCCAACACCATAGACAATTCCAAAAATGGACTCCTAATTTACAAGATATGGGAAAAAATATCTTCTCAGGTCATTCAATCCACTAAGATAGGGATTTTTTGAATTTCAAATTGAAATGCATTATTTTATTTAAAATATAATAAAAAATGAAAAAGAAATTGAAAGGCATAGGGGTGCACTTTTACAGACTCCAGGGATGGGCCAGATGGCTTCCATCCATGAGGAAAAAGGTGGGCACATCCACACATATATGAGGGCCTGATGTCTATACTTTATCTATGTGTGTACACAAAAACAAGGGACCACCTTACATGCCCATGCACCTGGAAGTGTTTAGTCAGATATCCTACTCCTACATGAGCATATGGGTGGGGACCATCATGTTCATGCATCTGAGGTAGATGGTTGATCACTACTTGATGCATGTTAATGGTGAGGTGATGAGCCAAAAAATAACTTAGACTAAAAAATTCTAAAATTTTAATTTTGAAAACAAGCCCCCCCCCGCCCCCCCCTCAGTGGGAGGGGATGAGCTTGGGAGGTGGTTTGTCATAAACCATGGTTTATAAAAACTGTAAAACTTTAAGTTTTTGTCTTTTCAAAACCATTTTTAAATCTTAAATCTTAAAATTTGGAAATAAATAAATCATTATTATTTAAATTTTACTTTTTAAATGTGAATGATTTTTTTAAATAGTTAATTCTTGGTTGATAATCTGGGGTTCTTAGGGTTGGCCACTTTATTATAAAAATAGAAGGTCGAGATGACATTTTAAAGTGAGAAGGTAAACATGAAAATTCTCCATATGAACTTGAGATTTCCAAAAATAATAATTTTGAGGGACCATAATTCATACAATTTGAGATACACTATGAATGCAGGGATGCAAGTGTGCACATTTGAGCAAGTGAGACATTTGAATGCAAACTTTAGGGGCAAGACTCCATTTTTATGATAAGTGAAAAATATGAACCTTTTTCACACAAATTTAGTATTTTAAATGAATTTGTTAATGATTCTCAATTAATCATGTAAATCTAGATAGACCACCAAGGTAATTTGGAAGTGTTGAGACCAATGAGCCATGAGTGCAAGTGAGAGATGCTAAAAAAAGAAAAAAAAGGTTCCCTAATTTTGAAATAAATTTGGGCATGTTATACAAACAAAAATAATAACATTTTATTTTCAAAGTTAAAACAAATTCTCTTACATACAACCAACTAGATAACCACAAGAATTTAGACAGTCTTATGCATACAAATATAGTTAACAGACTTCTAATTTTATTTATTTTGGTGTATTAATTTTTTTTGTTTCCTCTTGAAAATGGAAAATTAAAATTTGTATTTATTATATCTATTTTATCAAATTATTTGAAAAACTTGTTTACAAAAACTAAGAAAGTTCAAAGGCCAGTTTAGTTTGTTTATAGATGAAGAAAGTGAAAAAAAGTGTTTTGACATTGTTGTTTTAGACTATATTTCCTTTTGTATTAATTTGAATATTTAGAATAAATAATTTAAATACTTAATCCATCTCACATAAACAAAATAAAAATTATAATGCAAGACAATAATTAGATGGCACGATGATGGATACAGTGACTGAATAGGGCATAGAGACTGAGCAGGGCATGATGAGGACAATGAAAAAGGAGGCTAAGCAAGTTAGAGGGGATGGAGATTGGAAAGAGTTCAAAGTTTTAGCACTAGATTTGTCATCTGGTGTAATGATTAAGGTTAGTAATTCATCCCCTCTATGCAGGGTTTCTCAGTCCTTGAGGCTTAGAATTTTTAGGCAAGATCAGTTTGAAAGCCCCAAAAAGAAGCTTTTATGGGCAGACAAACTTAAAGGATAAATAGAAAATTATAAGAAATTTTTTGCTACTAAATAACTGGTCATTACCAAATATTTGAGAAGATTCAACAATTTTGTTACGGATGCTTTAAAAAATAAAGCTTCATCCAGATGGGAACATTCCCTAGTGGGTAAGTTCCTGGGTACATGCCCTAATATAGACAGGTTCAGAGTAATCATTGCAAGCCTAAAGGTGCACTAGACATTTCTACCTTGAGCAATGACTTTTTCCTAATAAAATATAATAATGAATAAGATTTCACCAATATATTGGTGAATGGCCCTTGGTTTATGGGTAGAACATGTATTTTCTTGAAAAAATGGAAGCTAGGGTTTGATTTAGAGTAGGAAAATATTAATATGATGCCTATTTAGGTTAGGATACCTGGATTACCATTGGAATTTTGGGAATAATATTTGTTTATTAGTATAGCCAAAACTTTTGGATATCTAATAGCATTTGATTCAGCACCACAGCTAGAAGCCTCATGCTCCATGCTAGACTCTGTGTAAACACCAGCATGGATCAAGATCTTCCCCCTTCATCATTCTCAATTTTTTGAGTGGGGAAATAATTCAAAAAATATAATATGAAAGCTTCATAATGCAATGTGAAAGATGAAATAAATGGGGACACATTATAAGAAACTTCCCTATCTTCACCAAAAAAGGAAATTCCTATGTTTTCAAAAAAGATCAACACACTTGGATGAAGAAACCTTCTTTCAATGGTGAGGATCCTAGATAAAATATTCTAAAAAACTAGAACAAGGATAAGAATTTTATGAGTACCTCTCCACACAATCCACTCCAAAATACACAAATATTGGCAAAGGACCTTCAGAAAGAAATCACATATACTAAGGTAGGGAGCCATCCTAGTTCGAATAAAGGTCAGGTTGAAGGGATTATTCATTTGATAGAGTATCAAAATAATACCATAGTGATGGTATAAATAGATTTAGAGGCAATAGAGGATTTCTTAAACCTTAGAAATTATCAAAAGGAGTTGTATATCTAGGAAAATAATTCTCAATTAGAACATGAGGTCTCTTTTTTAGAAATAGATAACACACTTTTCAAGGAATTCAACTCACCTCTCCACACTAATCCCTTTCATATTCTAGAAAGATTATATGAAAATGATCAAAATCTTGATTTCTCTTTTTGTGCTATCTCTTTAAAGCCCCAACACTTCTTCCTCCTTTCAATCTAATTTGGAACAAGTTAGAGGGCTGTCACATCCCATATCCTCATAACTGAAAAAATCAATATGGAGAAGGACATCCCTCCTAAAGTAAATAAAAGACAAGTAAATACCAAACACAAAAAAGTAATAAATTCAAAGGAATCTACTAGAAAGAATCAAATACCAAACACAAAAAAAGAAGGATAATGAGTTTAATTATGAGATATTAGTTATGAATAAGCATCATTTAGATAATTTATTTTCACATAAAAATCAAGATGATGCATGGATTTTATCTAACACATATGCTCCTGATTTGATGGTTGCTCACAAAAAACTATAACACAAACTAGCCTCATTTATAAGAGAATATGATAATATCAAGTGGATGTTGGTTGGATATTTTAACACCCCTATTTGTGTGGGGGAAAAAAAGGTGGTACTTAATATCATTTAGACAACATGGAGGGCTTGGTCAAATTCATTAGTCTCAACAATATGCTTGACATTAAGCTCAGAGGATACCCTTACACTTGGTGTAATAAAAGGATGGGAAATAGCCTTATAAAAAACCACTTGGATCATGTTCTTATTTTGCCTGATTGGTTTTTTGCTTAGGATTTATGCCTATTCTCACTTCTAATAATAGGATTCAACCATAACTCGTTGGTTGTCAATGTCCTCAATAGACTCAAAACTTAGCAGTCTCCCTTAAGGTTCGAGCACATATAGTTATCTCACCTGGTTATGATATACATAATACAAGAATGGTGGAGGTTGGAGGTACTGAGATCAACTATGTATAAACTAGAGCAAAAGTTAAAATAGGTTAGGAAAGAAATCCACATTTGGAATCAAGAGGTTTTTGGCAACATCTTCTGATAGAAAGAACAAATTAGATTAGATCTTTAGAAGATTGAAATTTCTATAAACACCCAGGGATTAGAATCTTAGTATTTATAATATTAATAGATACTTTTATTTAATTATTATTCCATGCTTAATTAGGAGGATACATTTTGGAGACAAAAATATCAAGCTACCTAGCTGAAGGAAGGAGACTGCAATACTAGTTTATTTCACATGGTCACTCTCAAGTACAAAAGTCATAATAAAATCAACAATTTTTTTGAAGAGGATGGTTCCATGCATGTGGATCCAATCATAATAAAAATAAAGCTATTATCCACTTAAAATAAATCTTTGCTAAAAACTTAGATCTTGATGGAAACGCGATGAAGGATATTCTTCAACATGTTCCTTCCCATATTTCCATAGAGGATAACCAAAACTTACTTAAGGGCATCACTGAAAAGGAACTTAACACTATGGTATTTGCCATGAATAAGGATAAAATGTTGGGTCTAGATGGATTTTTGGTCACTTTTTTCAAAATTTATTGGGATATCATCAAACAAGACCTGTGGGCAACTACGAGGGAATTCTTCTTGTCAAGAAAGATGCTTAGAGAAATTAATAACACCTTCATATCTTTCATTCCTAATAAGAGTGGCACCTCAATATTTAAATACCTTAGGCCCATTAACATGTGTAATTCAGTGTACAAAATTTTTACTAACATTTTGGCTATAAGATTACAACCTTTGATGGGAAAACTTATTTCTATCAATCAAGGGGGTTATGTCTCAGAAAGATAAATTCAAGATGGAATTTTGGTTGTGCATGAAACTATTCATTCCATGGAAGAAATAAAAAATGTAGGAATGGTTTTTAAAATTGATATGGTTAAAGATAATGACAGAGAGGACTGGGGTTTTCTTGATTTGGTGTTACATAAATTTAGCTTTAATAAACACATCAGACTGCTAATACATAATTAAATTTCCTTCACCATGTTATCTATTATCATAAGTGGATTTAAGGATAATTTTTTGGGAGTGAATGAGGCAAAAGATAGGTGATCCCTTATCTCCCTTTTTATTCATCATCATCGCTGAATCCTTGAGAAGGAACCTCCTAGATGCACTCAGAAATAAATTTTTGAAAGGCTTCCAATTGGTATCCAACATTCAACCTTCCCTTCATCAATATTTTGTTGATGATATGATCCTTTTAGCTACTACCTCAGTTAGAGAAGCCAAAGAGCTAAAAAACATTCTCATTCGATATCCTAAGGTTTCTAAGCAGTTGGCTAACTTCATAAAGAGTTATATTTTTTTTCTCAATACTTCAGAGCCACATCAATTTAAAATTGATTATATTGTTGATTGTAATATCAAGGAATTACCATCAACCTATCTAGGTATGCCTTTGTTTAAAGGTAAATTGAAGGAGTGTTGGAACCCTCTCATAGAGAGATACCAAATAAAACTAGATGGATGGAAAGGTGTTATTCTATCCTAGGCAAGAAAAGTTATCCTACTAAATAGTATTCTATAGAGTCTCCCCATTTATCTTATGTCCATGTTTAAAATTCCTAAGAAATTTGAAAATAAAATTGATAGAATTCAAAAGTGATTCCTATGGCTAGGGGTAGAGGACAGGTTCAAATTCCATCTAGTGGATTGGAAGAAGGCTTGTTTTCCAAAATCATTTGGAGGATTGGGCATAAAGAACCTTTACATCATGAACAAAGCACTTGTCACCAAGTTGTGTTGGTAATTTATTAAGGATGCTAATCAATGGACCAACATTTTATATGTTAAATATCTTCATAACATCCCTCCTTTGTATTTCTTGTATGAGGAAAAATTCATCAAAGGTTCTACTATATGGAATTTATTCTCCAAGAATAGAAATAATATTCTAAAAGGTCATGCTTGGAAATTAGGTAATGGTTTGAATATCAAGTTTTGAAAATACATTTGGATCCTAAAACACCTTCTAGAGGCAATAGAACCATGGCACCAAATTATCCAACATTTTTATTATTTATTAGGTGAGAGAGTGGCAGATTACTTCGAAGGAGGTATCAACAGCAAGAGATGGAAACACTTGAGCATAGATAATGTAGATGCCAACATAACCAACATTTTCTCGAACCTAAACTTCCTTCTCCAAGGTATACATATTTCCAATTTGAAAAAGGAGGATGAGTTAATTTGGGAAGACTCGCTAGATGGTAGTTATCAGGTCAATTTAGGTTATTTATTACTTCAACCTAGCATCATGGTAACTAACCCATGGCAAAAGTATGGAATAAACTTTTTATTTTGAAGATTAACATTTTCTTATGGTTGAGTATTCAAAACTAAATCCTCACAATGGATAATCTTTGTAAAAAAGGACTCACTTTGGTTAATATATGTGTTCTTTTTGAAGGAGAGGCATAAATAGTCTACCACATTTTCATTCAATGTGCCTTCTCTTTAAAAAAATGGGGCTTGTTATATAATATATTAAAATTTAATTGGGCTCACCCTTTTTCTCTCTTAGATTCATGTCTGGATTAGAAGGGCCCTTTTGCACACCAACAACTTATATCCCTTTGGCAATTTGCTTTCCCTCAACTCATTTGGGGTTTCTAGAAGGAATGCAACAACACAGTTTTTAGGGATATGAAAACACCATATAATAAAGTATCCAATACTATATTTTCTCTCCATAATAATAGTTTCAAGAATAATATTTGGGGTAAAAAGCATCCTTTCTCTACTTTTGAGGAAGTCATTGCTAAGGAATGGCTTATCTCCTTGGATAATAGACCTCAAGTGGATCCTAAAATTATACGTAGGAAAAAATTTAATTGGATTATTCCCCCTCTTAGATGGATCAAAATCAAATTTGATGTGGCATCCAAAGGCATTCCTAGAGTTTATAGAGGTGGTGGGGTATTCCAAGACAATCAGGGAACTTTTTTGGCTGCTTATGAAGGAAGCATGGGTGTTCAATCTAACCATTTAATAGAAGCATTAACATATTTATGAGGTGTCTAAATAGCTCTTGATTTAGGATATCAATGTATTCTAGTTAAGGAGGATTTTCTCATCATCATAAATAATTTGGTTAGCTGGACCATAGCTCATATCATTGAGGAAATTCAACTATTGGCTAAGAACTTCAAAAGTATCACATTCAAACATACCTACCATGAAGGCAGTATGCTTGCTGATGTATTTTCCAATGTAGGGGACAAGGATAGTCAATTTAAAGTCTAAGCTGCCATGGAGATGCTACCTAATAAGATTAATTATATATCTTATATGGATAAAACCAACTATAATCATGATGGGATAAATTGTACTCATTAGGTATAATATGGATCACAAAATTAGTAATTAATTGAATATAAAGGATGGATAGGGGAGTAATCTCAGTAGCCATTATTATAGGTATAACAATACTAAGTCTAGTTTAGAGGCTTCAAGACAAATTAGCAAATATTTTCAAGGCATATGGCTGTAGAGACATAATAACAACCTTAATGTGAAGGGGATTGTGGGTCTATAATCTAAAATGGGGGTGATTTGAACAAGCTAGAGCCATTATCAATGGATAATATCATGAACAAACTAGAGGTTTGGGAGATCCTCCACACTGGTGGCATCACTAACTTCATCGATTACATTTGAAAAATTGACAAGCATCTATCCCATCAATTTGCCAAAAATTGGAGGAACAAAGTGGTTTTGATTAGGAATATTTTGATGGAGATCAACAAGGATCTCATTGCTAGAGTCATTAGGCTCAAAATTGAAGAACATAAATACATCAAGATTACCAAGTATTTTGAGAATGAAAAAGAGAATTTTCTTGTGGGTAATGAATAACTTTGCCCTTTCAAGGGATTTTTAAGAGGGAAGACCCTCCTAATCTATTCCATGAGGTTTCTAAGCACTTAATCATGTATGTGACTTTGGATGAGCTTTATAAGGTCATTCATTACCATCATTTTCCATTCTTGCATTACCTTCACCATAATATTCCCATCAACATTCTATTCTATATCATGCATTCATTGGAACAATTAGTCTTGAAGGCTAAATAGGGGAAGAAAATGAAGGAGTATATTCATCAAGCAATTATCTTCCTTATTTATAAGTTTTTTAGGTACTTCATCTTGAAACTTAGGGAATGGTTAAAGAGAACTATCATTAATGGGATCCTTTAGTCATGCGATCATCTAAAACTCACGGTCAAGTTGAGGGGCAGTTCCATTAATAGCCTCTTATGATTAGACATTCTACTATAATTATTTATAGCAACACCAGGCTTAAACCCAAGAAACAATTTGAGGCATCTCCCTTTATGGGGCACATGGAACATTGATTTGAGCATCCTCATCAATAAGATAAAATTTAAGTGGTTAACCTTGATGAGCTCTGTTGTTCCCAAAATCTATCACTTGTTTTTGTGGACAACATATCAACTATTTTGGTCTTGAAGGCCAAAATGATCTCTTCCTTTTTCAAAAAATGTTTTAAGCAGCCAAGTTCTTCAATTATTCAAGCATTTTTCAGCTAAGGAACTCACAGGTTCAACAGGTTCCACAAGTTCAATCGGAGGGCTTTCACAAAGAAACAAGTCTTTGTTTGAACACTTAGGCATTTAAAGGATGGTTCAACATCAAAAGTTCAACCAAAAGGTCCATCAGCAGGCTTCAAAGATTTGAAATGAATCATTGAACCAATGAACCATTGAACCTTTGAACTTAGGAAAGGTTCAAAAGTTTAAAGGTTCAAAAAGAGTTAAGCGCTTCAAAGAATTCAACTAGTTTGAAGACTTTAGCAAGTTCAAAGGTTCAATGACTTCGATGGACTTAAAAGAATAAAAGAATTCAAAGAGTTAAGATTGAACCATTGAACCATTGAACCTTGAATTCCAAAGGTTCAAAGTGGTTCAAAGGTTCAATCGAGTCCAAATGCTTCAAAGAGTTTCAAAGGTTCAAACTAAAGATTCGAGAAGAATATTCCAAGCAAATGGTTCAAATGATTGGTTCAACAAATACATTGAACTCATAAAAAGGACTAAGTGAATGCGGCCCTTTACAAGAAACATTGAACTGCCGACCATTTAGCCACTTTGAACCATTGAACCATTGAATCGATGCATTTCAAAGGTTCAAGGTTCAAAGTGGTTTAAGCAACTAAGTGACCAATGACGTCCCTATGGATGTCAAATTTAGGGTAATGGAATATCTATTGATTTTCAAAGATGCAAACTTGAGAACAAACTTAGCAAAAAGCCAAAGAAGAAGCCGAAGGAGCCAGCAGAAAGTGAGAAGATAGCTTGAGAGCTCAAATCACCAAGAAAAGACAAAGTATATCAAGGAAAAAGGGAAAGTTACAGTGAATCTAGAAATATCTAGAGGAGAGTTATTCTAATAGGTGGAGCAGTCTACCAGGTGGACATCAGAGAGTGCAAACATTTAATGGTGCATCCTATTTTCCCCCCTTTAAGTAAAGGTGAATAGACAACCGTGAAACATCATAAAGAGGACCGGGCAGCCCATGATTTGGAGGAGACATTTGAGATGATTAGAATGCCAGAATCCAGGCTGATATCCTACTCTAGCATGGCCCCTTCACAGAATTTCCTTTGTCTAATGCATTGAATGCAACATGGGTCATTTTGTGAAACAAAGTGCCAAGTCTTTCTTTGAGCACTATATATTTTAATCTCTCATTTTGTGGAGGAGGGATCTCTCTGTTATCAGAAGCAAAACTCTACCCAAATTGAAAGGCATTCCTGAGACTTTGAGCTCAGACTGTTAATCATATTTTTTTATTTGATTGAGAAAGCAAATGACCTTTCAGACTTTGTGTTGAAATAGCTTGTGTTATCTAGGAAATTTTTCTTATGTCTATTTTCTAAATACAATCTTGTCCATTTAATAAAATAAGTAGAATTAGTGGAAGTAATATGGAAGGTGTCCTGAAGCCAACTATGGGAGACTTTGTGCTGCCATCATTGTCTTCAGTCCGTTTGTTTTATGTTTTAGTGTAAAGGATATTGGTGAGACTTTGAGATCCCATTACCCTTTGTAACCTTTCACCCTATTGTAGTTGAGGTGGAGACTTTGTGCTATGCTTCATCCTACTGTGTTCTTGTGTCTTGTTTCAGTGAGAGAAGTAACAAAAAACTCTATGCTTTCATGTGTTTCTTGTAGTTACAGTTACTACCAGGAAGTCTTCCTTTAGTTTTCTAAACATCATTTCTAAAAGAAGAGAAATGCCTTCAATAATTACCCAAGATTTCTCCTTGTCCTTGTGAGCATCATATCTAAAAAAAGAGAGATGGATGGTGTTATCCCACCCCTGAGTGTATTTTCAACTTATATTAGTCATAGTAGTTTACAGGGAACCTCCCCTGCCTTATAGGGAACCTCCCCTTGATGAGAGGAGAGATTTATCTCAATTTGCTCTGGTAAAACTGCACATCTTGTTGTATAAATCTCATTTTGTTGTGGTTGATATACCTATTTTGCCATCAATTAGATGATGACAAAATATTCACCCAATAGCTTTTTGGTGACTTCATTGGGGATGTTCTATGTAGTTTGAAGCCTCAAGCTTCAAATTGAAGTAGTTCCAATTCTTTTCCATTTCCATTTTACACTTTGGTAGATTCACGATATACGTGAAGCCAGAGAGCTTGAGGTATTATTGAACTTGTATTTGAGTTGGTGCAACTGAGTAATTTTGATCTTTTTCCTCCATAACCTCACCTCCAATGAACTAGGATTTTTCCTCCTACCAATATCAGGTCACCAATACAAAGAAAAGCTTCTTTTTCCTCTGTTAACAGAGCTTTATCCATACATACCCCTTAAAGATTTATTATCCCTCCCTTTAATACTCATATCATGGCAGCCCAAGGCCCCTGGGGTAATACCTTTGGTCCTCTAAATCTAACTCCACCCTTACATGAACTACCTCGCAGTTCAAGGAAGAATTTCCCCAAATTCTATGCCAATGGGAGAGTTCATCTTGATGAACATATTTTAGTCTTTTGCATAACCTGTGGTGTGATAGGCATGGAGTATGAGGACATAGTAGTCAAGCTATTTGTAGAAACATTACAAGGTACTGCTACAGACTAGTTTTATCATCTACAAGCTCAGAGTGTGACTGACTAGAACACCCTCAAAGCCAAATTTGAAGCAAGGTTCAAGCCTATAAAAGATGTGCATGCCCTATTGGCTCAGCTCACACAAATGAAGAAGGAGCCTCATGAACCTATGAGGGACTTCATAGCTAAATTTGACAAGTTGAGGAACAAGATTCCCACAATTGCTCAATCAACTCCAAAATATCTAAAATGCTTCTTCATAAACTCTTAGATTCCTTAAGTGAGTTTCTTGTTGAAGTGGGCTAGCCACATAGACCTTGCTGTAGCTCAGGATTTGACCACTAAGGTTGAAGATGACCTTATCTTGGTAGGAAAGATAAAAAGAGATCCTAACAAGAGTAAATATTCTTTATCTCTTGAATATTCTTCTACAAAAACCACTGATCCTATGGTGCATAAGCTAGAAAATGAGTTAATAGCTCTCAAAAAGCAAATGACACTAGGGATTTCTGCTCCTCCTTTGTACCAAGATATACCAAGGAGGTCTTTTCCCAATCAGTCATATCAAGGCAATGCTACCAAAAATCAAGGGCAACCAAATCACCTTCCTCCCCCACAAGGGAAGCTTGCCATTGAAGCGGCTCCAGCTAACTCAATAGTTGGATATCTTGAAATTGAATTTGATTTCTCTTTCCAACCTGAGTTGAATCAAGAAGATGATGCTAATATCTTCATAGAAGGGGAAGAAGAATCAGCTGGCAACTCCAACATTGGTTTCCTAAATTATCAAGAAGAAGCTAGAAGCAAGTCAGAAGCATTTGATGGATCATATGCATTATTTACCAAGTCTCAAAACTAGTCAGTTCACCAAGCTGATAAGGGAAAAATAGGGGAAGGATCTTAACCATCAATTTTAATTGCTAAGCAGGGGACTACTCTGCCTTTTCAATCAAAAGACCTGGTAATCACTAAAAAAGTAAGTACCCCAAACATTCTTGTTCCTTCTGCTTCAAATTCTTAGACCAGTACCACAAAAAAAAATAAAGGATGGAATGCCTTCCCCTATTTATAATTCATTGTAGTCATTTGATATAATTGACCATCTTAAGAAGACCAAAATTCAAATGTCTAAGTTTGAATTCTTGCAATCCAACCCTGAGCAATTGGATAGGTTAGTTCAATGCGTCAAGAATAAAACTATCCCTGTAGGACAAGATATTTCAAAAGTAACTCTTGGTCCCCCCAAGAACACATCCACCTAAAATAATCTTGTGATTACTCCTCTAGCTTCCCCTAGAAAGACAAAACCATTTTATGTCTCCCTGTTGATAAATGGTCATTAGCTAAACAATTACATTATAGATTCTGGTGCCTCTGACAATGTCATGCCCACCAAGGTGGTAGAATCTCTTGGTCTCACATTGACTAAGACCTTTGGTAGATGTTTCTCCATGGAAAATAAATAAGTGCCTTTGCTAGGACAAATCAAAGATGCTCAATTTGCATTTACGACTTTTCTAGATAAGAGAATCAAAATGACAATCCTGGTGGCCGACATTCTAGCCTCCTATGGCATTCTGCTTGGATGAAATATTTGTAAGGATGTTGGTAGAGAATTGAGCATGGACCTATCTGAGGCAAGGATTATTGTTAAGGGTGTCATGCAAATGCTGCTTCCTGAGAAGGAATTGAAGTACATTGTCACTCAAATGTCAGCCCTTGAAGCTCAAATTATGTTCGAGTCTTCAGGCATGGGTAATTACTTTTTGTCTATTGAAGATGTTCTTGTTTTATTAGATGAAATATTACTAAGTGACAATCCAAAAAATTTAGATAAGGCATAAAAAAAATTGGTAGGATGCATTACACATGAAAAGAGATCTTCCCTTCTTGATGAAGAGAAATCTGAAAGAAGATCAAATTTCGATGATGTTTGGATTCTAGAATTTGATGGCAGCAATTCTTCTACTAGTTATGGATCTAGAGTTGTTTTAATATCTCTTCAAGGAGATATTTTCTCCTATGCATATAAGTTGTAGTTTAGCAACACTAACAACACTGCTAAATATGAATCACTGCTACTCAATTTAAAGGCTACTCAAGACAAAGGTGTTAAAATCTTTCATGCCAAAGGAGATGTTGAACTAGTGGTTTATCAGGTGAGGAACCTATATCAAACAAAGAATGAGATATTATGACATTATCACAATCTGGTGTGGGACTATATTGAAAGCTTTGATGCTTTCAGTATTTCTATTGTGCCTAAAGAATTTAATAGTTGAGCAGATTCGTTAGCTATCTCTGCAACTCTCTTAGTCCCTCACCAAGATTTTAAAGAAAATAGGTACACTATCGAGTTGGTTTTTTTACCAAGTGTACCTGATAATGTTGACCATTGGTAGGTGTTCAATGGTGATAACTAAATCATTGCTTTTCTAAAATAGATAGATAGCTTTGAAAAGCTTCATTTTGAAGGCAGTGAACCTCCACCACGAGAATCGGCCCCTAGAACAAGTTCAAATACAAGTGAAGAGTTCCTTCAGCTCAAAGGGAATAAAATTCCCAAAGGATTAGTTTCTCTTGAGAAATTTTTTGATAAGCATGATAGGTTTATCAAGGAACAACAAATGGATTCAAAATCCTCTAAGGATTTTGATCAAATTAATTTGAGTACATAAGACAATCTAAAAATGGTCAACATTGGGAATTTTTGTACCCCTGATGAAAAACTCAAATTTATCACTCTACTTCGCCATTACATTGATGTTTTGGCATAATCTTATGATGATGTAAAATCTCTTAGACCTGAAGAAATCCAACATGAAATTACTCTCAAGATTGAGTCGTTGCCTCGCAAGCAAAAGCAAAGGCAGTACAACCCTAGGATATCAGTTACTATTTTGTTTGAGATACATAAAATTTTGAATGCAAAAATTATTTTCCCAATCCATCATTCCACCTAGATTACGAACATAGTCCCTGTGAGAAAGAAGAATGGATAAATTTGTCTGTGTATTGATTTTAGAAATCTGAATCAGTCATCTTTAAAGGATAACTATCCCCTTCCCATCATGGATCAGCTACTGCAGATAGTGACTAGCACTAAGATATTATCAATGTTAGATGGTTTCTCAAGATATAATCAAGTGGAAGTTGGTGAAGTAGACCAGCATAAGACTACTTTCACAACACCTTGGGGCACTTTTACATATCACAGAATGCCTTTTGGCTTGATCAATGTTGGTGCCACTTTCCAAAGAGTGATGGATCTTACTTTTAAAAATGAAATGGGGGAATTCATTATGGTATACCTTGATGACTTGACAGTCTTTTCCAAGCATCATCTTAATCATGTGCATCATCTACAACAAGTGTTGGAGTGATGTAGGCAGAATGGTATTTCCCTTAATCCCAAGAAATCTATTTTTGGGGTTACGAAAGGTAGACTTCTTAGACACACTGTATCCCAAAAAGGCATAAAGATCAACCCAAAAAGGGTCAAATCCATTCAAGAGCTTGTTATTCTTACCAGTAAGACCATATTCTAATCTTTCTTTGGAAAGGTAAATTTTTTGTGAAGGTTCATTCTTGAATTCACAAAAAAGACTCACCACATTGTCAATATGATGAAAGGCAAAGCCACTTTTAGCTAGATGGAAGACGGCAAGTCGACATTTCAAGACATCAAGGAAGTTATCACCCATGCTCCAATTCTAGTTTGTCCTGATTATACCAAAGACTTCATGATGTATAGCTATGCTTCTGAACACACGCTTTCAGCCATTTTGGTTCAATAGAACAAAGAAGGTGTGGAATCTCCCATATATTTCATGAGTTATCCTCTAAAAGCTCATGAGCTGAAGTATTCAAACATGGAGAATCATGCTTATGCTATGGTAAAGGTGGTAAATCACTTCCATTTTTACATCCTGAACTCACACACTATTACTCTAGTCCTTGATACAATAGTCAAGTCCATACTAACTCAGCATGAGTTTAGAACCAAAAGGGGAAATTAGATTGCTAAAATCCAAGAGTTTGATCTGGTTATCAAACTAATGAAGCTTGTGCAGGGAAGGGATCTCTACCAATTAATTACAAATAACATACTAGAAGAAATTGGACATGAAGAAATAGAAGTGGAAGACACACCAATAGTTTTCCTTATCACCATTACGAATGAGTGGTTTCAAATATTGCTCATTTATTTACCTATGGTGAGTGTCCTACTCACCTATCTCATAAAGAAAAAAGGAATGCTAAGTTGAAAGCTACCAACTTTGTCCTATGGGACAATGGTCTGTATAAGAGGAACCTTGATGGGGTATTCTTTCGCTGCATCGATAAAGTGCAGCAGAACAAACTTTTGGAGTCCTTCCACAATTTGGCTTGTGGAGGACATATTTATGTGCCCATAACTACCCATAAGATTCTATGAGCTAGGTACTATTGGCCTACTCTATTTCAAGATGCATACAAATGGGTATGTAAATGTGAACTATGTCAACAGTTTGTTGGAAGACCCAAATTGGCTGCATTACCTCTCAAGCCTATGGTGATATAAGAGCCATTTTAGCAATGGGGAATTGATTTCATTGGTGCTATAAACCCATCTTTGAGTGCTGGACATGAGTATGTTCTCATAGCCATAGAAGTGGGTGGACGCCATCCCAACTAAGCATACAACTTTAGAAGTAGTATGTAATTTCCTTAAGGAAAACATCATTTCTAGGTTTGGGGTCCCAACCAAGATTGTAACATATAATATAGCCTATTTCTCTTCTTATGAGATTACCCAATTTTGCTACTATTATGGGATTACCCTCTCCCATTCCTCTGACTATTGTCCACAAGGAAATGGTCAAGCAAAATCAAGCAACAAAAACCTAGTGATCATTATCAGGAAGCTAGTAGATGATAATCAGAGGACTTGGCATAAAGCATTGTTTGACACTTTATGGGTAGAAATTATTACACCCAGAAGGGCACTAGGCATGTCACCATTCCAAATTATATATGGTCTTAATGTAGAGATACCAATCACCCTAGAATTACTAATATTGAATTTGGAAAAGGCAATAGAAGATTCAACTTATAAAAGTTCTATCGACAAGAGGATCATGTGCTTGACTAAACTAGATGAGTAGTGAAATATGGTGGTAGATTGAATTGCTACGCATCAAAGTCTGGTAAAGAAGCTCTTTGACTAGAAAGCAAGGATTCATGATTTCCAGATTGGAGATCAAGTTTTGTTATGGGACAAGAGAAGAGAACCAAAGGGCATGCATGGGAAATTTGATTCCTTATGGAGAGGCCCATTTACCATTCATCATTTAAATGGTGAAAATAGTTTCTTGCTAAAGTATCAAGATGGCACACCTTTTTCATTGCCTCACAGTGGGCAGCATCTGAAGCACTTCAATCTTTGAAGTATCAGATAAGAGTAGTTGTACATATATATAGTTTTTATTTTATTTTGTGTTGTTCATTTTCATTTTTTGGCATCTTTCTTTTTGGGTGGCATGACTCCGTAGCCCAATGGCATACATGAAGGCACTGAAGAGTTTGGATTCTACTCCCTTTGATTGTTTTTATAATCGATAGAAGTTCCCCAACTAAAGCCAACTATTATTCCCAAAATCCATCACTTGTTTTTGTGGACAACATATCAACTATTTTGGTCTTGTAGGCCAAAATGATCTCTTCCTTTTTCAAAAAATGTTCTGAGCAGCCAAGTTCTTCAATTATTCAAGAATTTTTTAGCTAAGAAACTCGCAGGTTCAACAGGTTCCACAGGTTCAACCGGTGGGCTTTCACAAAGAAATAAGTCTTTATTTGAACACTTAGGCATTTCAAGGATGGTTCAATGTCAAAGGTTCAACCAAAAGGTCCATCGACAGGCTTCAAAGATTTGGAATGAATCATTAAACCAATGAACCATTGAACCTTTGAACTTAGAAAGGTTCAAAAGTTTAAAGGTTCAAAAAGATTTAAGCGCTTCAAAGAGTTCAACAAGTTCAAAGGTTCAACAACTTTGACAGACTTAAAAGAATAAAAGGATTCAAAGAGTTAAGATTGAACCATTGAACCTTGAACTTCCAAAGGTTCAAAGTGATTCAAAGGTTCAACTGAGTCCAAAGGCTTCGAAGAGTTTTAAAGGTTCGAATGGAAGATTCTAAAAGAATATTCCAAGCAAATGGTTTAAACGATTGGTTCAACAAATATATTGAACTCATGTAAAGGACTAAGTGAACACGACCCTTTGCAAAAAACATTGAACCACCGACCATTGAACCACTTTGAACCGTTGAACTATTGAATCAATGCATTTCAAAGGTTTAAGGTTCAAAGTGGTTCAAGCGACTAAGTTACCAATGATGTCCCTGTAGACGTCAAATTTAGGGTAATGAAATATCTATTGATTTTCAAAGATGTAAATCCAAGAAGAAACTCAACAAAAAGCCAAAGAAGAAGTCGAAGGAGTCAACAAAAAGTGAGAAGATAGCTTGAGAGCTCAGATCACCAAGAAAAGACAAAGTGTAGCAAGGAAAGAGGGAAAGTTACAGTGAATCCAAAAGTATCTGTAGGAGAGTTATTCCATTAGGTGGAGTAGTCCAGTAGGTGGACATCAGAGAGCACAAACATTCAATGGCATAGCCTATTTTCCCCCCTCTAAGTAAAGGTGAATGGATAGCTGTGTAAAAATCATAAAGAGGACTAGGAAACCCATGCTTTGGAGGAGACATTTGAGATGATTAGAATGCCAAAATATAGGCTGATATCCTACTCCAGCATGGCCCCTTCATAGAATTTCTTCTATCTAATGCATTGAATGCAACATGGGCCATTTTGTGAAACAAAGCACCAAGTCTTTCTTTGAGTGCTATATATTGGAATCTCTCAGTTTGTGGAGGAGGGATCTCTTTGTTATCAAAATCGAAACTCTGCCCAAATTGAAAGGCATTCTTGAGACTTTGAGCTCAGACTGTTAATCATATTTTGTTATTTGAATGAGAAATCAAGTGACCTTTCAGACTTTGTGTTGAAATAACTTGTGTTATCTAGGAAATTATTCTTATGTCTATTTTCTAAATATAGTCTTGTCCATTAAATCAAATAAGCAAAATTAGTGGAAGTAATCTGGAAGGTGTCTTGAAGCCAACTATGGGAGACTTTATGCCACCATCATTATCTTCAGTCCATTTGTTTTATGTTTTAGTGTAAAATATATTGGTGATACTTTGAGCTCCCATTATCCTTCATAACCTTTCACCTTGTTGTAATTGAGGTGGAGACTTTGTGCTATGCTTCATCCTACTATGTTCCTGTGTCTTGTTTCAGTGAGAGAAGTAATGAAAGACTTTGTGCTTTTGTGGGTTTATTGTGGTTATAGTTACTACTAGGAAGTCTTCCTCTAGTTTTCTGAATATTATTTCTGAAAGAAGAGAAATGCCTTTAGTAATTACCCAAGACTTCTCCTTGTCTTTGTGAGCATCATCTCTGAAAAAGAAAGATGGATGGTGTTATCCCACCCCTGAGTGTATTTTTAGCTTATATTAGTTATAGTAGTTTACAGGAAACCTCCCCTTGATGAGAGGAGAGATTTATCTTAATTTGCTATGGTAAAACTGCACATCTTGCCATATAAATCTCCTTGTGTTGTGGTTGATATACCTATTTTTTTGTCAGTTAGATGGTGACAAAATATTCACCCAATAATCTAAATGAAAATTAATAAAATATCATACAAATAAACTCCCAAAATTCTACATCTTCATTTTATTAAGAAAGGGATTTGAACTTGGGGTTTGGTAGCAAAGTTGGGTAGGATAGGCATGAAGAGAAGGGTGGGGAACCTCCCTCCAACATTCATAACAATTTGGATTTTAGAACCATGGTAGAATATGTCAAGATCCATAGAAAGCTAGAAGAATTAGAGGATGAAGTCAATCTTCACAAATCTTTTCTCATATGGTTCATGAAAGACCATACCCACTTGAAGAAAGAAATTGGAAAAACCAATCAAATGGATGGGCTCTTTTATACCAAGGAAAAGGAGGTAGAACTATTCTTCTTGATTGAATCACTCACTGACAGAGTTTATAATCTGGAAAAGGAAAATAAAGACCTCAAATACAATCTTTATATCTTGGTTAACTTTATCAAAGTTATGATCAATAATGCCATAAATAGTATGGAAGGCCTATCCATGTGCTTCAACAATAAGGAAGAGACTACCAAAGGAATCAAACCTAAGAAAAACCTCAAAGGAATCACTAAAGGTAGTAAAGAGGATGACATCAATAGAGTCATTGATAAAAACCTCAAGATCATGACTGAAGAATGGACTAAGCCATATGAAAACTAGAAAATCTTCAATAGCTAAATGTCTTAGGTGTGGGCTTGGTCTGTGTGTTTGCTATTGTTTTGATATGTTTTTATTGTATTTCTACTATTTTTGTTCTTTTTGGATCCTTTTATTCCTTGGGATCTTAAATTACTCTATGCCTATGGGTGCCTGCAAGATTGATATCATTGTATGGGTTGGGTCCCCTTAATACCCACTTTTACCTTTAATAAAAAAAATACAAAAATTATACTTTTAGTTTTATCATTTCTTTGCTTTCAACATTTTAATTTCAAAAAACAAGCATTTTACTTTCATAGACTCAAGAAAACCAAAAATAACAAAAACTCAAAAAAATAGTGTCAAAAAGCCTTGACAACACACATAAGCATCTATATTTCATTATAATCCTTGCCAACACATGCAAGCATATGAGTTTCATCCAAATACTTTCCTATTTAGGTAAGCATCCCATACAAATCCTTACTTCAACATCACAACAAACATACACAATAAGCCATTATCTAAACAATCTCATACACTTCTAACTTGGCTTTTGCCTAAACTCCTTTGGATGACCCTTTTTGAAGCACCAGGTCTAATCTACCATACTTTATTCCCTAGTGTTAGATTACCTATTCCCATAGTTAGCTTACAATCTGATATTAATATTGAGTTAAGGTGCGAGGTTTTCCATTCTACCCTGATTTATCATCTTATTATTGACTCCTTAACTACTTTAGACAAACAAGAATGAATTCCAAATCCACACATCATTTTCCATACTCAAAACATAGGCCATCACTATAATTTTATCTAGACCTAGTTTACCATTCATAGCTCCTTATTCTCCTTGAGTTTAGCCTCATCTTATATCATTCACATTTTATGGATGACATTGATTAAGCATAGCCAACTTGACAGATTAGATATTTTACTATGAGTCATTCAACCTGATCTCTCCCATTTACATAGTCCTAACATTGACTAGGAGCTTTGCCTTCTTATGATCTCAAAAATTGAATGACCTTGGAGCTCTATTTTAGTGTAACTTGATGTTCTTGATGAGTACTACAATGCTCTTGAAGTCTTTTAGTTATATCATGAGAACCCATCACCACCACCCATTTCAAATCCCATTCTTATTAACAAACAACCCAATCCATATACCATACATTACATTGATTACCTTGACTTTATCTCTGTGAGTCGGGTGCACATTTTAGCATGCCCAATTCACATGTACATAGTAGAAAAGATTTATACCCTACCTAAGTTGGTGTACCAAATGTCCCATCAACATTATATATCATAAAATGACAATTAAATAAATATCAAAGCATTACTAAGACCCATAAAAAAACCATATCATATCATAACTATAAAGATTTTACATTTTTGCTGAGAGAATTTATAATTTTCTATACCAATTATATTAGCTAAATAAATAAACATTTATGTAATATAATTTTTAATAAAATACTAAGCATAAATCTTTGAATATTGATTATTTCCTACAAAATCTATTATTTCTAATGCATCCAATGCATAATCTTCTAAGTAGGGTTGATAGTGAAATCATTTAGACAATTTTTTTGGAGAGTTTTTTTATATAAATGCAATAAGTGCACCATTTATAAGTAAATTTTGGAGTACTATGTATCAAAAGAAAAGGAATGTAATGTGATCCCTTAGATTCCTTGTATGAACATAGAGGAGAAATTGAGAGGAGGTTGGAATAATTTATTAGATCAAACCACTATTGATCAAAACATGGGAAAATATGTTCAGTTCATTGATGGCTACCCAACCCTTTTTCTCTTGCATGTTCTTATTCCAAATTTTCTTTTGTTGTAGTCATATATAATTGTTATAGTTACTATTGGACATTAAAAATATATTAATCTACAAATGAAACCATAAACCATCATAATAAAGACATTGGTCATTTCTCAAGGCCAGGGTAAAATGTGTATGTAGACATTTTTATTATAGCCTTTCTACATCATTTACATTGTTTCCAAGTTTTATACTAGTTTGGAAGTTCATAACATAATTCCAAAAATAGAAGTTGGGTCCATTAGTTTCTTGTATTTTTAGACAAAAGGGAAGTGTATATTTTTGATTTAGTCAAAAAATGATATTTGTTTATCACTCTTGAGATAAGAATTCATTTTCTAATAAATAAAACACTATTAAATCAATCATAAAAATACCTATCCCATTTCAGGGGCAAGAGCATATATACTTAGTGCATTGATTCAAATTAACCCATTGATTATTTTCCACTTTAGTATATATAAAAATTAAGTATGTTCAACTATACTATCCTATAAAAAATAATTCCTAGTCATATTCATCAATTTTGAACACACCTCAACAAATGAAGGTGATGCCATGATTTTATGAGATGATGCCATGATCATTCGAGGTGATGACATGATCATCCAAGGTAATCCCAAAAACAAAACTAGAGTATTCCTAGGTGTTGCTTTAGATAAAATGTATTAGGGTGTGGAGCTAAAAGCTTCACCAAGGAGCACACTTAGCAGATTTGGGTCTACACAGACACCAGCGTCGGTCAGGAGCGACCGATGTTGATCAAAAGCAGTTGCAGAGGCACTGACATTGGTAGAGGGTCAACCGACGGTGGTCACAGACAAGCAGCAGGAACCGACATCGGTTACCTGTGTGTCCAAAAAGCTATTTTCATGGATAGAAGCGAGTGTTTGCATGATGAGTTTAAGTTGTAGTCTCAAGCTCGCATCTCTATTGTTAGCATTACTATTTTTAGAGCCCTTATTCAAGTGGTTTAACTGATTGTTGGAAGTGCATGCTCAAGTCTCCTAATTCTACATGTAGAATTAGATCTTCCTAGCTTATTGTAGTTATTGTAGTTTTGTAGTTGGGTGAATTATTGTTGTAATTCATTGTATGAGAAGAACAGTACAGAATTGAATCAATCCAGGCTTGTTGGAGTTGATTGTTCTTGAGAGAGAGAGCTCTTGAGGAATAGAGATCTATTGAGAGATCTATACATCTAGGAGAGGTGTGGAAGAAAGAAGTTTTTTCAATTGTATTCATTTTGTAAAGAGTTTGTTAATACAAGTTTTCAGGGTGGTTTCTTGTATCTCTTGTTCTTGCTATTATCATTCTAATTACTTGTCAATCTAATTTAATTCCGCATTTATTGCTTTCACAATTGTAATCTATTGTTGGATTGATCCCCCAACAAGTGGTATCAGAGCCTTGGTTGCAGGTTCAGAGCTTGATATCCAACAATTGGTATCAAAGCTCAGGTGCACTAACAGGTGGTTCAGATCTGTGTAGTGTGTATTGATTATAGGTTCTCACAGGAGTTTCTGCAGGGATTTCTGTTTGAGTGGGAGAAGCAATGGCAGATGAAAGTAAATTGAGAATGGAAAAGTTTAATGGCAAAAATTACCAACATTGGAGAATGCAGATAGAGGACTATCTGTATCAGAAAGATCTCTACTTACCGTTAGGTGGTGTTGCAAAGAAGCCCAAAGACATGGAGGATGAAGAATGGGAAGTTCTTGACAGAAAGGCTTTGGGGTCTATAAGATTGAGTCTAGCATCCACTGTGATATCCAATTTATCACAGGCAAAGTCTATGGTAGAGTTGATGACTACGTTAGCAAATTTGTATGAAAAACCCTCAGCTTCCAATAAGGTATATCTTATGAAGTAGTTATTTAATTTGCATATGAATGAAGGCGGATCTGTTTCTACTCATCTAAATGATTTCAATGGAATTGTGAATCAATTAAGTTTAGTGAATATAGTGTTTGATGATGAAATAAAAACTCTTTTGATATTATGTTCTTTGCCTGAAAGCTGGCATGGCTTAGTAATGGCAGTAAGTAATACTGCATCTGCATCCAATATTTTGAAAGTAGAGGATGTTGTTAGTGTTATCTTGAATGAAGAAATACACAAAAAAAGCATAGAAGAGACATCTGGGAATGCTTTAAGTTTTGAGAGCAGGGGAAGGCAAAAAGAGAAGAGCAAGAAGGGCAGATCAAGATCCAAATTTAAGGGGAAAGGCAGATCTAAATCCAGGAATGGCAGGAAGCCACAATGCTGGAATTGTGGAAAGATGGGGCACATAAGCAGAGATTGTTGGTCAAAGCCTACGGAGGACAATCAACACGAAGGAAAGGAAGAAGCCAAGATTGCAGGTATTGCACAGGATGCTTTAATTTTCTCTCTGCATAATAACATAGAATCTTGGGTGTTAGATTCTGGTGCATCTTTTCATGCTACTCCTAACAGGGAATATTTCAGTGACTATATCCATGGAGATTTTGGAATAGTGTATCTACGGGATGATGAGCCCTATAAAATAATTGGCAAAGGTAAAGTGCAGCTGAAGATGCAGAATGGCAACACATGGGTGTTGAGAGATGTGATGCATGTTCCTAGCTTGAAGAGAAATTTAATTTCTACAGGAAAGTTAGGGGATGAGGGTTGTACAGTAACTCTCATAGCAGAATCTTGGAAGGTGACCAAGGGTGCACTTGTTATGGCCAGAGGTAAGAGAGAAGGTACTCTCTATTTGTGTAATTGTGTTACTAACAAATCTCCTTTTGTATTATCTACTTCAGATGTGGACGCTAAATTGTGGCACTCAAGGCTTAGCCACATGAGTGAGAAGGGGATGTCAATTCTTAAGTCCAAAGGTATGCTTTCAGATTTAAAAGGCATAGATCTAGAGTTTTGTGAGCACTGTGTATTTGGAAAATAGAAAAGGGTTAGTTTTCTCAAGACTGGGTCTACTAAGAAGAGGCATAAGTTGGAGCTTGTTCACACAGACGTGTGGGGACCGGCTCAGGTTGCTTCCATTGGAGGATCAGAGTACTATGTATCTTTCATAGATGATGCTACTAGGAAGGTATGGATCTATTGTATTAGAAGAAAATCTGATGTATTTGAGACTTTTAAAGTTTGGAAAGCTATGGTTGAGAATGAAACAGGTAAAAGATTAAAGTGCCTGAGATCAGACAATGGCGGTGAGTTCTGCAGTCATAAGTTCAGATATTATTGTTACATGCATGGAATCCATAGGCAAAGGATGGTTCCAAAGACACCTCAGTAGAATGGAATTGCTGAAAGGATGAACAGGACAATAATGGAGCGTGCAAGATGTATGAGATTGCATGCCGGTTTGCCCTTACAGTTTTGGGCACAAGCTGTTGACACTGCAGTGTACCTGATTAACAGAGGACCCTCTACAGCTCTGGATGGTGGTATTCCAGAAGAGGCATGGATAGGTAAAAAGGTTGATCTCTCATATCTCAAAGTTTTTGGTTGTGAAGCCTTTGTGCATATAGATAAGGAAAATAGAAAGAAGCTTGATGCTAAGTCTATGAGATGCACGTTTATTGGCTATGGCTCAGATGATTTTGGTTACAGATTGTGGAATCTAGAAACTAACAAGGTAATCAGGAGCCGTGATGTTGTTTTCAATGAAAGAGTGATGTATTGTGATCAGCTAAGGAAGTTGAATGAATCTGAGCAGAGCAATGGTGAATTGGACGAGGTGAAAGTCCAAGATGAGCTCGCGGGAAAAAGAAATAATCACTTGTAGGAAAACACAGAGACCGATGTCGGCAAGTTAGAAACCAGCGTTGGCCGTACAGAGACCGACGTCGGTAGGACAAGTACCGAGGTCGGTCAGGCAGAGCCGACGTCAGCTAGTAACAGGTCTGCAGGTGATCGAGGTCGGTCACTGTCAGAGAATTTGGGTGGACAGCGTGTTGTGGACGAGTCTCAGACACCCATCAGGAGGTCAAAAAGGGTGAGTAAGCCTCCAATTAGATATTCTCCTTCTTTATTTTATTTATTGCTAACTGATGGTGGAGAACCAGAGAGTTTTGAAGAAGCAATACAGGTGGAGTCCAAGAGTCAGTGGGAGCGTGGCATGGTTGAGGAGTTGGAGTCCTTAAGAGAGAACCAAACATGGGATTTGGTTGAATTGCCAGCTGGTAAGAGAACACTCAAGAATAGATGGACCTACAGGTTGAAAAAAGGTGAGAATGGACAGATGAGATATAAGGCCAGATTGGTAGTGAAAGGATTTACACAAAAGCCAGGTATCGACTTTGGTGAGATTTTTTCTCCTGTTGTTAAAATGACTTCTATAAGGGTTGTATTGTCTTTGGTTGCTTTTGAGGATTTGCATCTTGAGCAGCTAGATGTTAAGACATCGTTTCTTCATGGAGATTTGGATGAGGAAATTTATATGGAATAGCCAGAAGGATTTGAGGTCAAGGGTAAGGAGAAGTTTGTGTGCAGATTGAAGAAAAGCTTGTATGGCCTCAAGCAAGCTCCTAGGCAATGGTACTTAAAATTTGACAGGTTTATGACTGAGCATGGCTACAGTAGGTGTCAATTAGACCATTGTGTGTATTTCAAGAGATTTGATAACGGTAGATATATTATTCTATTGTTGTATGTAGATGATATGCTGGTTGCAGGCTCTCACATGCAGGATATCTCTGAGCTCAAGGTGAAATTAGCTCAAACGTTTGCTATGAAGGATTTGGGAGCAGCAAAGAAAATCCTTGGCATGAGCATTAAGAGAGACAGGAAAAATCACAGGTTGATATTGTCTCAAGAAGATTATGTGGACAAGGTGTTGAAATGGTTCAATATGCAGGATGCTAAACCGGTAAGCACACCTTTGGCTGGACATTTTAAGTTGTGTAAAGAACAATGTCCTAATTCATATGATGAGGTAGAGTACATGAGTAAGGTTCCATATTCTTTCGTAGTAGGGAGTTTGATGTATGCAATGGTGTGTACTAGACCAGATATTGCCCAAGCAGTGGGAGTGGTAAGTAAGTATATGGCCAATCCAGGTAAGGAACATTGGAAAGCAGTTCAGTGGATCCTTAGATATCTGAGAGGAACCAACAGTAAGCACTTGTGCTATGGAGGTTTAGATACTTCTCTACATGGTTATGTAGATTCAGATATGGCAGGTGATTTGGATGGCAGGAGAAGCACTATAGGTTATGTTTTCACTGTAGGTGGAACGGTGGTTAGCTGGATATCTAAGTTGCAGAAGGTTGTTGCCTTGTCAACTACAGAAGCAGAGTATATTGCAGCCATAGAAGCTAGCAAAGAGATGATATGGATGACACGGTTCATGGATGAGCTTGGTAGGGAGCATGAGAGTTGCAGATTGTATAGTGACAGTCAGAGTGCAATCCATTTGGCTAAGAATTCAGCCTTTCATTCAAGAACAAAGCACATATAGCTAAGGTATCACTTCATACGATAGGTATTGGAAGATGGTGAGTTGAAGCTAGAGAAGATCCATACAGATAGGAATCTTGCTGATATGTTAACCAAGCCGGTTACAAAGGAGAAGTTGAATCTTCATTCAACTTCTGTTGGTCTTCATGATTGAGTTGAAGATGGAGGAGCTAGAAGATGTTGTTGTACAGGTACTGGTGCAACTGTTTATCTCCAAGTAGGAGATTGTTAGGGTGTGGAGCTAAAAGCTTCACCAAGGAGCACACTTAGCAGATTCGGGTCTACACAGACACCGGTGTTGGTCAGGAGTGACTGACATCAGTTAGAAGCAATTGCAGAGGCACCGACGTCGGTAGAGGGTTGGCTGACGGCGGTCACAGACAAGCAGCAGGAACCAACGTCGGTTACCTGCGTGTCTAGAAAGCTATTTCCGTGGATAGAAGCGAGTGTTTGCATGATGAGTTTGAGTTGTAGTCTCAAGCTCGCGTCTCTATTGTTAGCATTACTATTTTTAGAGCCCTTGTTCAAGTGGCTTAACTGCTTGTTGGAAGTGCATGCTCAAGTCTCCTAATTCTATATGTAGAATTAGATCTTCCTAGCTTATTGTAGTTATTATAGTTTTGTAGTTGGGTGAATTATTGTTGTAATTCATTGTATGAGAAGAATAGTACAGAATTGAATCAATCCAGGCTTGTTGGAGTTGATTGTTCTTGAGAGAGAGAGCTCTTGAGGAATAGAGATCTATTGAGAGATCTATACATCTAGGAGAGGTGTGGAAGAAAGAAGTTTCTTCAATTGTATTCCTTTTTAAGAGTTTGTTAATACAAGTTTTCAAGGTGGTTTCTTGTATCTCTTGTTCTTGCTATTATCATTCTAATTACTTGTCAATCTGATTTAATTCCGCGTTTATTGCTTTCACAATTGTAATCTATTGTTGGCTTGATCCCCCAACAAAATTATGATCATTGGTAGTCGATCATGTGGCCTCTCATGAATCACATGGAAATGCTCTCTCCAAATGTAAAAAATATTTTACATATGAGAACAAAATTAGGAAAAAATGAAGTTCCCACGTGGAAAATATTGACATGGAATTTTTGGGCAGATTTTATTATTTTATGCATCAAGCATGTAAATGACAATTCCTTGATTATTACTTAAGTATTTATCTAAGATACTTAACTAGTTCATGGTTTTAAAATTTTATCTTATTAAGACCATACAATACAATGTTGGTTTTAAATCTTAAAGTTGATGAATATGGATAGTTGAATAAATTATGTCACTATAATTATATTATTCATGGTGATGATTATTAATTTTCTAATAGATATCATCAAAAATATTTATTAATTACAAAACCATTTCTTTAATACTCTTCCCCATGTAAACCATATTTGGAAAATGAGGTCACCATGTGGAAAATTTCTAGTACGAGGTCATTATATGGTAGAAAATAATAACTTTATTTTATTATGGGTGTTTTCCTCTAATATGGATGTAAATGATTCCATATAAAATAGAGGATATCCCTCATCCCATCAAAGATATCTCTCAATCATGAGACACAATTCCTTGATCAGTCATGGAGATCTGATGCTTTGAAAATTAGAATTCTCATTAGTACAAGATGAAAATAATTTATTAAAATTATGATTTAATTTATTTGACCACTAGCTTATATATTGGGCTAAAATATGATGGATTTATTTATAACAAGGACTAAAATATGCTAAATAAATGTACCCACATTATAGAAAAATAAAAAAATGAGATACACTAAATATTTGATTTTCATATTAGCTTTAAAATTGTAGAGGAATTTATCATAAAATAAAAATAAAATAAATAACAAAGCATTACTAAAACCCATCCTGAAACCAATTGCATAACATAAGTATAATTATTTTGCAATATTGTTGAGAGCATACCTAATTTTCTACACGTCCTATTTGAGTTGAATGACTCAAAATTTATAAAATTTAATCTATAATAAAAAACCTATAGAATTAATATTTAAAGATTTCAAATTGATTTTTACTTATGAACTCCATTTTTTAGTGCATAGTCTTTTGAGTAGAGTTGACTGAGAAGCCATTTAAAAGCATTTATTTCTAGAGTTTTTTTTTGCATAAATGCAACAAGTGCACCATCACTAAACAAAGTTGGGAATACTATGGGGAAAATGGTAGGTAATGTTTTGTGCTTCCTTTGAATTATCATATGAACATAGCATGGAAAGAGAATGAAGGTGTAAATAAGTTATTAGACCAACCCAACACTAGTCAAAAGATGGAAGGGAACATTATTTAAAGGCCACTCACCCCTTTTTTATTATACCTCTGAATCCAAAGACCATCGTGATAATGACTACAGTTAATTATTGGGGATAAGGAAATAAGTGATTGGAGATATTTTATTCTATCCAAACTACCTCATTTCCATTTTTGGTGAGTTTTATGTTAGTTTGGATGATCACAATAGGAGTCCACAAAAATAAATTGGGTTCCTTAGTTTCTTGTATTTTTAGACAAAAATTTAGTGTATATTTTTAATTTAATCATAATGGGAAAATTTCCATATCATTATTGAGATATGAATCCATCTCCAAACCATGAAAATAATGGGAAAGCCTTAATTTTGAAAATAAATATCCTATTTTGGGATAAGATCTTATACAATTAGTGCATTCAACCATATTCTAAAATTTATTATTACAAAAAATAACATGTTACTAAATTTATAGCTTTAAAAACATCAATCCAAAAAAATATTTTATTATAACTTTAAAAAATCAGCACAATATCATATTTAACAACAAATAAAATCTATAGTTTGTTAGTAATATGATATGTCAGATCCATAATTTGCAATAAATTCAATGTATCTAAATTTACATCTAAAAAAATATATTAGTTGTAAATATACCTAAAATATGTAAAAATGGCCCATAGACCATCAAATTCTAAGCTTGGTTGGGTCAACCATGCAACCTCTCATGAATCACATGGGTTGTGGTGGAAACGCTCATTCTGAAAGCATAAATATTTTACTTATGAGAATGACATCTAACAAACAAATAAGGTGGCCACATGGTAGACAATGATATACATTTTCAGGTAGGTTTTATTATTTTATGCAGATGAGCATGGTGAAGAATTTTTTATTACCTAGACATTTCTCTAAGATAATTCACTAGTTCATAGTTTTAAAATGTATTCATGTTAATACAATATGATGCGACGCTAGTCGTAGATCTTGAAGTTGATGAATTCTGACTGCTGATTTTTGTGTCACTATAATTGTCTTATTCATGGTGATGATCATTAATTTTTTTGAATAGTTTATTATAACCTATCAATTTTTACGAAAAAATTATGTAAGATTATTTTCCATGTGGACCATATCTAGAAAATGAGCTCACCTTGTAGACCATTTATATCAAATGAAATCATCATTTGGTAGAGACCAATATGTTTATTTTGTTGTGGATGTTATTATTTAAAGTGGATAGGAATTCCTTTGAAACAAATAGAGGAAATCCATTATCTAATTGAGGATATCCCATAATCACTTGAGCATATTCCTTGATCAAGTGACATGATTATATGATGAATCATGGAGATCATGTGATCTTTCGAGCTGATCCCATGATATGTCAAGGTTAAACTTTAAATTACCAAGGATATAATGCAATATTTCAAGTTAGCCTCACAACCATAACAAGATTAAGTCCTACTAGGCTGTTACCACTCCTACAATACACCATGATCATTGGATACTATTTGAACATCCTAGGCCATTGAGTCTCAAGGAAGTGCTTAGTCTACAGTCTTGGATCTTTTAGGATATACTTATTAGAACAATGACATTTGAAAAATGAAGTTTCCATGTGCTAGACAATGATATGTTTATTTTATTGTGAGGGTTATTCTCTAGTGTAGATGGACATTCCTATATAGGAAATATAGGATATTACATGATCATTAGAGGCCATCCAAATATTGCAATTATTTTTCCTAGCCTTGTTGATCTTAATGGAAATATCATGATCTAAAGTCATTATTATGGATTTTAAAAGCTTATTATCTTTACATATTAAATTTATAATTATTATACTAATGACATTTACCTTTTATTTATGATGAACATAGTTATGTTTTTTATTTCTATATTGATTTTGATGTTGGAGATTAAAAAATGGTACACTATTCTCCCAAAAGTATGTAATCTACTTATTATGGATTGTGAAAACATTGAATCTATCAACTAGTTAACATGTTTCCAAAATAACATGCATTATACCATTTAATTACTACTTTATTGTAACACTAAAAATTTATATGAGAATAATCTATTTTATTAAAATTCAATAATGGCTAGTTGTGGTTTTATAAATTTAAACTATTATTTCCACATACAATAATAACACAAAAAACAAACAAACACAATAAATGAAATCAAAATTATTTTATAAGAATAATTTGTCTTCTTTATTTAATATAATGTTGTTTATTACTTGTCCTTTATTTGGTCTATGAGTTTTGGGAGAAATTCCTGCCTAACCTTGTCTCATGCTACCTACCATTCTTCATTATCTCTTTATGTCGGCACTCTAGGGCTTCCCTCCAAAGAAATGAATTCACCCTCATCCAAATATTTAAACCATTTGGTTTCCACAAAATATGTGAAATTTTTTATTCATAACCAGATTCTTGTCATAATGCATGAAATTTATAAAAAGGATACCACAAATACCACAAATAGTAGGATCACCTTGACAAGCACTGTTAAAGTATCCCCAAGTAGTAGAGTAATCAATAGGAGGATGGATAAGATAAGTTGTTTATGAATTTTTGGCTTGATTTTGAAATGCCCAAATATGAGTCTAATTTAAGAGAGGCATTAAAAGGAATGGATGTGTTTATCTTGAAATATTGAGGCATTTATCATGAGCCAAATACCCCAAGAAACAATCAATGGTAATGCCTTGAAATGTTTTATATCATCTCTCTTAAACTAGTTTGTGAAACACTTAGCAATTGATTGACATTGCCAATAATATTTGACCTCAATTGAGGCTTCCAACTCATCCTAAATCTTGATACCATATGGACAAATGACCAACATATGGTCCATGGTCTCCAAATAATGAAAGCATAAATTGCATCTACCATGCCCATGCCAATTCCTACATTATAAGACTTCCCAAGTGAGATCCTTATTACTTAATGCAAGCCACATAATTTTTTTGGCTTTATGAGGTGACTTAATATGACATAATTTATTCCACCACCACTGTCTCTCATTAGGGATATCAAAGAGAATTTTTGATAGGTATCCAAGGCTCACAGAGTATTCTCCTAGAATAGAATTCAAGGACTAAGCCAACTCATCATCCTCAATTGAAAGGTGAATATGATTCTATTTTAAGAATTATACATATGCATCCCATCTCCTATTGGCCTCCCTTTTAATTCCCAACATGTGAGAAAATTTCCAAACTTGTCACCATTGATTGATGAGATTTTTATCCTCCACCTAACTTAAAAAAGTGATACCCAACCCTTCCAAAACCATCAATACATCAACAGGCAATTGATAATCAAAATCATAGTTGATCCATGGGTCTAGCCCCACTCTTACATGTATGCCAGATCTTACCTTCCATTTAATCCATTTCCTAATGATAAGGAAAAAATGAATAATACATTTCCAAGAATTTTAAGCATTGTGACAAGTTTTATTGGGACAACGAGTCCACCATTCCATTGAAAGTGGTTCAATGTACTTTTGAATAATGATTTGATTCCAAAATCCATCCTTTATGATAAGCCTCCAAAAAATTTTGGCAGCAAGAGCCACACCAAAAATATGGATATATTTAAGTCCCCAACCCCCGATGTCCTTTGGAGTAGCAATGGTCTGCCATTTGACAAGGGTGGTGCCATCCCTCTCTTTTCTTCTTGTCCAAAGAAATCTAAAGCATTTTTGTGAATGATTTCTAGAAATACTTTGGGAATATCACCTAATATGAGCCAGTAAATCATAATATCCTCGAACATATATTTTATTAGTGTAAGTCTACCTCTAATAGAGAGCCATCGATTATACTAATAATAAATTTACTTATCCACCATATCAATAAGCTAGTTCCAATCATTTTTCCTATAGTCATTTAGTTTAATCAAGAATCTAAAATAAATAAGGCTAGACTAAAGAACCAAATATTTAGAAGGGAATAAATTAGATATCCAATGTATTTGATGATCCCTCAATCCATTGAAAGATATTCTAGAATTTTACACATTAATAATCATGCCAGTGGCCACATTGAAGAGATCCAAAGAATCCTTAAGTGTTTAGATGTCCAATCAGGAACCATCACAAAATAGTAGCACATCATCCACAAAAAAAAATGGGTGAGGAAGATGCCGCTACTAACCTTAATTCCCCAAAGGGATCCATTTATTTTCACCTCAAAAATGAGATGACTCAGCACTTCAGTAATATGGTGAAAGAGTAGTGGAGATAGCGAATAGCCCTATCTAAGCCCTCAAATAGGTCTAAAAAAGGAAAAGGCTGTTCTATTAATGAATAGGGAAAAGGAAACCAAAGAAATACATCCCATAATCTAATTAACCATTTGGATTTAAAACCTAATATTGATCAAAATTAATCTCAAATAAAGACAATTCACTCTATCGAAGGTTTTGGAAAGGTCCAATTTTAGAACAATCACCAACATCTTCTTTGTCTTGATGGAATGTAGTCCTTCTTGTGTTACCCCTATAGCTTCATGAATCTATCACCCATGTAAGAAACCAAATTGTTCCTTAGAGATGGAAGTGGATAATAAGCCTTTGATCTAGATGAAGATGATTTTTACAATGATTTTATAAATATAATTACATAAAGAGATATGCCTAAAGTCTTCATATGGGTCCAGATTGTCCTTTTTGGGAATGAAGGCTATGAAGGTGGAGTTGAAATACCCAAGTATCTTTCCAGACCATTGAGACTCCTAAATGACTTTTAGCAAGTCCTCCCCAAGCAGGTCAAAAAAACCCCTGGAGAATTTAATGGACTAACCATTGAGCCCTAGGATCTTATCTTTTTGAAAGGTAGCCAATATAGACAATAGTTCCTCCTTGGAGACAGCTAACTAAATCCTCTCATTATCAACTTGATTGACAAATATAGGAAAGATATTATAAATATTAACAATTTTAGTAATGTTCACATGAGTCAGGGCATGATAAAGATGCTGAAAATTAGAAAAACTAAGCTCAACTATTTTATTGAAAGTCCTCACTATGGAACCTTTAGAATTGGGCATTACCCAAATAGTGTTCTTAAACTTATGATTCTTAGCAAAGTTTTGGAATAAAGTCACATTTTTTTCACCATTCTATATCCAAAGATCCCTTCTCTTAAGTCTCCACTGAGCTTCATCATTTGCAAGCAGTTATTTAAGCTTCAATTGTAAATTTTTTAGTCTATCTTTTGTCAACTCATCAAAAATTTATTCAAAATCTTGAACATGAATAGTATAAATCTGATTTTCTAGTAAATAAATTTATTTTTTAACTTCAAGTCATTTATTTTCAGCCCAAGTAGCAGCTCTCTACTTCACTCTTTTAAGGTTAGTAGCATATTGAAGGCTAGCCAATTCAACAAATAGATGATAAAAATAACCCATTCCTTTTCAATCAAATTAGTGAATTCTAGGTCCAATAGCCAATTTGGATTGAATTTACATGGAATTAAAGGTGTTTTATCTCCACATTCAATCTACAACATGATTGGCAAATGATTAGATTCACCACTACTAGCAATCCAAGATCTAAGCTTTTTAGAGCCCATCAAAAGTGGATGTGATTGAGAAATCTATCTATTTGTTTAGACACATTGTGTATCCCAATTCTCATATTCTTCCAAGTAGGAGCCAATTTAATAGGTTCCAAATCTACTAGGTTTGAGTCCTCAATTTTTTTTAGAAAGTAATCAACCAATGGATCCATTCTCATAGATGCACCTTATACCTCAACACGCTTAGCAATGAAATTTGAATCACCCCCTACAATAAGATTTATAGATGTCATGAAGGGTAAATTAAACAAATCATCCCAATAGGTAAGTATCTCCTCATTGGGACCATATATATTTAAGACTAAGAATGTTTTTCCAATATCTAAAGAGTGAATTTCTAGCCCAATGTCGGAATGAAAGAAAAAAGAATGTTCTAGCCATAACAAGTTAGTCCTCCAATCTAAAATCAAACCCCCAACATTGCCAATGGAGTTAGAAGCTTACAAAAACTAGTTCTTCAAGAATTTAAATAATCCATCAATAACTTTACTTATTTCTCCCTTTGTTCCCTGAATAAAAATCATATTTAAATTATGTATATGAATCAGATGCTTTAATGCAATTTTTTTGTGGGATTGCTCAACCCTCTAATATTAAGGGATAAAATAAAAATATACCCCAATCAAAGGGGCAGTCCCCACTCTAAGGGCCCCTATGATAGTTTTTTGTAATACCTATTTTACTTCTCATCCCATTGTATTTATGGCCTAATTGATCTTGGAAGAACATCCTTGTAGTGAATGAGAGCAAGTGAGTACCTTGGGAGTCCCCAATCCTACTTCAATACTAAAATTTACTCTAGAGTTCATTTGAGATCTCAATGGGTATCATGAGAGACTAGAATCAGAGAGGGAATCAACAAGGATTGAATTAGAAGAAGTCCTCTTGTGAAGTTATTTATTTGTTTTCCAAACCTTTTGAAATGACTCACTGAGAAGTGAGTTTTCCCCTGAGAATTTTTTAGGATGCTTTGGCTCCCCTGTGTGAAGAGGGATTGTCCCAAAAAGATTAGAATCTCTCTCTAAGGTTTAATGTTGAAAATGATCCTATAGACTAGTCTGAAAGGACACCAAAAAATATCATCAAACCCCCCCATATTTGCAAACAATGGCTGAGTAGGAGAATCCTTAAAATGAGGGAGAATAATAGTAGAGGGGTCTAATTGCATATCATTTCAATGTGTTTCCCAAATGGACTTGTCCATCCTTGTACCCAAAGAGTGTGAGCCCTTCCAAACCATTGAGAAATCTTCACCCAAAGGAGATGTATTGAGACATCTCTCAGAATTCATCATCTCACTTAAGATGTTATCATCCCCCTAATAGCTAGAGAAAGACTCCTACTATCAACAAGATGTGGGAGCTCCTTGGTCCCCTCACTGTAAGTAAATTTCATTGATTCTAGATGAAAATATGGGTTATGCTTCCTTCTCCAATATTTGGGAGAGAAACCATGTGAACAATAATTTGCTAGGTGTCCATAAGCATGACATCTAACACACCTAAATGTCACTCCCACATAATCAAGGGTTTGTATATGGATCCAGGAACCAAATTCTAGAAAAATAGTCTCCTCCAAACCCTCTAGCAAATTAAGGTCAACCAATATTTTAGCCACCATTATAGAAGAATCATTTTGAAATCTATTACCCACCTCAAAGGAAGTACTAAAGATGTCCCTAATGGTTTTAAAAACTTTCTTATTCTAAAATTTCAATGGTAGCCTTAGTAATTTAACCTAGATTGGCCATGTCAAAGATCTCTCCACTCAAGGATCAAAAATTGGTGTCCACCTCTTAAGAGTAAATGCCGATGTCCCCTAAAACCATCTATGTGTTAAAATGAGTGTAACACATTCTATGGAGTTGAATACAAAGGCTGACTAGCCTCTCACTAATATGTGGGATATGGGAGAGTGTCCAAAAAGGGGTTTCTAGAATTGATTAATCCATTTGTCCAAATTATGAGCCAAGATTTTTTGTCTAAAAAAACACCTATTAAGAACATTATATTCCATATCAATAACTTGATCCATATTTACATCTTATTGAATCACCAATTGGATAGGTTTCCCCCTTAGTTTAATTCACCTTTTATCTTTCCTCCTTGACGAATTCATAGATGCAACTAGAATCTATTCCATCATAGGGGAAAGTAATGTGGATGCATCTTTGGGAAGATCTTGAGGATGCTATAGCATCACCCCTCCCAAATGTACAACACCTTCAATGGTGTTAAAAGAGAAACCTAACTACTCAAGTTCCTATGTCAGCAAATCACCTTTATCCAAGGAGAAAATTAGAGGAAGACAAAAAAAAAGTGGATCCCCCTATAGTTCCCAAGTTCCAAGGAGGTTCAGATGCTCTAAGAAGTGTAGAGTTATTTAAGTGTTGAGTTTGATCCTTATTCTTAATAACACTAGAAGTAAGATCAATGCCAATAATATTTCCCTTATCGAATGACCTATAGGCTCCAATTCCCTCTTCTATGTCACATAAGAGTGTAGAAGACATCTGATATAAAATGAGGTTCCCCATCAAACAAATTAGAGAGGCAAATCTAGTTTTGGATGAGATATAATTTCTCTAAAAGACATCAGGGAAGATGATCCTCTCAACAAGGGGATCTTCTAAAAAATCCAAAAGTTCTTTCCCTTAGTTAAGTAAGTTATGGAAAATAAAGCTAGAATTTTTATCCTTAGAATCCTTTATTTCCATAAAAATACTGATGAAATTGCAAGGAACTAATCATCATACTGAAGAAGATCCCGTCGATCAACTTTCAATCTCCTCAGCTCGATAGACTAAACTCACACTATGGTCTGCCAATAGTTTCCCACATTAAAACACTTAGGTAATCTATCAAGAAGCAATCCTATAATATCTTAATCATAAACCAAGCACAAAATATAAGGAGAGTGAAATAATCTAGTAAGGTTTTGGGTGGAGAAGCCAAAAATAGGACAAGGTGAAAGTTGACATTTTGTTAAGTAGTTAGTGAGCAACCCAAATGTCACTCAAAATGCAATGTCTAATTATTAGTGCAGAAAACCCTGCAACCTCTATAAAATCCATCCTGCCACACTACCCAGATACAATAGATAGGTAAAAAATGTATATGAATCAATGACTATAACCCCACTCAACTATGCATGATGTGGATCAACAACTACACTAATTTCCTCTAAAATGTGACAAAATTCCAATCACCACCATGCAAGTAAATAATCTACCTAAGATGTCATGGTTATTTTAGATGTGTTTTGGTGTCCATTTTTTTTTAGCAAAGGTTAACCCATGGTCTTCAAACCATATTCTTAGACCTGATAGCATCCACCCTTGTCTAAGTCGGTCAAGTAGAGGTTCATTTTTACATAGTATATTACAATTGAATAAATATGTTTAAGATTTTTAATCGACGCTATAAATATTGTGCCTTATTGTATATATTTTTCCACAAAAATTAATTATTTTTTTATAATAGATAATGGAGCAATATAAAAAAAAATATTAAAAATCCGAACCCCAAAGCACTTTGGTAAGAAAATACATAACAAGTTGAACATAACACAATAAAAAAAGTTATTCTATATGTGACTACTATCTAATTCTCATCCAATTGGTTCCCCATCATTATACCTTGATTCCATTATAGAGTACCACATGTGAATGATGTTTCACTCACATATCCTAGATACAAGACTATTAACAATAGAATATATGGAGGGAAAATTAGGATACCTATCATCATCAAGGATAAAAGCATGAGAAATTAAGATATTTTGGATCTTCTATAGTCTAATAATTATTATCAAACTTCCATGGTATAATAAATTCATCTTTATTATATGGTTCTAGATTTTGAATTATGGGAGCACTATCTAGGTTTGGTGGAAGATCCAGAATTATGAAAGACATAAAAATATAGGGGAATGAATAACTCCTCATGTTATTGAGATATTTATTTATCACCATAAAGAGATCATCCACCTCCTTTAATATTCTTAGTTATATTATATGTCCTTTGGGAAATTCATCAAATAAACTGATTGAGTAGTAAAAATTTTTGATAGGTTTTGTCTACAAAATAAACATGATTAAGTTTATAGAAAATTGGTTTCTAAATAAGACAAAAGAACTATGGATTCACACAAAAGTATATGCCCAAGATGCCTCAAATGTCATTCTAAACTAAACATCATTGCAACAATTTTTACAAAGTCAAACTACAACTAAGATTCATAAAATTTTAGATGGATAAAATTAATTTAACATAAAACAAAATTAAATATAGCTAACAGTAGATTGACTTTAATTATTTCCATACCATATAGTCTCCAAAATTGATGGGTTCCTTTATAAGTGTAGTTATATACATAAAGATCCTTGGACCAAGAAAAAGAGGCATTTTCTCATACCCTTTTTTGATGGATGCTAGTTATATTTCCATTAATTACAACATATGCTATGTGCCCCTAAGTACTAACTTTAGCTCAGTATTATATTTTTCCATGTACTTTAAAGGAAAAAATTTAAGACAAATTGGGTTGAGTCGAGTCTTTTTATGTGAGATAAAACACTTATAAGGGACAAGTAGTAGTAACTAGTTTCTTTAGCACCACCTTAACATATCGTTACATAAATAAATAAGATGGTATATCCCTGTGATTAGGAACACCTTCATATCTTTGATATTATTTAAGGAATGCTAGGTGATAAACTCCATTATTTTTGATGTATTTTATCATTAGATAAGTTGTTAGTTTTCTTCCTTCCAAATTACCATACTTAGATAAAAGGAAATTCATCCCCTTATACAATAAATATGTAACCTTATTTCTATTAAATTTTCCTGATATAAATCAAAAGAATCAAACATTGAGATAACAATAATAATAATATTTCATTAATATATTCAATAGATAAACGTACATATATATAGGAGATCCTAATTTTATATTCAAGGAGAGTGAATATCCATAAATAACTCCTACAATAACTCTACACTATTCTATGTGAGTTATTGTAACTCACACAACAAATATTGTTATATGAGTTGTTTAATAAATACCTCATATTAAATTTTACTATTTATGTGAGTAAGTATCATGTTATTACAAATATAGCATTGTCCATACATAATTAATAATGTCACCACTATAAGTTCCTAACATTCACTCCCTTAGTGGGAACATTATTAATTTCTAATATGCACCCCCTTAATGTGAACATGGAGAAAACTACATTCGCAAAAGAATGAATCTCCTCTTGAAAACATTGTTTAGATCAGGTACAAGTTCTATAGGTTATATATTTAAATTAGTGAAGTTGTAGTGATAAACTGAATTATGTTAGACTAATCCCTTCCTCTTTGGGTTCCTACAGGACTTTTCCTTTCTCCTTGGGTGCTTAAATTTTGAATCTACAAGATCTACAAGCTTAGAAATAATTGGATAGCCATCCCTAAGTTTACCTCATAATATTCACTGCTCCCCAAAAGTAAGTTTCTTAAAAACATGAATCTTTTCAAAATTTATACAAAGGAATTTATTCAACAAACTAGTAACACACTGAATAAAGAAACACACTGCAATAGAAAGTAAAACACACTACTTAAAACATGTCACAATATCATGGTGCGACCCCATCACTTGTGATTGATGAGAAGATGTTGAAATTCCTCCAACCTATATTACCTCCAACCTCCAAATGTCACTACTTATTTAATATAATACAATTTGAAACTCATTTTATAATGATGGATATCGCGTACAAATAATATTATGTCCAATTAAAATTCAAACTTTTTTTGTACATCACTTACATAGACTCAATTTTTTTTAAACCTTTGATAAAAATAAAATAATTATACTTCAAAAATAATAAAAATAACATATTTGATGACTATATACCTTTAACTAAGGTAATATATACCTTTGATAAATTTTAATACTATCATCACATGATTGATTGTCAAACATGACTCAATGGATTTATAGACTTGAAACACAAAATAATGACCCTATTATCAAGTATTGACTTTGAAATTTTGATATGAAATTTATATAATATAAATAACATAATAATAAAGACCTTAGGATCATTCACTCTATCAATGGGGTTGCAGTTTCATACACCTCAATGGTTACTGTAAATGGATCATCTCCCCTTGTTGCACCTTCTCCCATGGGGCCACCTAGTCTTCTTCATGTTCTATCTCAAAATAAAAAAGATGCCTTGACCAAGCATTTTGATGTGGTGGCTCTCACATGCACTCCTCTCAGTGACCCTGCATCCTCCTTGATCGTATCTCTATTGGTTGGTTTTGTAGACACTAAAAAATTACACACTTACAATTTTTAATGATTAAATGCCCTGAGACCCCCTAAAGACCCCCTAAACCTTAACTAACCCTTCTTAACCTAACCAAATCACTATTCCCCTAGTCACATAATATTATTCAAAATCACTTTTTGAAATTACTATTCAAAAGTACTATTCACTATCACTATTCACTATGGGACCTATTATCACTATTCACAATGACATGGCATGTGACATGGCAAGTGAAATGACATGGAAAGTGACACGAAAGGTGATATGGAAAGTGACATGGCTCTAAATTGATGTGGCTTGATGTGGGACATCATACCCCACCTGGGACCCTTTCCCAATGTGCTTAATGACCTCATTTAAGTATCAAAAGGGCCCCCCTTGAAATATGGAAAATTTATACTTAAGGGGCCATAATTAAATATATATTTTACCTTCACACATGAAAATAGGCTTAAAAATGAGATACCTACCTCTTTAAAGACAAAGGGCACCCATTTTTGACTTCTTAACCCAAATGGTAGACTCACCAACCTAAATGGGAATCCCCACCAACATCATCCTTGACTAATTTAGGCACCACATGGAAAATGGTGCCATATTTTGTGATCCATCCCTTTAAGTGATTGGATGAAGAAAAGAAAGGGTGGTGAAAAGTCTTTAGTTTCATTTAAGCCCATGTGTATGATTCCCATTCAAAATTGGATTCATGTGCAAGGTGGGAGACACACCAACCCAAATGAGAGACTTATGATCAAAGTGGAAATCCCCACCAACCTCATCTTTGACTCATTCATTATCCCATTTGGAAAATTTTGAATTTATTCACTATTCCTCTATTTTGGCATGTTTCTTCACATCAAATGCTATAAATACACACCCCCCCTCCTTCACCCAAGGGTAAGTTGGAAGTTAGTCTTTGGTTCTTAACATATTGCTGCAGGTTTTTGAAGGAGGGAATAATTTTTGAGGTCATAATAATCTTGGAGGATAAAATTTCAAAGCAATGAAGCTCTGCCAAAATTGCCTCAAGCTCCATCAACCATATTCATCAAGCATCAAGGTAACATTTGTTTGCTTTCTTGTATTCCATTTCTTTCATTTATTGGCCTTATTTTTTCCTTAACCTGACACCTTTAGCCCATTTTAATCTCCTATTTTAATACCCTTTAACTCCCTAATCTCTTTTCCATTTACTTATTTTTCCATTCACCCTTTACCTCCTTACCACCTTGACCATTTACCCCTTTTGCCTCTTTGCCATCTTGACCTCTTGACCTCATAATCCCTTTTACCATTTATCTTCCCTTTCTTGACTATCATTTACACATTTAAACATTTAAAAACTCAATAAGAAAGTTATCATTTTCTTTTTAATCTTTTCATAAACCAAACCAAAACCACCATTTTGCCTTAACCAATTTTTAGTATTAGCATAACCGAACTAGTTGCTTTATTTTGGTTAACTTAGAAAAGCATTTAATTCTCTTGTATTAAATTCAAATTTTTTCTAGTTTTAATTTTAGTTTGATATAATTTAATGAAATAATAAATTTATATTGTCATCTCAAGTAAATGTTTAAAATAGGTGGATTGACAACGTCCTATAAGGCTTTCACTTCTAGGATCTAGCTCATGCTAGGCAATCCACCCATCTACTTGTCTAACAAACAAGTTTATTTTAGTTATTTCTTATTTGTATGTCATCCTCCCAAGTCAAATAGGATCTCTCAATAATCACTTGTATCCAATGTGTGCACTTTGATAGGTATTCTTCCACACCCTTCATCACAAGTTTCTTCTTTTCACACTTAGGAAAAAGCAAAAATTAGATAGAAATAGGTTGTCACATTTTGGAATCTACTCTATGTGACCATTTTATTGTTCCTCCATCATATATTTTAGACAAGGTGGTTGGAGGTCCCAAGACTCACTAGGTGTATGCAAAATACAAGAATGTTCCCAACCTGTTCTACCACTGTTTTGATTTTTGAAAATCTTGGATCCCCTCATGATCTAAATATACAACCCTTATTATGGTGGAGGATTCCTATGTTACTTATATGGTTATGGTTGAGGATATTATACTTGGTGATGTTCAAATTTAGGTTGCCTCATTGATCCCTAAGCTAGTTATCCCAAACTCTCCTCTAGTGGAGATGGAAGTGGAGATTGATAGCAAATCCCTAATAGGTAAATGTGTGGGATCATTATATTATCATTTAACTCTCTCAAATTAGTCCTCAAATGTTTTTTATTCCATTAGTAATTCTTCCTTCTCTTTGCTACATGATGTTTTCTTCTTAGTGGAATTTAAGGGATTAGTTGATATGGATTTTGTGTAGAACTCTGGGTTGTGGTTTTTAAACTATTCTAACATTTCTTTCTACCCTTGGATTCATTTCTTCTCATAAAATTTGGTCCAACTCAAGGTTATACCAATGTAGCTTTGACTTCAATCTCTCCCTTTGGTGATGAGGAATAAGTGTTTCATCAAGCTCTTGGTGGATAAAGTTAGAACTTTTGTAAAGGTTGATGTTGCCTCTTAGAGCCTTAGCTTGGTCCACATTTGTGTTTTCATTGGCCTTTCTAAGCCACTCCCCTTTTACGGTAATTTTATTTCCTAGTGAAGTTTGTGGACTCAACATCTCAATTATGAAGGCCTTCCCCTCTATTACTTCTATTGCCACATCCCTAATCATCACATCATTAGATGTCCCTCTAATCCCTATCAGTGTCCTCAACAAGTCTGGAAGAGAAAATATGGGGAGCTTGACCCATTTTTCAAGTGGCATAATCATGAAATTTTTTACTTCCCCCCTTTCTCTCACTCAATGATGATGACAAATCTTATTGTGGGATGTCTTGGGCCTACTCCCCCTACTCCCCCTCCCCTCCTCCCCCATCTCAACCTACTGAGGACCCCCCTTCCCCACCTTGGACCTTCCTTTCCATGAAAAATCTATTGTAGGAGAATTTGACCCCCCATTCAATCCCTCCTTAAGTAGAATTTTCTTGGTCTCCCCCATCCAAGCCTTTTAAGAGGCATGTGAATGTTGGAGTCCCTATAAATAAGAAAAGACATAGATTAGAGGTAGAATTACTGATGGAAAAATCACACTCTCTCATATATAATAGATCTCAATGGACCCTGGAAGACGTCCTTTCTAAATGAGGGTGATGGGCAATATTATTTTGTGGATAAACCCTTTTGGTGGATAGTTAATAGAGATTGGCCTTGAGTGATATATTATTCTACTTCCTTTTTTGGGTGTTTGGGTGTTTGGTTATCCATGTCCTCTCTTTTTCTTACCCCTCTTTTTAGATTCTCTATGGCTTTTATGTCCCATATTTCTTGTTCCTTTGAAAGGTGGTTTCCTTCTACTTTTTTTCTTTCTTATTCCTTCTATTTTGTTGTGGGGATATGTCCCTATTTATGTCCCATACTGGTTCATATCTCCAGTCAAAAGTGATTTACCCAATCAAATAAAAAAAAGACCCCAATCTAACTAAATCTCTAAGAAAATTAACACCTTTAATTAACATATACATGGACTGATAAACATTACATGATACAACACAATAATAATGATAATTATAAAATGACAACTAAAAAGTAATTAATTTTTTTATTAAAAAAAAACACATAATTACCTAATAGACTAAAACTTGACCTTATAAGATTTCACTAAAAAATGACACTCTATTTATCACTTTGAAAATAGATTATAGCAATTAACTATAAAATGTAAACAACCTAAAATGTAATTTTCATCACCATTCATTGTAAACAAGTCTGAAGCAAATCTAACAGAGCTATAATTAATGTTGGTATATGCATCCACAAACTAGTTCAAGATAAATCTCAGTACAAGGCCCTCTTAATTGAATAATTGACATGGATTTGATAATATAAATGATGACTCTCATTATTCATAGGGAGAAGACCATAGCTTGATATGAAACTACTAAAATAAATCAAAAGATTCGAATGTAAAGATCATAATAATAACAAGGGCACCATGCACCAACCCCCTATAGGGATTAGAGTAGAATTGAAATCTATTTTAAGTATTTATCATTAAAAAAATATATATTATAAAATTACTTAAATAATAATTATGAAATTGTCGATAACCATTGAAATATTATTTCACATTATTATTTGATGAAAATTGATATGCATCCAAAACCAATTTATTAGGAGTGAAAAATGACCAAACCATAATTAATTAGTATTTTTTTTATAAAAATAAATTTAAAAATTAATGAAGGCAAAACACAATGAACATATTGTGAAGTCATTTACAATGCATATTTATTTGAGAGAATGAATTAAATTGAATATATAAAAGTTTAAATATGAAAAAAAAATTAAAAAAAAAAAGACAAATTGTAAGACGTAAGTTTCAAAAAATATATCCAAAAATATAAAAAAATAATTTTCTAATATAGAAACATCATACATTATAGAAACAAAATTATATGATGTAAGGGTTATAATGCTAAAATTTGGGAGCTTTGCAATTTCATTTTATTTATAAAATAAATTTATCATCATAATTGATTGAAAACAATACATATTAAAATTGAATGTTAATGTGGAATATAAAAACAAATAAATTAATAATAATTTTCAAATTTTATTTTTGTAAAATTAGTAAATATTACCACAATTAAATTAAAAAATTAAATGTTAAAATATAAAATAAAATAAAAAATAATGACCAAAATGTAAGAAAAATATTAAAGATAAAAGAATCAAAATCATGAAAAAGAATCAAAGTTATGATAAATATGTATATTAAAATAAAAATTAATAAATAAATAATATTTTTCAAAATTAATATTATATTACTAAAATCAGGTAAAAATAAATTAGACACTAAATTGTGTGAAAAAATCAAATATAGCATCAAAATATAAGAACATTAAAAATAGAAGAATCAAATTCCTCAAAAGAATCAAAATTTTGAAAAATAAAAGTTACGAATGATAAGTTAAATTTTATAATCAAATAAGATTACAACAAGGACCACCAATCACCATCCACTATTAAATAGTGGCTATTTAAATTGAAATTGCATATAACAAAAAATAAAGATGTGTGATAAATTGATGGATACAATAGACATATCAAAGTAACTAATAAATAGATTTTTATGATAGATCAATAATTATAATATATTACATTATTAAAAATAATTATAATATTATGTTTGAAGTATAGAGGTAAATATATTTGTTAGAAGGTTAATTAATAATTTTTTAAGTATGAGTTAGAGAATGTAAGTGAGCACACTTAGTAATAAGAATGAAGCACCAAATTTATATTTTTATATGATTAAATATCACGTTGTAAAATGATTGAGGGACAATGTGGACTTAAGGATATATAAGAGTATAAAAACTTTAATATAGAGAGTTATAGGCTCACACAAGTTCTAAATGTACAAATTTTAATGTTTTTTCTTTTATATTATAAAACATAAATTGAAATATATGACAAAATAAAATCTACTTAAAAAAATTCTATAAGTTAAATTATATGCAAATTTGATCTCCATTAAAACAACTTAAATAACTAAATTGAGATGTAGTAAAATAACTAAATTGAAGTGTATATTACAATAAAGTTTTATTTAATAGTATTTTAAAAGCTAAATTATTATATGCAATTTACCTATATAAAGTAGTTTTCTTGAAATCATCTTACATATGGAAAGGTAACATTGGTTACTTAAACACCTAATATTATAGTCCACGTGTCTTTTATGCATCCTAGGAATAGAATTAGTTGATATCATAACGTTGCTTCGTGGAGACCTGAGGTGATGTGGAGACATATTTTTAGCTAATTTAAATTAATTTCTTAGACTTAATAAGTATGAAAATATTTAATTCTAAAGCAAAAAAAAAAGATAAATGACATGATGATTTTACAGGATCATCATAATGGACTAATAATTATATTCCATCCCTTGGATGCGATGCTTTTGTGGGATCATCATTTATTTTTGATAATTCCCTACAAGCTAAAAATCTCCCAAAACTTGAAAATAGTCATGTATATAATCCACCCCATCAAAACTTCAAAAATACTTTTGAAATGGTGAACAGGGACTAGTCAAGCTTATTAAAAGTAAATACTTAAATGTGATTATTAATCATAGCATAATACTATTAAATATAATCTAATATCAAAATACAAATAAGGATAGAAATAATATGCCCTCTTCCTTTTCTACTTCTAAACAAAATTTGACTTTAAATCATCTTATTTAAATCAAAAATTCAAAAAAAATAAAAATATTGTTCGCATGAAAAATTCTAAATTAGAAGACCTTTCCTCTGAAATAATGTTTTGCTAAAAAAAGACCATAAATATATATATGAAGATGTTACATATCAAGGAATAAATATAATGAGCCAAAATAGTTAATAGTTGGACTTACCAATTTGAATAATTACAACATCAGAGCCACTAAAAAGCATGGCTAATTAAAAAATTTATAGTGTTAGGATAAATTAAAACCCAAATTTATCCCCAAATCGCATATAAGAAAAACTATGAAACAAATTAATCAAATATTCTAAAAATAAATATAAAACATACACATAACAAGAGACACCATATTTAACATGGTTCACCCAAAATGGGCTACATCCACCAAACTTTTCCAGTATATTATTTTAGCAACACAATAGAGAAATAAAATCTTGTAACAAACCCTGTTACACCTTTCTACATTTTCTACCTCCACTCTATGTTAATTTTTATTCACACACATCTTAGCCATATCTCAATACATTTTAGGGTGAAAAAACCTAAACATAACCTCTACTGTTAGCCCGATAAACCTATAATCAATGGCCCAGATTGACTAAAAAATTACAAATTTTCAAGGTGATTTTAATAAAAATTTGCCTTCAAGGGCATTACCCCCAAACCCTTACCGTGGCATGTGGCACCTAGACTCACCAAACCCCCAACCCCTTGCAACCCCATACATACAATAGGGATACAAAGAATGGGATCCAAACCTAGTTGAAATAATCATCAAAATTTTAACCTTTGATCCTGGAAGACAGTCAGGCTCCACACCTAACATATAGATTGAGTACCTCTGCAATGAAATGCATCTCTTTGAAAAAAAACAAGAGGTAATAAGAGAAAATCAAATAAATTACAAGTTCACCTTGAATGATATGATTTGTAATTCCTATGAGACAAAAATTGTTTATTGCACAAGTAGTAGAAATAGAGTAGTTTAGACCCATCCATCCGTGTAATTGAAACATTCACTACATGAAATAATAAGTGTGAATTTATTTTGTATAGTTTTAAACATTAGATAATAATTTACTAATTTCATTGTCCACTAACCAAACCTACTATCATCATTTTAGATCCCATAATTGTTATTACAAAAGGCACACAGAATGGGTTCATTTTCTTGTAATAAATCCTTAGTGCTTCTAGACTGCATTATTAAACATTTGATGTAACATTTTCAACTTAATATATGTGATTACAGGTGATATGCATAAAACTTTCATTATAAGAATGCATGGATATCCATCAATGTTGACCAACTTTGTTATCTTTAAGCAAAAGTTCACTTTAGTTTGGCATTACTTTCATTTCACCTAATGCAAAACCAGTTAAAACTCCACACTTTGATTTCTCTAATTTTTTGAGGACTTATTCCTCCATTCCACCATTTTCCAATGCCTTTTTTTATATCAGTTAGTATGTAAATCATAAATTTATGCATGTGTTTGGAAAGTTTTGGTGCAATCCAACCATCTGTCAAAAACATATTCATTTCACCAGATATTCTATACATAGCACAACCATAAATTAGACAATAATTTTGGCCTTTCCTCATTTATCTTAAAGAGTAAATCTTTGATTAGTAAAAAATACTCATAAATATGTTTCATCACACTCCTTCCATCACAAATATAAAATCTAAAATTTTTACTATATTGTAGACTTTATGACAAGAAAGTTATGGAAGTTTACCCATTGTGAAACTCTTATTTGATTTAATAATGAGATACATTAAAATTGCAAAAATTGATGGCTAGGCATGAACTAGAAAAATACATATCATATACCTAATTATTAGAGTCATATGGATTTACTAAGACCCCCAAAAAAGTTGTCCTATTTAATTTAGTAGCAATCTTGGATTACAAGAAGCACACTAGAAAGAGTAAAATGTTAAAATATTAGATTTGGAAAATCCTTGCAGTTAAAGATCTCAATTTCACTGATGCCACTCTTTCCTTGAATAAGATTATTGTAGAAAGTATCTGGAACATGACCAAGGGAAGTGACCACACCCATTCTAGTCACAGTTACCCTTCTTTTCTTAGTAGAGATATTATTATTCTCTAGTGCATCCTTCATAGTTGCACAGTGATAACCATTTATCTACTTACAAGATGAATATACCATATTAGACAATATGTTTCCCAGATGAAAAGTGGAGTCCCAATTTTGATAAATTAGTGCCAATGAAGATAATGGATTTCTCTCTAGCATTAGCATACACAAGACAAACTTTATATGGATATCATATAAATATATAATTTTATACAATAAAATACTTGGTAGTTCTTATATCAATCTAAACTTGAAAAGGCATATGAAATATAGATTTAACTTTCTCACATGTAGATCTTACTTTTTGTTCTCTCTAACCAATCTTAATAGATTTGGATCGAAAAAAACTATCTAGAAAAAATTGGGATCCTTTTGAGTTTTTGTACTCTAGATATGATTTAAAGGAAAATCAAGAACCCAAACCTTGAAGGCTCAAACCAAATACAAAAACCAAACTTCCTCCTACATTTTCATGATCCTTATAAAGTAGATCCATAGAATAAATCATTGATAACTGTTTGGAATGACTAATTAACCTTTTAAATCTCTTTCCTAAGGGAAAAAATAAGGCCTTTGGCTCATTACTAAACAATTCAAATATGGTATTATTATGATATTAATGCACACTCTTAGAGAGGGTTCTTCAGGATCTCTCCCATTAAGTCAAAATATTAAGACAACCCCAAGCTGTGAGTAACCTATGATGGGGCTAAACCTCTAGAGTAGGCTAGCTTCCTCTTTGATGCTCACCTAAAACTAATGCTAAACTAATGCTTCAAGGGAAAAGGGGTTAGAAAAGGGATAAGGGATCCTAAAAAATTTAACTAGATGATGCACCAAATTTAAAAGGGAAACTCCCATAAGCTTGAACCCACACTAGATCAATAGAAGACAATGTTGGCTCACACAACCTCAAGATCAAGTTATTTGCATAAGTATTGTGTAGAAGAGGTTCAGAGTAGGACACTAATATAGATCTATAAGCAGCATTGAAAACTCTCTAAACAAGGTCAGAAAGGAGGATGATGGATGAGGAAGATTCTCCTTCACATAATGACATCATACACAACACAATAAACATAGACTCAAGGCAAGAGATAGGTAAAGAAATTCATTATATTGCATCAATAGGTATTTCTTATAAATGCTTGATAGGCTCAATCCTAATTAAGCTAAGGATATTTTACAATATCTCAAAGAGTCCCCTATCTCCTAGAAAGATGAAAAATTCTACAATATGAGAACCTTTATAAAGGAGAAGAGAATGGGATAATATAAAGAAGGGATAGAGAGAAGAGGAAGCAAATTCCAAGACTAATCAATGAGCTACCAACTTTCAAGTGATGTTCCACCATCATTTTAGTCTAATCAGAGCTAATACATCATGAACAAGATAGTCTTTGTTTTTCCAATAGATTTTGAATCAATTCATTGGTTGAGTAAGCTGCACTATAAGATAAGAGTTTATTTTACATGATGAGTCGTGATACTTTCAAGGATAAAATATCTCCATAGGATTTGAATAGTATTGAATACTCCAATTGATTCTCTAATTTCCTAATCTGCTATGTGAACCTAGCTATACCTTCCACTTAGCATCATTATGAGGACAAGGTCATCATATCCTTAGGCCTGATGAAACCATGCTATGTCTACTTTAAGCAGCTAATGTAACTATCACATTTATACTTTGGTGTGATTTTTAAGGTAGATCCTAAGCATAGGTCCATTTTTTATTGAAAACCAATCTCATATTAGTTTTCTTATAGTCAACATATTAATAAAGAACCTATAAACTACATAGCTTTACTCCTGAACTATATTAGGTTTAAATAAACCTCTTCTACCTCTAAAATTTGTAGGGACCAATAACTCATAAAATTCATAGGTCTAATTTATGTCAACATCTACTCCCATCTAAATATATGAGCATAGGTCTTTTTATGGATTGGAAACCAATCTTATTTATTGGTTTTCTACAGTTGATACTAATGATACTCTGCTTCATGCCTAGTCCTTATTTTAATGATGAGATGTCAACCCTTGATCTCCATTAGGTTTAAAGGTCATATTTCATCTCCACATAGCTCTAATGGCACTATTTGGTCTTACTAAATTCATCCTTACTTGACTTGGGTCATGCTTGAGCTCCATTTCCTTTGTATTAACTCACCTAGATTGAAAATTTGTCCCTTTGACCTTTGATAAAAGCTCTTGTCCTCAATCTGACTCATTGGTTGTCAAATGTTGACTCAAATCTATTGATCTTTGACTCATCTACGAACCATTGATCCTACTTTGAATGAATGCCTGAGAGCCATTATGTTTAATTTGAGGGACCCTTTTAACTCTTTAACCTCCCATATGTTGTAGATCTTTGATGCATGATCAAATTCCAACCATTGGATCTATCAGGACCCACTATTTAAACCCCAATAGTTATTTCATGAGGCTAATAATGTTTACACTCCCATCATTTAACATCCACATGACCGTATTTAATTTCCATACAACTATCAAATTTAAACCATAATAGAGTTTTGCTATGTCTTAAATTTGACATCCATTCAATCATCAAATATGTTCATGAAACCATCATTGACATTCATGAGACCATTAAAATTTAAACCTAAATGAATAATTGACTAAGATTTATCTTGACATCCACATGACTATCAATGACATCCATATGACCATCAATGACATCCATGAGACCATCACACTTTGAACACCAATGAATCTTTGTCATGTCTTAATTTTGACACTCGCATGAATGTCTCATTCTTCAAGTCCAACTTTGGAGCTTTATAACTTGAGATAGAAATCTCATTAAGTCATGAAAATTGTAGAGAGTGATCTTTGGCATGAATAACTTTGATCACACATGATATTCTAGCTATGTGAGGTTTTTTGAGTATATTTATAAAATACACAAGTGATCCAATCTATTCAATTCTACATGACATCTTGTGACATCCAGGCTCACTTAGACTTATGCCAAAAACTTTTTTTATTAAACCTTTGAAGATTGAATGATCCTCTGAGGCCTATAAAATCTAATCCATAACCTTGAAAGCATTGATCACCATGAAACTTGCTGAAGGACCTGCTCTTAATCTTTTGAAAATTTACACTTTAAATGAACTTAAAGTGTTTCAAAAGATTTGTGGGTAAAATGAGATCCTTGGATCACTCATTTCATTTAGAACATCTATTCATCTACTCATCCATTAGCAACTTGGTCCATCTAGGCACAAGCTTGTTATGTGGGCCAAATGCAGCTAACATTTTTGGTGACTCATAGGGAAGCATGCCTTTTATGCTTAAGAACCTATACCAATTTGCCTTGTCTAGTAAATTGGGCATGGAGTCTTCTCTTTGTAACTGAGCTGGTCTAAAACTTGATACAAGGCTAACCCTTTAACACCTTCCTCTTGAAGTAACAAGGACCAATAGAAACAAAATAAAACAAAATACCCAAGGCACTTTGAAGGAAAACATAGAACAAAAAGAAAATGTGCACAAGGCACTTAGAGGAAAGAATGAAAATTATTATAATATATATAGGGCTATAATTTACAAGTAGTTTCCACCTGGGTCAAATGGGAAACTATTTTTTGCACCTTGGACCTTTGAAACATAATTTCCTTTTTTGGACATCTCTCCTCAGTAGCTAAGAGTAATTAGATGCTCATGTCTTCTTGGGGAAGCAACTAATTCCTCTACTACCAATTTAAGGTACATAGGTTGTGGACATGAGTCCAAAGCCCAATCATCATGCTCCCAGATCTATGTAATTTACAAGAAAAACTTCAATTCTTCTTTATTTATGAACTATTGATCATGATGATATAGATTAGCTTGATCTGTCTCCTTTGGCATATCTACAAGGCTGACTTCTAAGAGAGATGGATCTGATCTGGTGACTTCTTGAGGCCATTTAAACTCATTCTTAGTTTCCAAAAGTAGAGAGATGTTTGAAGTCAAAGGGAAAAGATGATAGCCATGTTTGAAAAGTTTAAACATGTCATCTCCTAAGAGAATAACTACCTCTTGCTAGATGGTCATACTCATGTTATCCTAAAATGGAATATATTCAAGTAAATAATATCTTGAATAAAAGATATCAAAAAAATATAAATATTTGTTCTCATGAAGATGTAGGTCAATTATATTTTCTTCAAGTTGAATATCAGAAGCAAGTATGTCAATTCCTTGACCATAATCATGAGGTTGTAAGTCTTCTTCTGATATCTCAGATTGGTCAATCAAAATTGCATCCTAAACATCAAGCTGATGAATGAGCATGCTCTCAGTTTTAGCTTGTTTAACTGGAACATCTTTCTCTTGTTTATTAGTAACCTCTTCATCATGTACTCATTCTTGTACTTGTATCTTAGCCTATACCTTAGCCTTATCTTTCACTTGTTCCATCTTTGCATCATCATGAAAGACTAAAACATGTTTTTCCTTGCCAAGAGGTGTCCTAATCATGATTTATTCTTCTTGGTCACTCATGTTACCTTCATTTTCTATTTCCCCAACTACATCCTATTGACTTGCCTCACAAAGGAGAGGATCTTTCTCAAAGAATGGCATAGTAGACCCTTAAAAATATTCAGTAAGATGAGAAAGGTCCAAAGAAGCTACAATGGATACTTGATTTTTCTCATGGAGTTGTTCCTTTTGGATCACCTTCACCTCTTATCTTGGTTGAATTATTTCTTGAATGGCTTCTCATGAGGGAAAGGTCATGGGATTTTGAGGGGAAAGGATTGGAGGATGAATGGTCCCTGGCTTGATCTTGACTTCAACGTATTGGCTTATGCTTGATTATTATTTCTTATTTCTTGTTTGTTGGATATGATCCTAAGTCATAACCTTAGGTTTAGTAACCTCTATTTCTACAGTTGGTCTTACTATGGGTGTGAAAGAATAAATTCGTTGATGTGTTACCTTTTTAGATGCTATTGAATGCTGGAGATGTTGATTTGTAAGCTCATTTTTCTTGGCTAAATTAGCCTCAAAATCATAGACCAACTGGTTGGAGATGTCTCCCCATAAAACTAAAGATGAAGTCTCCTCAAAACATACTTGTTCATCCTTCTGAGGCCTCTTTTGGATAGACTTCCAAGTGGGAAAGCTAGGCAAGATATAAATGGAATTTTGAGGAATATGGTAGACATTGGTTTGGCATTCATGAAGAGAAAAGGGTAGTTCTAGGGGAACATGGTGATGATTATGATGACCCTGGGGTTCCTTATAAACTACTAGCCTCTCTTCAATGCTTAAAATTAGACCACTTATGTCTATAATATTAGCATCGGAATTTGAGTGGCCTTGCCTTATGAAGGATGCACCTACATCTTTATCCTACTATAAATTAGCCCTCATGTTTTGAATCTTGAGCTTGGAAATCTCTTATCCATAGCCCTTTTGGGTATCTATGATGATCATCTATTTCTCATATCCACACAAGGTTTGTTTGAATCTTGAGATGGATTGCTTTGGGGTTTGATTGGGTTGATTATTAAGACAATAAGGTTTATGAGGGCTATCATAGGATTGGTATAACTCACCATACTACTGGTAAGGCTCTCTATATGATTGGTGATACTCATCATAAGGATGATAAAAGTCATGGTAGGGCTTATATGGGTCATGAAGAGGGTAAGATCCATACTCTTGATAATAAGGACGATGAGAAAATTGATGAGGCTCATCATAGCTCTGATATAAATATTAGTAAGGCTGATTAGGCTCATATCGATCATGAGGATCATATTGGAACTGATGAGGAGTATAACATGAGTTATAACAAGGTTGATAAGGAAGTTCATGATAGGTATGTTGACCATAGATATTCATATCAACCTCATATGTCAAATGAGATGCAAGAGCTGATAAAATACTTAAATGAGACATACCTAGGATGCTTACAACCAAAGATTTAATTTGGAGTCACCATTGGTGCTAACTTGATTGCTTCCAAAAGTTGATTAGAGGAAAGACACACTAAAAATCTTTCCAAATTTTTGGACCTTTATCCCATCGATCATGCCAAAAACTATTATGACATTAACATGAACCCTTGGAGAGGGTTCTTTAGGTTATCTCCTATTAAGTCACAATATTGGGATAACCCTAGGCTGTGGGTAACCTATGTTGGGGATGAACCTCCAGAGTAGGCTGGCTTCCTCTTTGATGCTCATCTAAAAATAATGGTAAACAATGCTTCATGGGGAAAATGGGTTAGAAAGGGGATAAGAAATCCTAAGAAAGTTAACTATACAATGCACTAAATTTAAAAGGGAAACTCCCATGATCTTAAACCCACATTAGATCAACAGAAGATAATATTAGCTCACATAAACTCAAGATCAAGCTACTTACATAAGTATTTCATAGAAGAGGTTCAGAGTAAAACACTAATCTAAAACTACAACGAGTATTCAAAACTCCCTAAACAAGGTCAAAAAGGAGGACAATGGATGATAAAGATTCTCCTTCACATAATTCCATCATGCAAAACTCACCAAACATAGACTCAAGGCAAGAGATGGGTAAATAAAGTCCTTATATTTCATCAAGAGGTAGTTCTTACAAATTTTTGATAGGGCCAAGCCTAATCAAGTTGAGGATACTTTACAATATCTCAATGAGTCCCCACAATATCTCAAAGAGTCTCCTATCTCCCAGAAAGATGAAAAAGTCTAAACTATGAGAACTTTTACAAAGGAGAAGAGAATGGGATAATATAGATAAGGGAGAGAGAGAAGAGGGAGTACATTATAATAATAATCAATGAGATAAAACCTTTTAAGGGATATTCCACCATTTTTTGGGTCCAATCAGAGCTAATATATCATGAACAATATAGTCTTTATTTTTCCCAATAGCTTCCGAATCATTTCATTGGTTGTGCAAGCTGTACTAGAAGACAAGAGTTTATTTTACATGATGATTCATGATCCTTTCAAGGAGAAAATATTTCCATAGGCTTGAATTAGTATTGAGATCTCTAACTACTTCTCTGATTCCCCAATTTGCTCCATGAACCTAGCCATACCTTCCATTTGGCATCATTATGAGGACAAGGTCATCATATCCTTGGGCTTGATGAAACCATGCTATGTCTACTTTAAGTGGCTAATTTGACTATCACATTTATACTTTGGTTTGATTTTTACTATAGATATTGAACATAGGTATATTTTAGATTGAAAACCAATCTCATATTGGTTTTATTATAGTCAACATATTAATAAAGAACCTATACACTACATAAATTTGCTCCTAAGCTATATTAGGTTTAAATAAACCTATTTTACCTTTAAAACTTGTAGGGACTGAGAACTCATTAAATGCATAGGTCTCCTTTATGTTAGCATCTACTCCTATTTGAATATCTTAGCATAAGTCTTTTTATATATTGGAAACCAGTCTTATTTATTAGTTTCTTACAGTTGACAATGTCGATACTTTGCTTGATGCCTAGTCCTTATTTTGATGATTACATGTTGACCCTTGCTCTTCATTTAGTCTAAAGGTCCTATTTCATCTCCACATAGCTCTAATATCACTATTAGTCTTATTTAGTTCATCCCAGCTTGACCTAGATTGTGCTTGACCTCTATTTCCTTGGTATTAACTTGCTCAAGTCAAAAATTTGTCCCTTCAACCTTCATCAAAAGGTCCCTGGGCTCGATCTAGCTCATTGATTATCGAATTCTAACTCGAATCTATTTATTTTTGACCCATCTATGCACCACTAATCCTTCTCTATATGAATGCCCATGAGCCCTTAGCTTTGCTTGGAGGGACCTTTTTTACTCTTTGACCTCCCATGTGTCATATATCTCTGATGTAAAATCAAACACCAACCATTGGATCTATCAAGACCCACTATTTGAACCCCAATGGCTATTTCATGAGGCTAAATTTTATGTTTATACTCTCATCATTTGATGTCTACATGACCATATTTGATGTTTTCACAATCATCAAATTTAAACCATAATAATGTTTTGCTATGTCTTAAATTTAACGTCTATGCAACCATCAAATATGTTTGTGGGACCATCATTAACTTTCATGAGACCATCACAATTTAAACCCAAATGAATAATTTTTTGAGCTTTATTTTGACATTTTGTGACCATCAATGATGTCCACATGATCATCAATGACATCTGTAAGACCATCACACTTTGAACACCAATGGATCTTTATCATGTCTTAATTTTAACACTCATGCAAATGTCTCATTCTGTAAGTCCAACTTTGGATCTTTATAACTTGAGATAAAAATCTCATCAAATCACAAAAATTGTAGAGAGTGATCTTTGACATGAATAACTTTGATTTCACATGATCCACCAACTGTACGAGGCTTTTTGAGCATATTTATAAAATGTGCAAGTGGACCAATATATTTAATTTTGCATGATGTCTTATGATGGTCTAGCTTACTTAGAATTGTGCCAATAGCTTTTTCTTAAACATTTGAAGCTTTAATGATCATCTAAGGCCTATGCAAGCTCGTCCATGACCCTGAATGCATTGATCACCATGAAACCTGCTATGGGGCTTACCCTTAAGCTTTTAACAATTTACACTTTAAGTGAACTTAAAGGGTTTCAAAAGCTTTATGGGCAAAATTAGATACTTGCACCATTCATTCCATCCAAAAAATCTACTCATTTGCTCATCCATTAGCAACCTAATCCATTTGGGCACAATCTTATTATGTGAGCCAAATTTGGCCAATAGGTACTAAAAACACATGCAACAATAAGCCAACTATAGATAGGTGAAACTATTGTCACAATTTGCATTTTTGTTTAGCACTATGTAAGAAATAACTTGATACTATGTTCCTCCTCAAGATACTATTTTGATGAATGTTACATTTTCAACTATAAATTATGTTTCTCGATTAATCCACTTAATAAATTTATATGGCTAGGCTAATCATATTTATCAGTTATTCATCAAAATATATGTGCTTGTAAATTGTACCCTATGAAGTGTTTAAATGGTCTTTCAAATCAAGACCTAGATTACAAAAGTAAAAAAAATAAGCATAATGTATGAATCAAAGATAATAAAACCTTCAGATTCTAAAATAGGGTAACAAATGAGTAAATTATCATGTACATGTTCTTGAAAAAACAATACCTTAGATATTATTTTAAATGTAGATATTGCAGTACTTGCATAAGAGTATCGTTAAGCCAAAGATTGAAACCACTAAAACACATGTCAAGGTCAGGGTATTAAATGCATATCTCAAAAAGTATCACTTCATAGCAATTTTTGATTTCCATTCGGTAATGACAAGCCTGATTTTATGCTACAACCCACATCTGTATTTTTTGAGACCTACACTTGAGAGCATATTTATTTTGATTGGTAGTAAAACTAATGGGTATTATGCATGACATCATCACTCTACCCTATAATAACATTCTACAATCTCAACCAATGAAAACACATATAAGTGAATTTTCCATAATTTTTCTTAATAAATGTGTAACTTAACTATGGAAAAACTTTAATTTTTTAATGCATTAAAAAAATGGATTTTGATTGATGGAAAATGAATAGTTTAATTGGAGGATAAAATAAATTGATTCCTTTAATATACCCTATATAACTAATAATATTTCATTAATATATTAAATAGACAAACATACATAAATATATAGGAGACCTGCTCCTATATTCAAGGAGAGTGAATCTCCATAAATAACTCCTATACTACCTCTACATTATTCTACATGAGTTGTTGTAACTCACACAATAAATATTGTTATGTGAGTTGTTTAATAGATAACTCATATTATATTTTACTATTTAAATGAGCAAGTCTTAATTATTACAAACATAATATTGTTCATACACAATTAATAATTTTATCACTATAAATTCATGACACCCTTCATAAATGAATGAGTGATTTACATGCTCCAAACATAATAATACATCCATATCAATCAACCCATCTTCAAATTCGTTATATTATTTAAATCCAAATTAATGATACCAAAAGGATAATTTAAATTATAAATATATTTTCCTTTATTTATATCATCCTCTAAGTATTTAGAATTATTTTCTCACAAAATGTACCAAAATGTATTTAACATCATCAATATTGATGATGCATTCATCCTCAAAATAAATTTGTTAAGATGGTATCTCATTTTTTAACACTAATGAGCTTTCCTCCTCTTAATTTTTGTTTAGGAGTAGAGCTTGTTGGGAGTTACATAGTTACATGGTCTGAATCACACTAGTTCTAGATTTATTATTATTTTTTAATTCAATAATTTCATTTAAAATTATTACAACCATGTCAAAAATGTCCATAATGACCTTACTTGATTTTTGAACTCAAAATTCCTTGATTTGTAACCAACAAAGATACCTCGATTTCTAACCCTAAAAAAATTCCTCCATTTCTAGCTACCACAACTCTTCCTCTTCCAAGATTTAATGTGTAAAATATACTCTCTAATTTGAGATCTCAACCAATATATAATCTATTATAGTTAAGGGATTTAAAAAACCTTTGCGCAATTGAAAATATATAGCTATGCCTTAGGTATAACGACTTTTCCCCACCATTGATGACAAGAATAACACATGGGAATAAATGCATCAAATTTCAATATACAAAATTCAAATTTATGAGACATATGTTTGATCATTTAATATCATGGAATTATTAGGCCTCCTCAAATTTTCATGGCATATTTATTTTGTCGATTATTCTTTGGGTCTCCACTAATGGTCATGAGATATGCATGAATGGTCATGGGGTATGAATGAATGGTCATGGGATATCCATTAACAATCATGGGATATTCATGAACAACCATGGGGTATCCATGAATGACTATGGGGTATCAACATTAGGTCAATACAAAAAAAAGTCAATTCTAATCACTTTCATTCTCCAAAGTTACAAAGCTTAAAAGTTTCAAACTTTAATGATTATACTTATTAATAATATCATATTACAAATAATAAAATATGATTCATATAGTACCTCAGTATTGTACACTTGGTAAATACCTATCATGACTGTACCTTTTAGTATTAGACTTGCCCATTGTCAAAAGGCTCATGTTCACTATCTCCTTGTGCCTAAATTACTTATCTCTTAGTCTAAACTTTATTAGTCTAATGACCAGAACTTATATACTGTGAAAAAAGATCTAAACTTGATTATTATCCTTCACTGCCAGTTTTGGACATGTACTTATTTTCTAGCTTCCTAGACACTTGTATCCTATATAGACATCTGCATATGCGTAAGTGTCCACTTTTCATACAAAGTGTCAAGTGCCCAAAAGTCATCTAACTTTTCAAAATAAATATATCCTAAAGTTTAGGATAAGTGTTTTAGTGTAAGATATTTATCAAAGGGATTATATATATATATATATATATATGTACACACACACACACACACACACACACACACACACACACACACACACACACACACACACACACACACACACACACACACACACAGAGACAAGATCAACCCTCATTCATTCTTCACCTATCAATTACCTAAAAATCACATACAACTCATAAGGATATATACCAAGAAGTACTCAATCAATAAATTAAGTGAGAAAACCTACCCTATTCATCCCTGTTTCTATATTTGTCATGGGAGTAGTATTTCCACAAGTTTTAAGCTTTTGAAGAATAGTTTATGAGCCATATTTATCAATTTATGAGCTAGATCATAAGCCAACACATAGGTAATAACTATATAAGTTTGAGTCACTCTTTAGAGTATTGGATATATAGGAAGTACTCATTGATAGAGGGCCCCTTAGAGTAGCTCAACATCATGAGCCCACTAACCTATTTTTACCATAGTCACTCCAAGGGTGAAGAAATAGGATTTGATCATTTGAGAAAGAGTGATAATTTATGTGTGATTTAAAGACATCAAAATAAATGTGACAAAAAATACATGAGGATCTAGTTGGTCACATCCAAATCTAGTTAGTATTATGTACATGACACCTATGTCAAAATCAGACAGTTTCATCAATGTAACTATTTAGATACGATGTAAGTGTTTGAGGTCACAAAAATAATATTTCTAGGATTTGATGACTATTCCAGGATCATCTTCTACACCACTTCCAATTTGTTCCAAATTATACCTACATGTACAAAGTAAACCATCTAAGTATCATTTATTTCCAATTTATTACAACATCTATCAATAGCTATACTTTATTATTTTTAGTAATCTCAATTATATAAATTCATAATATTATTTTATCTAAGTTTTCTATTAATTACCCTAATAATTAGATTGGTTCAACATCATTTTCTAAAATCTAAATGAATATCCCTTAGCTTTAGATAACTAACACATCTAAATTTAGGGTTAAACATTTGGTGAACAAAACCCTATATTGACCTAGGTTTTTCTATTGTTTATCTACTTTCTAATTTCTAAATTGAAAATATTTGAAAATCATATTTCCATATAATTTCAAGGAATTAATCATGGATGCATATATAAGCTATTTCCTTTTCTAATATGTCATAGTAACTCTTGTTTGTTGTGACCCATACATTTCCAAACCAATACAAAATATATCAAGAGAAGTAACAAAATGGGAAAGCAAAAAAATTCCTTATTACAATTCTTGTCATAATGATATGGAACCTAGGCAACAAATTCCTATTGTGCCAAATAATGTTGAACAATCAAGAAATACATATATTAGGATCTTAATTTTTAACCTTGTGAAACAATCAATTAATTATAAGGATGCATTCTATGAGACATTGTGTAAAACCTAAGTACAAAGTGACATAACACTAACTTATTATTTAGATATTATGCAAGATCTAATCCAAAATGCAAATCTTATACCTTTGATTTCAAAGATTTTCCCTCAAAGGATAACATTGATCAAGACTTTCCTTTATCAATGTAAATTTTTATTCACAATAAAGGAAACCAAAAGGAACATATGAAATAGATATCGACAACATATAATATTTAAAAACACTCCATTGATGTAATTGATAAATTTACACTTTTTGACTTGTTATACAAGTCACCACCATACAAGTGTATTCTTTTGAGAATATTATATATGAAATTTTTTCCAAGAAATGTGGAGCAATCATATGTGGACTCTATGTTCCACTCTATTAAAATGGACCAATCATAATATATCCATTTAAAATAAATATTTACCACACCCACATACCAATGAAATCAAGTATCTGACATTTGTTCACATACCCATTTACTCAAAAAATGATGCAAAGATTACAATGAAACCCATAACAGTGACCAATACAATATAACAAAAATCTAATTGGTTCATCTTATCCAATGTAATTAAAAGACATTTTACACAATTACCTAAGCCTCAAATTTATTTAATTCAAAATATTATGGAGTGTCATCTCATATCTCTCCCTCACCCCATAGAGGTTGATATGATTTGAAATCTACCAAAGCATATGATAGTACTACATATTGTGACTAGCCCTAGTCATTCTATTAAATGGTGTTATACCTTGAAAAATGAAATCCAAGAGGTTATTGAAAAACTAATAGTTACATTTTATGATCTTCCTAAAGATTCAAGTCCACAACCTGGTGATAACCATAATCAAAACAAAAATTTTCAAGATAATTCTAACAAATATCTAGAAATACAAATTGTATATGGTACGTATCTAATAAAACACATCAAGTTAAATAAATAAAAAAACATCCTATCCAAAAAGATCTTATAATCATATTATTCATGGCTAGTGTTTATTTTTGACATATCCATGTTAATCCTAAATAAATAAAAATCACTTGCAATGTAAGATTTTTACAATAACTTGCTTTGACCTAAAAGATTTACAACATAAAGGAGGTTGGAAAGACTTCTTGTGCAACATAATAATACTAATTTCTTGTGGGCCTAAAGTGATTCAAATAAGGGTTTAGGTTATGCCACCAAAATAATAATATTCATTCCTAGTGGGAACCATTTGGTTATACCATGTGGAAGAAAAAATTTACCAAATTCAGAAAGGTATCTAATTTTCTCATGAGGGAAAATTGATTCATATACCACATGATGGTAATCATTATTCTAATTCACATGTAAATCATGAGGAAGAATATGCCATGCACCATTTCCAAAAATCTAAACATTTTATAAAAATGAAAATGATTCAATATAAGGTTGAAAACATAAAATATTCTAATTTAAAAAAATCAAATATTCCAAAAATACAAAAACATTCAAAAAATCAATAATTAATAATTTTTTTTAGCATGTTCCTAGTGGTATTGTTTTTTATACATATGTTATTTTATCCATGTTAGTAAATAACATATCATTATTTTCCTATAAATACATATGTTTCATGATTGATTTGATTGTGATATAAGCATAATCAAACACATGATATATGCACACATAAATGTTTGCCTTCCCTCCACTCACATCATAAGTACGTTGGAGGCATCTATTTCTTTGATCATGATACACCCAAGTTATATTTTGTTATGATCACCTTCATTATCATGTTTGAGCTTATATATACTTACACATGCCTATTTCCATGCTTATACATTTCATAATGTACTTGATATGTTATATACTTAACATTACTTAAAAACACATGTTTAGGAACTAGTATGCTAGGTTCATGCTGGTTGTTTATATTTTTCCTAATTTTACATTTTTGCACTTCTTTGAGGGTTTTCCTTGCTTATTATTATCTTGAATTATATTTCCTATTTGAGAATTTGAATATGATTAATTGATTGTGTCCCCCATGCATTTGTTTACCTATTTTATTATTTAAAAATGTCATTGTGGACATTTAACTAAGTTATGTCCCTTCGATTTTATGACATTTGAACATGCCCCTTGTATGAGGTATCCTTAGACAATTTCCTATTAATTTATTTTTCAGTGTTCTTATGTGTGTGTTTTATTTCTTTTTGAGCTTGTAATTTTACCATATAAATTTTGTCATGATTTACACCATGCATCTTAGGAGTTGATGTGATCACATACTATGTGTTTAAATGGTATATCTACCTAAACATGTTACTCCAATATGATACATGATCCATACACAACTTATACAACTATATTATAATTTTGAGGTAAGGTAAATAACACATTCTACTTCCCCTCACATAAAAATGGGGGGAGGGGGGCATGTTAGTGGGGGCATGTCATAGAGGCATGACTTCCACATTTTCACAATTCTATATTACAATGAGGACAAATAAAAAAGACATGACCTCTAAACTTATTAAGTATTCAACATTTCTAGATTATAGTGGGGGAATGTTATGGAAACATGCTCTCTAAATTTATAGGTCACTTCTCAAATTTTCAAGATTTAGTGGGGGCATGTCATAGAAACATATTATTTACACTTACACTAACTTTAAATTCAACATAGTTCATAGTTATATGATTCAAATATATATTTGTGGTAGCATTATATATAATTGTACTATTATTATACCCATATTTTAGCTTGAGAAATATATGAGGTGAATATGACATACAAGGGGCACCTAAAAATAAAAAATCAAATCATTTTATAGATTTCAAATATTATTATGGATTGTTATCATACTCATGATGAACTATTATTGAGATAATCTACTATAGTAGTTGGTTCACCTTTGAAAGTTTGAGTTGATTAAGTCACTTAATATTTCCAAACTTATAACTTATATTTGATTAAATCATCTAAATTTTTTATACTTATAGGTTGTATTTGATTAAATCATCTACCCTCACTAGATATCTAGTGTGAGTTGATTAAATCCCTCACACTCAATAGATCATGCACATATTTGGTTGCATGATTTAGATGAAATAATCTTGATGGACATGTTAAAACTCACATTTAAACCAAAGTTGGGGGAATGTGTCCTTAAATATCTATATATATGTACTTGTAGGTTTAGAATTATCCTAATCTTATCTTTAATGCTTCATAATGAAATATCCTTTCAAATTAAAATGCCAAAACTTAAGATGGTTACATAGATACACATGTGTACTCATAAACTTGCTCTTCTTACATAAAGTAATTTAAATTTATTTCATTTTCATATTTCATACACTGATTATATGTTGTAACATGATCTTGGTTTCAAGTTAGTCACTGACAAAGCACTCAAGCTGGGATCATGCAAAGACAAGTTGCAATATACACACTCAGGTACACATTTATTTCTTTTAAAATAGAAATTTCATACTAGATTATGGGGGGCGGTGAAGATACTAAAATATAATTCATATAGTACATCAATATTATACACTTATAAAATACCTATCATGGATGTACCTTTTAGTTATAGACCTACTCATTGTCGAAAGGCTTGCATTCACTATCTCGTTATGCCTAAATTGTTTATCTTTTAATCTGACCATTGTTATTATAATGAACATGACTTGGATACTATGTAAAAATATCTAAACCTAAATATTATCCTCAATACCAATTTTGGACCTATACCTATTTTATATCTCACTAGACACTTGCATCCCACATAGACACATGTTGACATAAGTGTCCACTTTTCGTACAAAGTTTTTAGTGCCAAAAAGTCATCTAAATTTAAAAAATAAACCTATAATAAAGTTTGGCCTAAGTTGTTTAGTGTGAGATATTTATAAAATGGATATATATATATATATATATATATATATATATATATATATATATATATATATACAAGATCAACCCTCCTTCATTCCTCACCTAGAAATCACCTGAAAATCACATAAAAATCACAAGGCTATATACCAAGAAGCACTCAATCAATAATTCAAGTGATAAAACCAACCTTGATCATCCTTATTTATATATCAATCATAGGATTAGTATTTTCATAGGTTTGAAGCATTCAAAGAGAAGTTCATGAGCCATATTTTCCAAGTTACAATCTAGGTCACTAGATGTATTTGATTATCACACATTACATCCTTGTGCACACACAAGACAACACATAGGGTATAAACACATAAGTCTAATTACCTCTTTATATTAATGGCTATGTAGGCAATTCCCATTGATAGAGGGGTCCTTAAGGCAGCTCGACACCATGAGCCCACTAACCTATTTTTCTCATAATCACTCAAAGGGTGAAGTTATAAGGTTTGATCATTTGAAAAAGAGAGAAAACCTATACATGTGATATAAAGACATAAAAATAAATGTAATAAAAAAACTAGAAGGCTCAAGTTGGTTGCAACCAGATCCAATCAATATTCTATATAGGATACCTACATCAAAGTTAGATGTTAGGGTGTGAAGCCACTATTCATTGGTTATTATTTATGGGCACTATTCATGGTGATGTGTCATGTTGAGATGGAATATTAGTAATGTGGAATGTATTTGTTTAAATGATGTGGCATGAAAGTGACATGGTATGCAGGTGATGTGGTAGAAAGCTGATGTGGCAAGATGGCCCATGAAAGGTTCTAAGATGTGATCAGGATGAGGTGACATGGTATGGGGTCTAGTACTCTACCAGAAGACATGGTTTTATTCTTATTATTCACATGTGGGTTATAACATGGTGAAAAATATAAGGGTCATGGTATGGATTAACATTTATAAAGGGATCCATGATTCACATATGTGGAGAAATTTTAAAGCTGATTGCAACACCTTTTAGATTCTTGTGTTCACATGTGAATATGAAGACAAGAATTCACCATTGTTGATTGGCTTCACATGTGTGAGTGGGGTGAAATTATAGGAGTCACATGGGGTGGCTTAGATTTTATCTAAAGTGGATCATCCACTTTGTTGAACCTTGGATATGAAGATAATAATAACACTATTGAGTGTTTTGACTCACTTGTGGAATTGGGAACAAGTTTTTGAGCCACATGGAGGTGGTACATGTTCTTGTCTAAAGTGAAGATGCTTTGAAGACTTTTTCACATGGTGATAAACACCTTTGTAGATCACATGATGAACCACTAATGTGTGGGTCTAAATTCTAAGGGGCCACCATGAATTTTCTCCCTCCCTCCCTCTCTCTCTCATTTAAAATACTATAAAGCATTGCATTCTCCTTTGTATTTGTGAGAAGCCCATTATGGGATATCCACTCTTAGATCATTATTGTAGGTTAGATCTTGGAAGACATGGTATCTTAACTCACCTAGATGCTTGGGTTTTAATAATCATTAATGCATAGGTGGTTAGAGCTTGTAAGGTTTAGATGAGAGCATAAATCACCTAGTTTATTGAAGCATGGAGATCTTTGAGGTTATAGGTTAGAGCCTGAAAGGTTATGTTAACTTGGATCACCTAATTTGTGTTTGGAAGCTTGTTAGCTTAGCTCATGGAGATGGAGGTTGATGATGTGGATCTCACCTTGGATGCTATGGTGTTAGCATCATGATATAGTTGCATGTTGAAGCTTGGAGGTTAGATAATGTGAGGCTTAGATGTAAGCTTGTTTCACTTGAGTTCTTGTAAGAACTAGAAAGGAGTTGTTAAGAGGAGTTGATGTTTTAGAGAGAGTTTTGTTGATGAATATTAAAGTTTGGATATTACCTTTTCCCCATGGTTTTTCCTTAGATGGTTAGTAGGGTTTTCAAGTATATCTTATGTAATGTGTTTTCTCTCATGTTGTTTATGTTTTACAGTAGCTTGTTTTATTTCCACATTTGATTTATTTGTACATGTAAGATGTTTGTTTCCTAACAAGTGGTATTATAGCCATGGTTATTGGTTGGTTTGTGAAAGTGTGAGATATAGATGGATAGACTGAGATATGAAAAAAAAAGAAAAAATAATTCATGGTAAGTATTTCTCTCTTGTTAGAAGATGGAGAATGGAGGAAAAGTTGAACAAGCTTTACCAGATGGATCAACATTAACATAGTGTTCTTGATTAAGAATCAAATATAAAACTTATGGTGGAGCAAGCTAGTTTCCATTGGTGAAGATGGAGGGTGATTACAAGGAACATACCTTGTTGGTTCTCAACTGGTGAAGGGATATATGTTGTGGGATCCTAATACCACAATGTGTGAGTCGAGATGATGCTGAAATTGCGTGTAGAGGAGGTACAATAGATTTGATAGTGTACCTAGTGGATGGAGAAGACCAAATATGACTCAAGGTTTCATGGAAGAGGAAGGGCATGTGTGTGGTATGTGTTAGAGAAGGATGCAACTTGACTGTATTTTTAGGGCTCTAAAACTTGATAAGTTCAAATATGCATTGACTAGTACAAATTTCCAAGAATTGTGGATGGGTACCATGTTAAGCATTGTGGATAGCGGTTTGCTACATGAAAAATTTAGGTGTTGAATTCTATGGGTTATTCTATCCTATTATTAAATTATTTTATGATGGATGGATAAAAATAAGATACTTGAGGTTCCAAGGGAAGGATAAGGTCATGTGTGTGATATGTAGTGGAGCAGGATGAAGCTTGATTGTATCTTTGGGGCTCAAAAACTTTGTAGGTGTAGTGATACACTAGTAATATAATAACTTACCAATAACTATGAATGGGTACCATGTTGATTATGATGGGTAGAAATATGATACATATGGAGCATTCATGTGATTGACTTTTATGGGATTTTCTCTCTCTATTAATAACTATTGTCAAGAGTATGATATGCCATTATTGATGTTCATGTTTGGAGTAGCTAGATCCAAAGGCATCATTCATACATAGTGATATCATAATGATATAGAGTATCCATAGGGATATGTGGATGAGGTAAAGAATTTTTGGTTTGTAATTTGAAGACTATACAAGTTCCAATAGGCATGTTGATGTGGTATAGGAATACTTTCATGGAGATCCAAGGTTTAGCAGAGGATGCTACTATGTGTAGATGGCATGTTGGTTACAAGCCCCAACATGATCAATGGTGAGATGGCTTAGGTGCTTAAGATTAGATGAAGGATCAAACCAAGGAAGGAGATTCATAGTGGACATAAAGCAAGAAATATATGGTTATGTCTTTAAAGATATGTGGAGAAGGTTCTAAAATAATTCAACATATGGAATGGTGAGACCAATTATTATCCCACTTCTTATGGTTATAAGTTGTCTTCTATAGTGTCATAGAAAAAGGAGGAGAAGACATGAATATCCTATGTATTGTATTCATTGGGACTAGGAAAGCCTCATGTATGCCATGGTGTGCACTAAATCAGATACTTACAAGTAGTGGGAGTTGTAAGTGGTTCATGGTAGAATCTTGAAGAAGGATGGGTCTATGGTGAATTGGGAGTCACTTTAGGTGCTACAAATCTACTATAGAGGAGCAGATATTGAAAAAAATAGTCAAAGCAGAGAATTTTTATAGTGCATAAAACTTATACTAGCTTGTACATGAGTAACATTGGGCATTGATGACATTGTGAATGGCATTTAGATAGAAAATGGTTAACAAAAGTCATAAGTGTGGTAAATTCCTATGTACATGACTTCAAGTGGGAGTTTATTAGGGTGTGAAGCCAGTATTCATAGGTCACTATTCATAGACACTATTCATGGTAATGTGGCATGTTGAGATGTCATCTTGGTGATGTGGTAAGTGAGTGTGTAGATGATGTAGCATGCAGGTTACATGGAATGAAATTTATGTGGTAGATGGCCCATGAAGGGTCGTAGGATGTGATCAAGATGAGGTGATATAGTGTGGGGCATAATACTCCACTAGAGGACATGGTTTTGTCCCTACTAGTCACATGTGGATTTTCACGTGATGCAAAAGACAAGGGTCATTATATAGTGTTGAATTTATAAAGGGACCCATGATTCACATGTGTGGATAAATTCAAAAGGTGATTGTAACACCTTTTGGACTCTTGTGTTCACATGTGAATATGAAGACAAGAATGCATTGTTGCTAATTGGCCTCACATGTGTGAGTGGGGACAATTATAGGAGTCATATGGGGTGGCTTGGATATTATCCAAAGTGGAACATTCAATTTGTTTACCTTTGGATATGAAGACAATAAGAACACTATTGAGTGTTTGGACTCACTTGTGAAAGTGGGGAGTAATTTTTGGAGCCACATGGAGGTAGCACATGTTCTTGTCTAAAGTGAATATGCTTTGAATACTTTTGCACATGGTGACAAACACATTTGGAGATCACATGACATACCAGTCATATGTGGGTCAAATTTTTAAGGGTTCACCATGAATTTTCTCCCCCCCTCTCTCTCACATTTAAAATGTTATAAAGTTCTTGGCTCATTGTTGTAAGTTGGAGATTGGAAGGCATAGAAGTTTAGATCACCTATATGCTTGGGTTGTAATAATAATTCATGCTTAGGTGGTTAGATACTATAAGGCTTAGATGAGAGCATGGATCACCTAGTTTTTTTAAGCATGGAGATCCTTGAGGTTATAGGTTAGATCCTGAAAGGCTATGTTAGCTTGGATCACCTAGTTGGAGCTTGGAGGCTTGTTAGCTCAGCTCATGGAGATGGAGGTTGATACTTTGGAGCTCACCTTGGATGCTACGATGTTAGCATCATGATGTCTTTGAATGTTGTAGCTTGGAGGTTAGATCTTGTAATGATTGGTTATAAGGTTGCTCCACCTAAGTGCTTATAAGCATAAGAAATGAGTTTCTAAGAGGCACTAAAGTTGTAGAGAGAGTTTTGTTTATGAATATGAAAGTCTAGATGCTAACTTTTCCCTATGGTTTTTCCCTATATGGTTAAGCAAGGTTTCCACGTATATCTTGTGTAGTGTATTTTCTCTCTTATTTATGTTTTACTATATCTTGTTTTATTTTTGCATTTGATTATTGAAAATATTAGGATTATACCTTTTTTATCCTAACATCATACACCTACATCAATGTGACTTCCAATCCAATACAAGCATCCAAGGCCACAAAAATAATATTTATAAGATGTAACAACTATTCCAATACACTTCCATCTTATTCTTGATCAGACCTACATGAATTGAATAAACCAGCTAAGTATCATTTGTTTCTATTTTATTGAAATATTTTTCAATAACTACACTTCACTATTTTTAGTAATCTTAATTTTATAAATTTAGAATACTATTTTATCTAATTTTTTTATTAAAATTTTTTCTCATTATATTAGCTCATCATATTTTTAAAGGTACAATCCACTAAGAGGTGGGGTGAATCAGTGGTGGTAAATAATCCAATACAATTTCCAAACCCTTGCAAATACTTAAACATTCAATACAATCATTCATGAAGCATACAAATCATTTATAGCAGTGAATAATGAACATAATGCAAAAACACATAAACAACACAAGTTCTACATGGGAAACCCTCTTGGGGAATAAAACCCACTCTCAAGCCTAAAAACACTTGGACTACTATCTTATAAGATGATCACAAATAAGAGATTGATCAAGTCCTTATGATCAAGATCCTTGGTCAAGTCATTTTGACCCTAAGGCCTTTAGTGAAATAATAGTTCCACAAAGAGCGCCTAACCCTAAGATGATCAAGTCCTTATGACCACTTATTCATCAAGTCCTTCTGACCTACAACTTTGATCAAGTTTTTCTGACCAAAGGTATTTAGTGAAACCCTATTTCATAAGGAGCAATTTCCCCTAAGGAAGATCAAGTCCTTTATATCCTCCTTGAAACAAACACTTCCACCTTAGAATTGATGTCTTCAACACCTAATGATGAACCTATAATTATTTGACAACTACACATTCACTCAACACTCCTTGTTGGCCAAAGCACTTTACATACTTGAACCAACACACAAAGATTAATTAGGGCACATTACATATCCCAACTAACCCCACTCTTCAACTCTACACACTCAATGTATCCATAACCACCTTTTGGATCAATCTTAAATACTTAACAAAAACTCTATCACCACATCAAAAACATGACCAAATTGTCATACACATAGTCCACACTCTAAATTGTCTCTCAAATCAGCCACCAAGCTCACACAGACACCATTTGTCCTTCACTCACCCATAACCTATAGGAACACTATTCAAACATAAAAAATATGACCTACAAATCATACACATAGTCATAAATATTATTTATTCATTAACTCAACCATTGGGCACACTCAACCTCTTCTTTTCTTCACTTCAATGGACACACTACTCCCATAAGCCTAGAAACCATCTCCTTTGGTTTCTCTATATATAGGGCTTTCATGATTACAAACTTCATGGTTGGATATTAGACTTGCCTTAACCATTAAGGCATATAACACATAAATACATAACTCAATTACACCCTCATATGTCTTCCATAGCATCCATGGGTCACCCTTAAGTAGCTCCACCTTTTAATAAGGCCCTTGTAGCTCTTATAGGTCTCATGGAGACCTATTCACCCATTTATCATTTCATTGAGCAAAACAAGAACATAAGACCACTTTAAAAAATCATGGGCCCATTCCCTATGATCTATAGGTCATCCTTAAGTGCCAAAATCCATCAAAGTACCCTTTTGCTTAAGCACAAATCACTTAAACAATATTATGTGTACACAGTCACCATGAACAAATACATAGTTGACTTATAAACCTTTGTTCATACTACATATAAGTATTCCATCCTTCATAATGCACACAAATCATCCTCATGGAGTTTACAACACTCCTCGATATCTAATTCACCATGAAACATTGAAATAACATCTACACAAGATCAATTATTCTTCTTAGGTCACTTACAGATTAAGCATGAACCCACAATAAACTTTGAACCTTAATATATTTGATTGTACACACTTACAAATATTCAAATTAGGTTCATTAGATGCACCATGGAGTCCTCTTCATCTTTTATTTTTAAATCATGAGAAAATTCATCTTAGATAAAATGTTATGGTCAAAATACCACATACTAGTTTTTTCATTTGTAAAATTCAAATATTTAAATGTAAATGGTCATAGTTAAACTTCAACCACTTTACTCGCATCTCGTGTCCTCACTAATAAGATGAATTACACATCATTGATCTTGTATGATCTTTAATTCATATGCACTAATGCTTAAATATTAAACCTTAGTCTCTTTGACCTCATCTCATGCAATCTTACAATGTTGACTCATCAAACATCATTGATCTCTATGGATCAACTAGGTATTTGACTATAAACACTCACCATTCAATCAATCTATATGAATACCCACTCACCATTAATATTTATCCTTTACCTTTGCTCAGTCAATAAACAAGGTACACTTCTTACCATATCACTCAACATGCACCATTGGTATTGATCTATATGATCACCCATGCACTATTGGATCTTAATTTGATCCTAAACTTTAACTCTTTCAAAATTGACTATGGGGACCCTTGCAATCTATTTGAGAAACCATATTTGATAATAACTTTTTCTACACTTTGACACATGATCTCAAATTTGGACCATATGATCTCCCCACATAGGAGAATCCATCCATATAAAAATATTCTCTTAGAACCCACACACGTGTGAGATATTTCATCATCAACATGTTCACTCATAATTTTCTTCCATAAAGCCAACTATGCTTGGAATTACCTGGAAGGCCAACTTTACTCATGCATATCTTTTGGTGCACTTCATCACATGATCTAAAAATTAGTACAAATAAACAAAGATAAAAAATAAACAAACCCATACGATCAATTTATCTTGACACCTTCACATGTGTAAGATAGAACACTATAAAAATGCTTACTTGGGTCTTTCTCACCTCATGCAAATTCTACTGAGTATGGGAAAATACTTTAAAACTGTTTGGGAGCCCAACTTTATCCTTGCATATATTTTGATGCACTTAGGTGGATGAACTAAGATTTAAAAAATATAGACTAGGGGCTAATGTGATCAAAACCATATGACTAACTCCCTTTGACTCATTCCCATGTGGTAATGGTGACATCATCAAACTACCTACTCAAAATTTCTGCCACTGGACCCAAAGTGTCTAGATAAAAATTATGGGCAACCAGATGAATTCCACTTATACACATAAGCCATAAAATCTTATAAAAAATATTAGGGAACTATTTCACATGCTCAATAATCCATACCCATACCTTAACATATATAACCATGCTAATACAAAATATCAACTAAGCATACTTCAAGCATACTAGGACAAGCACATTGAACACTTTGTCATTGTCACTTAGACTATCAAAGAATTTCATACACTCACTTGGACACCTCCATGACATAAACATGACATCACTAATAACTCTCTAACAATCTCCCCCTTTATATTTATGTTAAAACCCATCATTATTGATGTCAACACCCATCAAAATAACTCATTGTCCTTCTCTCTCTTCAAGTACTCTCTAATAGGAACTTTCTCCCCCTTTGACACAATGATAAAGTGGTAACCAAATAATATTAAGGACCTAAAAAACCCATAAATATTAAAGGGGAATCTTAAAAATATGGTAAAAACTCCCCCTTACCTTGAGCCTACCTTTTCTTGCCTTGATAAACTTCCTCTTGCTCCATGCCAACACTCTTTTTCACAAGCACAGTAATTAATGAAGATAAAACATGAAAAACATTAAAATAGGATGGAAATCAGAAATAAACATCTGAGAGGGATTCCTCATAAGAATTCTAATATATTTCATCATTTGAACATCTTTAGATCTCCACACACCATGAAGAACCACCACATAGGTTTACTAGCCTTCTCTTTTAAGACACTTCCAGAACCAACACCAAAACTTCATGCCACTCACCAAACATATGTATAAAAACACCTAGATGCACCTTCATATTTGCTACCATAGAATCTACATCAAGATCCTCTACTCTGAGCCTTCTTTATCCTTAGACCTAAACAATCTAGCTCCCCCTTTGATCAATAAACTTCTCAAGTCATCTGAGTTAGCTCCCCCTAATTCCATGCTCCTCCTTATGCTAACCAGAAGGACTCCCCCTTGATCTTCAAAAATAAATATAACCTATATAACTTATGATAATACCTTCATGGCCTTAACAACATGAAAACATCAAACTCAAAACACTATATTTCTTTGGGTATTCAAACAACACAACTTTGCTTTCATACTTTCCCTTACAAGCAACCTATAAGAGTATTAATAGATCTTCAAGCCACACACTAAAAAGGAAAGATGTTATAAAACAACCATAGAAATTTCCTTGAAATACACATAATTTATCTAATCATTTACAAAACATAAGAAAGGATTACAAAGCTTCTTAGGCAAGATTAATTTCATCAGAAGATTTATTCCTAGATTTGCAGAACTAGTAAGGCCATGCACTCAAATGTTGAAGAAACATCAAGAATTCACTTAGAGTAAGGAGGTTAAGAGAAGATTTTAATCCATAAATCAATAAATCATCCAATATCCTACTTTTATTAATCCAAATTTCAATAAGGATTTCTTTATGTATGTTTTTTTCTATATTTAGAACAATTTCAGCCATGCTTATGCAACAAAATAATGAAGTTTTAGAGCAACCCATTGATTTTTTTAGTCAAGATTTAGAAGACTATGAGGGGAGGTATTATTTTATTTAAAATCATGTACTTTATTTTATAAATTTTTTAAAAAAATTCAAACATTTGGTTTCAAATAACAAAATTATACTAATGGTAACTCATCCTAGTGTGAAGGATTTCATCCTCAACAGAGACTTAAGTGAAAAGAGAGTTGGATGGAACACTAAGTGCATGGAATATGATATTTAAGTGAAGGTCACAAATTTAGTATGAGGTAAAGGATTGTGTGAACATCTTGAAGAATATGTGAAATAATAAAAGGAGATGGTTTTGACACTTCAAGACACCCAATAGGAAGTTGAAACTACTCCTCCATCTAGCTAGACACAAAATACTGCTGGATTTATTCAAACAAAAAAATATCCAATGGAATTAAATGCATAAATGAGAAGAAATTTTAGGATTAAATCAGTACCACACATTTTTATTGATGGATCATTGTTCAAAAAGGACATTGGAGGTATGCTTTTAAGGTGTGCTGAAGCTAATCAATTTTACAAGCTTTTTGAACAATTTCATGATAGTCCTTTTGGAGGCCATTATTTAGTCAGGACCACAGCTACAAAAATCATTAGAGATGGTTAATTTTGGCATAATTTATGTAAGGATGTACATGCATGGGTTAGGAAATGTGCAAAGTGTGCAATGTTTGTAGGAAAGCAGAGACTAGTTGCTATGCCATTGAGGCCTATTCAGGTTAAACAAACTTTCAAGCAATGGGGTTTAGAATTATTTGGTATGATACATCCTACATCTAGTGCTGGTCATAAATGGGTCTTGATGGCTACAGACTATTTCACTAGGTATGTGGAAGTAGTGTCTTTGAAGGAGGTAAATGAGAACTCTATGCTTGAGTTTTATGAGAGTCTAGTAAACTATTTTGGAGTACCTTCCACTATAATATCAGATAATGATTTGGAATTTAGTAGTACAAATTTATGTGAATGGGATTTTGAGAAAGGTATTTAACTAAAATCTTCACCAAATTACTATCCATAGGGTAATGGATTAGTTGAGTCCACTAACAAGAACTTGATTCAGATCATCAAAAGTACACTGGAAGATAATCAAAGATCTTAGCATACAAAGTTGAAGACTAATTTATGGGATGATAAGATCACCCTAAATAATACCATTGGTAATTCACCTTATCTCTTTATTTATGGAAGATAATCAAGGTTACCTATCTCTTTGGAGCTCTCAGTTTTAGAATTTGCACACCAACTAGAGCTTCTAGAAAGTGATGCAATGGAGGTTAGGATGATTGAACATAGAGAATTGGAGGAGATAAGAGATGATTCCGTGCATACCATGTGGTATAACTAGATGCAACTCAAGAAAGCTTATGATACAAGAGATTCATTAAGGGAATTTCAGCAAGGTGACATAGTCTTCAAATGGGATGAGGACTGTGTAAAACCAAGAAAACACTCCAAGTTTGATAGCATTTGGAGTGGACCTTATGTCATCATAATTTATAAGGAAAGTAATGCCTTTAAGTTTTATAGATTGAATGGAGAGAACCTTTCCATCGTTGTCAATGGGAGGTATCTTAAGTTCTATTATTATTTTGATTTCTCATGCTCTTTATACATAAGTAGATAGGTCTATCTTTTCCTCCAAGTGTTTTTGCACATTAATTTTTTTATTTAGTTAGTTTTGTTTTATTTTGTTGCTTTATTATTGTTTTTGGGTTCCCCATTACTCCAAAGGTGCTTCAGGAATCAATCAGAGTCCTTTTTTAAAATAATACCTTATTCATTTAGTCATCGTGAGTAAGTTTGGTCAATAACTAGGTTCTATGACCAACAAGCTGGTTAAGCCAATTGAGTCACCAAAAATGATGGCCATTTTGGCCCATATATGAAGCTTTGACTAGACCTAGAGAGAGAAGCCTAGCAAGGTCCCAATTGAAGAAAGATCAAATGGCTTAGAAGTAGGCTTATCATTGTAAATAAAGGGATTTAGGTAGGTCCTCATAATGTTCATAAGCATTCAGAGGCTCAAAAAGGATGGACAAAACCTTAAGAGCTCATTAGAACCTTATAAAATGAACAAAGGATGAATTTAACAAGTTTAAGGGACTAGACCATCACCAAAATATCATGCATAAAAGAGCAAACCGATTCACTTGTGAATTTTATAATTTTTTCTCAGAAAGCCTCATGATCCAAAAGATTGTAGTTCCATAGAGTCTTTCATGCCAAGATCATATCATGTAAGTTTCATGCCTTGGCAAGTTCTCTCACTCAAGTTATAAGCATTCAACATTGAACTTACAGAATAGAACATTCACATGAACATCAAATTTAAGCTTAGCATTGGGGTTCAAGGATTGATGGTCACACAGATGTCAATGATGATCATATGAGCATCAAATTATGGGTGTGTGAAAGCCAAATTTAAGACACAATAAATAATTGTTGAGGTTCAAAAATCCTAATGATGATCACATAATCATCAAATACATTCATATAGATGTCAAATATGGGCATGTAGATGTCAAAGTTGGGCCTCATGTGTTATCCATTTGAGTTCAAATGGTGGGTTTATCCAAATTTGATGGTCCACATTTATTTCTACATCTTGATCCAATGGTGTGATCTTGAGTCAACATGTCAAAGGATCTTCAGTGATAGGAAATTAATTGACCATGTTCATTCATACTAAGAAAATTTATGGTACACAAGAGGTCAAAGAGTCAAGATCTAACAACAAATATCTATGAGACGAATAGAAATAATATAGTTTGGAGCTATTTTATTGGTCTGAGTCAATTTTTGATGGTTAAATTCAAACCTAGGAAGCTTTCATATTAGAATTTAAAGGATCAACTTTTGACCAAAGCAAGTAAAAGCATATATTCAAATTTGAGTCAGACTCAAGTTGAACTAGAGACAAAATTTCTAAGGATGCCAACAAATCAAACATATAGATTTTAATGACTTCATCATCAGAACCAACTACATGAAAGTGATCCTTCTCTCCACCCTTGCATGCCATGATGAACTAGTAAAGAACCATTACCACTAAGATAAAACTCTAATAGATCAATCCAATTATTTTAACTACATTGATGCTAGAACTTATCTCAAAATTGCATGATCCCACAATTGCAACCATAAAGAAGCATCAGTGAAGGAATAATGTAACTATGTAATGGATTGAAGTGACCTAGATCAATTAAGAAGCTTGAATGAGCATAAATGTAGAGGTAGTTATATTTATGGTTCAAATGGATTTGTGCTCATTGATTCCTTTTTTAACACCAAAATACCTCTCTCTTGATTTCCTTGTCTCTATAAATATGGCCTTTGAACTATTGTTAAATATTTGTCAAGATGGTATGACTAGACTACCATAAATTATATTCTACACCTCTTGGAGTAATGAATAGAGTATTTTATCATTGTTTACCAATTTGTGATTAGTGTTTTGTATTTGTTTGATATGTAAAATTAGTTTTCATCTTCCGTTTGTAGGTCCAAGTTCAACTTAATTACTATTAAACTTTCTTTGAAAGTCATCTATCATGTCTTAATATTGATGTCTCAGGTATAAAGTGGATTTTTGACTGTAAGTGCTTTCAATCAGGGCTTACCCTCATTGCCCTCTAACCTAAGTCCATCAATTTAACCTCTAGGTGAAGTACTGTTGCTTCAAAACCATAGTAGACATTGTATTACTTATTTTTATAGCCCATTAGTGTGATAATGAGTTCAATATTGAGAGTGAATATTTGAACATTCAATGCATCACCACATGTTGGAATAGGTTTTACCTTATGTAATCTCTTGACTATTTTCACCCTAACTTATTTAGGTTTTATAAAGAGAGGTCCAAATTATCATATCTGAAGAGCTAGCCTCATTAAAAACCCTAAAGGTCTAGTCTAGATATAGGCATCCGAAAACCTTAGATCATTCCCATGTTAATCTAGGTATGAGTCAGACTTGAGCAATCTGACCTCTATTGGGTGCTATCTAGATAATATAAGTTTTTTTTGACTCCCTAATGTATAATATTGATAATCATAACACCGATAATAAATAAAACATTATTAGTGTTTATAAATAGAACAATGATGATAAGGACACATTTCTAGCTAATTAGGTAAGTACTTAACATCTACTGGACCTTAAAAGGCAAGAAGATATACTTTGATAATGTGGAGGATAATTTTTAGAATAAATTTAATTACTTCACTATTGATGTGGAACTACAAAAAAATTTAATGAAAATTATTATGAAATTTAATGACAATCTCAAAGAGTCTATTAGTCAAATTTAAAAGCAATCGAATGGTGAGATCATCCAAGGTAGAAAGACAATCAAGGTTTTAGGAGAGTAGATTGAAGTTTATAATCTCACCATTAAAATGGATCAAATGGAGGGTAAGTTTAATCACTTTAAAATGGAGAAGGTAAATATTAAGGACATACTTCTTATTTTAATCTAGATCAACAAGGCTTCTATTAATAATTATTTTGAGAATACTAAAATTATCAAGGAAGCCTTGAATAAAAAAGAGTAAATTAGTGGTTTAAAGTCCATCAAAATAATTAAAAGTTAGGATTAAGTAGATAAAACTAGTTCAAATCTATGTGGAGTATATACATTAGATAAATTTATTGTAGACATAGAGGATGTATGGAAATGGATTTTGGATATTATGAAATATTAAATCTAGCTGATGAAGATGTAAGTAAATTATTCCTCTTGTTTTTTCTCTCTATGGTGGATCCTTTATTTTGTTAGTTTTTTATCTATAGAAAACCTTTTTTTGTTCTATTTATTTTGAATGTCTCTTAGCCTTTTGTCCTTTACTTGGGTTTGTTTTTGAGTATATTTCAATTTTTTTATAAGAGGGAAGGGCCCCTCTCAAAACCATCTTTTTACAGATTTTAAAAAAATAAAATGAATTGAAATAGAATAATTGATATTACAATTAATTGATTTAAAATTGATAAGAAAAAATAAGGATTATGTAGTTAGTTAATGTTAACTATATGTATATGATATAAGATGTCACAGGATCTATAAATAATTTGGATATGATTAATTAGGTGATCATATCAGAAACAAGGGATGAAAACATACCTGGATGATAGGAGAAAAGTCACACCTGTGGCAGTTAACACTGACAAGGTTTACCGATATTGTCTATGTGCACAATAAGGTTTTATAACTTTTAGGGGCCCAACACTTGCACCTTAAATTTATTTATATGCATTCCCACTGGTTTGATATTTTGAATTAATGCATATTTTATGTCTCTTTCATTAGAAACCCTAACTATGCTTGGTTGACCATAAGATGCCATAGAAAATAGTTGGTACTTTGGGTTAGACTCATCCCAACCACTCCCCACTAAATGGCTAAGCATTTACTACATTCTAATAGTCTAAAAATGGCTCAAACCACAGATACTTATTCCATTTATATGTGTGTGTGGAAACTCATGAATAATCTATAATTTAGTTCTATCTTTTGATCTTTGATACTTGACACCATAAAACTTTGACATTTATATTCATATTAGACTCTATGGACTTATCTAAGGTTGTTCTTTGAAAATTTAGATGTGTTTATGCCTTTTGAATAATGTTTCAAGAGAGTTTTATGTGATTCCTCTATATTTCTAATTCTTACCAATTTCATCTAAAACTAAAGGGTGGTTTGTACATATAGGTGTCTCTTCATTAATTTTATACTAAAACCAACCCATGGAGAATTCTTAAGTCACATAATGGAGGATTACAAATTTTAAAATTAGTTGAGGGACCTTTGAAACTACCAATAAAAGGAGAAATTTATGGTAAGCAACACCATCCAATTCTACTAGTATAGTTTTGTAATTGAAATATAGGGATTTTAGGCATCGAGAAAGTTTTTCTAGGATTTTGAAGGTATTCTTATATAGACAAATTTTATCCTAGATAAATATTTTTGGTAGATAGAGGAGGATTAGATAATATATGGATATATTGATAGAGAGAAAGTTTGATCAAAATACAAATATATATGCATTATCCAAGTATGTCAAAGTTGATGTTTCCAAAGTGATAAAAACAAAATTTAGGTGTCTACAGTTCCCCCTTTAATCTAATATTAAAAAAAAATTAAAAGGATAATATAAATAATTTTGGTACCTAATACAACCACACTTGATGTTGACATATATATCTAAAATGTACCATTTTATTCATGTGAAATATGCAAGAAAAATTTATAGATTAATGTTTTCTCATGATAAATAATCTAAAATAATCTAAACCATTGGAAAATATTGAAATAAAAAAGTTAAGAAACAATTACACCTGAGGGTATATGAACTAAGGTATCACTTATTGAATTTGATTGGAAAAACCATGGGGTGAACATGATTCAAGTAGATGTAACTTCCAAAATGGCAAGCTAAGTAATAAAATTATCCCAAATTTCACTAGATAAGGCAACACTAGAAGTTGAATGATGTAGTAAACTCAACCACACTACCCTTGATATCAAAATAACCTTTTCTTAGAACCCTAAAATCATGTTTTTATGTAAACATGAAACCCCAAATCAGGTTCATATGTAAAATTTAGACCCTTAATTATATTAATATGTAAAATGATCAACTAATGTAGACAAATATAGATCCAAACTATTTATGTAGTACCACTATTCCCCACCAATCCTCAATATATAAAATATAAAAGTGTTTGCATGAACAAATTTCATACCCTATACAACCCATATCTCCTTCAAAGTGATATATAATATTAACATTTATCTCTCAAAAATTTATAGAATGTCCTCAAAATTATATGAACATGTCTCAATCTACTCATACTGATCCATTTCAATCTTATGATCTATGCCATAATGTGAAATGCTCTATCTAACATAACTTGAATCTCTAAAACAAGGCTATTGTATTTTCCCATTTTAATATGAGGTATGAATCTTGTAAATCACTCATCTCAAAATAAATATTTATGTACATCACACGTTAAATAGAAAAATGACAATCATGTAAAGATCATATATAGACATGATATGATATGTCATCATAATTTTTAAAAAATCATTGTAAGCACATATGAAACATGTAATCCAAGGAAAAAGAAGTTTTTTTTGTTAGCATTTAATATATAGCCATGAAAATTAATTTAAAATGGGTATTAATGTTAGCTGGATATATCCATAAATCACAAATTAATAATAATCACAATAAATGCATGATATAAATCATGGTAATGTTAATATAAAAAGATAACACATAATATAAATATGTGTGATAGAAATAATAGCACTAAAAACACAACACCAATACATTTGATCCATATAAATATATGTAAATACACACACACACACACACACACACACACACACACACACACACACACACACACACACACACACACACACACACACACACACACACACACACACACACACACACACACACACACACACACACACACACACAATCATAGTGAATATGCCATAATCCAATGTATCATGATTAAGAAACACACAAGAATATAAGACATGAAATGAATTAGATACAACATGCCCATGACATGGACTAAGGGTTCCTTTGAAAAACTGAAAGACAACATGACAAGACATAAATAATGTCCTTGTAAAATATAACATTCAACATAGCATACATTAATGATCAAGAAATTTCATAATCATCATAAACAAGTAAACATGGATCAAGTAATGTTAGTCCACATAATTAATCAATGCCATCATCTAGTATATCAAATCATAATATCCATAGGAAGTATAACTCTAATAAGTATGAATAAGAGAAATTAATGTATAAATAATATAATATGGTCAATGTATTATCATAGAAATATATAATCCTAAAAATGTAAAAAGTGCCCCTAGTATGGGCATGCCCTAATGTATAAAGGTTTCTTGTATGTGTGATCAAAGTCATGCATTTGTATGTCCACATATCATACATAATCTATATATATTGCATCTAACTCATGTATATTGTGAAAATCATGTGCATTGAAAATGGATATGTAGCTCACTATGTATATGAAAAATGACATCAAACAACTATGTTTACTAACAAATAAAGTCATAAAATTCCCAATTTTCCTTTTTTTTTAATTTTTTAATTTTTTTAATTTTTAAATATATTCATATTTTTAGTTTTTTTAAATATTAATATGAGTATTCATTTTTATAATCATATAACACCAAGGCTATGAAATATAAGAATAAAAGGGATTAAAATGATCCAGAGTATATATCAAAACATAATGTGCACTAAGTGTAATAACAAAGTAATCTCAATAAGGTGAAGGTAAGTGACATTCCCTTGTTGTCTATGTAAATGGTAAAGTCATGTCTCAAAAAAACACATGGAAGGACCAACAACAAACACATGCCCCTAATGGAAAATAGTCAATATCTATGTAGATGTCAAAATAATCATAGGAATATAATATTTATGATATTTTAAGCTCAATATGTGCCATGAAAAAATAAAACATAGATAGTAAATATGGAGAGGTAGGTAGGTTGTATGCCATTTAGGTGTAACATGCCTCAAATAATGTGTATGAAGATCATATTATTAAAAAGGGTGTATATGAATATGTCATTATAGGACAATTAGTGTTGATGTTTAGAATAATATAAACAATAAAAAGGCAAGGGCCAATGAAAAACAATAATAAAATATAATCTAAGGGATATAATAATGGTCAAAGAAAAATCATATGTAAACATTCTTGTCAAAATATAATAATGGGAAATTGATTAGTCAATCCAAGATAGGATGATCAAGGAAGAAATAGATAAGATTATAGATTTAATAAATTGTACACAAGATATCATATGATCCCATAAATGGGATGATAAATTGTAATTCATGTTTTAGTTTCTATAAATATCACGTCATAGGTGAGGTGTATCATGTGAATAATTACCTAAATCTAAAAAATAGATACAAGCTTTTGAATAGGTAGAATCATTAATACAATAAATATAATCACGTGTGTACTACATAGATTTAGTATTTATAGTAACCTATGTAATTTATTGTATGTTTAGAGAATGCACTTATGTTATTTTTTAAACACACTTATAATACTATTGTAGTAGATGGTAGACTAGGTAACATATACTAAACTTGAATAGTCTACTAATGTAGAGGTTGTTGGACATTTTTTCTTCATGGAAGATCAACCAGTTATCATTGTAATGGAATATTAATTATTTATAGAGGTGGAAAATATGCAAGATGTATAACTGATCCATGTGGATTATCCAATAATAAATCTAATGTTAACACTCAATTCATTCTTATGGTCTATGGCAATTATGAAGATGCTTTAGTGGTCTATATTACATTGATGGGTCTGCACCATTAGATTCTATCATATATCATTGTTGTTTCTCATATAAATCTATGATAAAAAAAATAAAAACTTCATAAAGGTTATCAAAAACTTGCTAATTATCATAATCTAGTTCCACACCTATGTTACTGTACAAGTCTTGTAGTGTCATTATTGTAGCTCACATCTCATCAATAATGGAAGTTTGTGATGTCATAACATATCCATAATTTATGATGAGTCATACATGTAAAAGTTTAAAATAAATAAATAAATCTCAATCTCTTGACATGTAAAGTTATATATACATTTGTAAAATTATAGACACAATTTTTTAGTTGTAATCAGGCTAGAAGATAACAACCATACACCTTTATCATGTGTATGCCATGTACTAGATGAAAAAATAAACAAAATACATTTATTATTTTAGTTCTATATATCTCTCTTTATGTTATCTCTCTATCAAAACTTTCATATATGTACACGACTTCTTACATATTCTCATTTGGAGAATTGTCTATTAGTTCACTGCTTGGGCACTAGATTAATAATATGCTACTATATAATCATAGGAGGAAAAGTGTTAGGATTAATAAGGTACTCAATAGAACACCCAAATTAGAAAATAATTTTTAATTATGGATATTTTTCAAGTGTAAATGTAATGAAGATTGGATTTCATGTATCTTATGCATCCCTGGTCTTCCTAATAACATGACAAATGCATCAATGTTGGGAAAAAATAATAACTAGTAGTGATAGTTGTCGGCCCTACCATAAGTGGTAATAGAATACCCCCAAGAGAGTTTTAAAAATTCTAGTCAAGTCCTTTTACTATGTTTGTTTTAAAAATAATTTTTGTATGTATGTACTCAAGGTTAGTTAGTAATATCATAATGTATATGTTTTCACTAGACCAATTATCCACCATAATGATTTGTATGGGATGTAAGTCAATGAAATCACATATGAATCATTGAACATTGGTACAATCATTATCAATAATTTAATGGTCATCAAATGTAATGGTAGGTCTGTATAGTTGTGTATTTTTAAGTGTTCCAATAAGTCCATATATAAGACTAGCCTCCTTAGCTTTAGGAACATAGGAAGTTAAAGTATGCACATTATCAAACAAACGTACCTCATGATTAGTCATGGTTTATTTTATTGCATGTTTTTTAAATGGATTAGTAAACATTATCAATATTTGAATTGGGTTATGAATTTAAATCATTATTAAGTGTATTAACATCATTAAATTCAATAGTGTTACTATTGATTAAGTAGTAAGTTATGAAATGACATTGAATATTATTTTATCCACATTCTTAATTTTTCATAGAGATAAGATTGACCTCATGATATTTAAATCTATGGCATATGTCATTAAAAGATTGATTTTTAAAAAACATAATAGACTTGAGGATGGCCAAAAGTAGGTTTTGCTTGAAAATAAATTTTAATTCTTTGTCAAATATATGATTTGTCATTATTGAAAGCATAATATTTTAGTAAAGCACATATTAAATAATGGGATCATTATTTCATTGTTTAGTTATGAAAATTGAGCATAAGATACCTTCTCATTAATGATGATGAAGAAGTTAAGAACTGATCAGCCAAAGGCTATGGAACATGTACTAATTAAAGAGGAAGGTCATAAAATCATTGCTAGGAATAATCCTAAAGGCTCATATGAAAAATATTGTTAGTAAATTATCATTAGTTTCATAATCTAAAATGTTGCATGGAATGTTCTAACATGTTATTAATGATCACCTTTACCATTTTATGGTGTAATTTTAGGTGAAAATAATTTAGTAGGAAGGGAATAGTTATAAATATTTGAGGTTAAATGGTTATGTAATAGTTATTAAGAGTTCATTGTATGGCCTGCTCTTTTATAACCTTGATTTATTTGAGCAACCTTGGATTGAAGTTCTAATTTTTGTTGTGTAAATATCTAGTTCCTAGGATTGGTAATCACATTAGATATATTAGGAATAGATGGTGTGACATGAGTTTTAGGCTTAATGTAAGAGATATTATGTTGTATATAAATACCCATATATATTTTGGGAATAAATTATGGTGCCCACATAATAGGTATGCTAGGTGTAGGTATCAATTTTATAACCATACTAGTTGTAGACACATGAATTTCCACTAGGTATTAATTTCTACCATTTTAGTTGGCACACAAACACTTGTTTGAGTAAAAGTAATCTAAATATGATCTATTAAAATTACCACTTAATCTAAAACTTTGGTGTGTGTGTATAAGGGACCTAACCTTCATATCTAACATATTATGTATTCATGAAAGCACTAAGAATACCATGGAAAATAAAAAATTTATTTTTTCACATAAAAATGGGAAATTGGAAATTGGACTTGAAAGTCAAAGTATAATAGGTAAATAATTTGAAACCCAAATTTAATTTTAAAACCCTAATGTAGAATGAAACCTAGGGTTTTCATGTTCAAATCAATGATCAATTTCACCAGAATGTTTTAGTTATTTTAAACCCAAGAGATCTAAAATGGTGAAAAATATTCACCAATTTATATTATATAATTAATGAGAATAATTAAATTAATATTAATTGAAATGGGATAATTGATATTATAATTAATTGATCTATAATCTACAAGACAAGAGTAGGATGATGTACCTAGCCAATTATAACTTTTTTTTAGCTCATATAAGATGTCACAAGGTCCAATAATTCTCTAGATGGGATTCATCAGGTGCTTAAAGAAATAGGGGATGAAAACCTACTTGCATGTTGTCAACAAAGTCATACACCTGTGATAGCCAACATTATCAGTATTTACTAATAATTTATACACATAGTGGGGGTTTGAAATTCTAAGAACTTTACACCTATGCTTGTAATTTTTTTATGTGTATGCTCACTTATTCAATCTTACATAATATTTTTTTTTCATTTGAAACCCTAACTTTTTTTGATTGGCCACAATTTACCTTAAAACTAGGTTAGTACTTTGGGTGGGATTGGCCCCAACCTCTCCCTGATAAATGCTTGGGTGTTTCCTGCATTCCAATACTCTGGGCTCAAACTGAACATTATTTTCACACTTTTGTTTGTGTGTCTAAAATCATGAGAAATTTAAAATGTGGTTTTTTCTTTTGATATTTGATACTTTCCACCATAAAAATTTGACCTTTCACATTTATATTTGGCTATATGGAATACTCTATAGATGTTATAATATTTGATATATGTATATGAATTTTGAATAATGTTCCAAGAGAGAATTGGGTGATTCCTCAATGTTTCTAGATTTGACCAAGTTAATCATAACCTTAGGGGTGATTTGTATATACATGTGACTCTTTAGTAATTTAATACTACAATCAACCCATGTAACATTTCTAAGAAAACCTAATCAAAGGATTCTTAATTTGAAAAATAGTCATTGAGGGCCCCTTGGCACTATCGGTAAAGGAGACACCTATGGTAACTTAAACTATCTAGGTCTATCGGTATATTCTTGGAAATTAAAAAAAAATGGATATCTAAGATATGGATAAATTTTGTCTAAGACTATGTGTTCCTATATAAAACAAGTTAATATTGAATAAATTTATATGGTGGATAGAAGTGGCTAAGATAGTAAATGGGTAGACAATAGATGTAAAGTGTGCTCAAGATTTATATTTTTATGCATTGTCAAAGTATGTCAAAGTAAATCAAAGTTAATGTTTCCAAAGTATAAAATACTAAATTTAGGTGTCTATATTTTCATGCAAAACTAAAAATATGCATGGTTTTATTGTTGTAATGACATAAAAAGATGCCTAAATTTTTCATGGTTGGGTGTGTTCATTGCAAGTATTATTTACTTCTACCATGGGAATTCATAATTGACATGGGTAAGGGAATCCTTATAACCTCCCTTCATTCCTTTTGGCCATAATTAAAATAATTTAGCCAAAAATATTTAACTTATGAAGGAAAATATTTTTTTATCATTGTTTATCACTTTAGACTTTTTTCACATAAAAGACATAATATAATTATTATAGTGTCTGATGAGTCCATAAAATGGATCATTATATCAAAAAATGAGACCTTTTTCTCTTGCATAAATCATGTTTTAAAAGTGGGCTTAGATGTATTTTTAAGAAATTATGCTTGTTTTAGAATAAAATATAGGATATATATCTAGTTTATTCTCTAGAAGTCATTGCAGTCTACATTGTTGTCATTTTTTAATAAATTGTTAGAAAAAAAGATGTCAAATGTTGTACATTCAAATTTAAATGAGTCATTAATGAAAATAATAAATTTTTAAGTTCTCAAATACAAAATCAAGGACAAACTTCATATAACTCTAAATATCCTCAGTAGTTTCAGAGTCTCATATAAATCATCTCCAAGTTTCTTCAATTTTTTATATATAGATTTAATATTTATATAATATCATACAAGACATACAAACATATTTTTATTAACCATAAATAGGTTTTGTGTTTTTATGTTGATGTGTTTGATGATTTGGATTTAAAGGTGTAAAGACAAAACAGATAGAATTGATAAAAAATAAAAACTAGTCATCAATAATATCTTTAAATTTGAATTTAATTACATATTTAGAATCCTCTTGAAAAATTATACAAGTTCAAAAAATAATCATCTTGATTTGAGTACATATACAAAATTTATGAGCATTTTAGATAGCTCTATACATGCATAGTCCAAGTTTTAGAGTTCATCGACGAAGCTCTAGAATCCATTGATGAAGTTTCAGAATCCATCAACAAAGATTTAGAGTCCATCAGTGAAGCTTTAGAGTATATCAATCAATATCTATAATTGCATAGAATTAGACCCGAATATGATCAAAATGGATTTTGAGATTTGGTAGGCTAAAAGAGACAAAAAATGTTTTACAAACTTTCTATATATAGAATGTCAGAAATAAAAATGTAAAAAAATAGACATCAACACTACAAATATTTACAACTATAGAAACATGCAAGCAAAGAGTTATAAATATTTTTGTTACCTATTCTTAGACATATATTTATAGTATAAATAAAAATATACATTTTTGAAGAAGGAAAGATATTCATAGTAATCCAATTACTATGAATATCTCACATATAAAATTTGTTGGAAGGAAATAAATATGTTAAATTATTATGTTATGTTGTAATAATAAGAAATCAACTCTAGACTAATTTTTTAGTTTAGTGGAATATAAAATTAATTCTAAATTGATTAATAGGTTGTTAGGATTATAAAATCAATTCCCAAATGACTTGTTAGTGTGTTACTCTCAAATAAAAAGTGTATTATAAATACAACATTCTCATTCATTATGAGAGTTGGTAGTTGGATATAATATCATAGAGTTATAAAAGAGTCATTTTCAGATTGTAAGTATTTATAGAATTAATGAAGATATGATTACATGAAGTTTTTACAAAGATAAGTGTTGATCCAATCCTATTATAAAGGAGAGTAAGGGCCCATTCAACCAAAGAAGAAAATTTTATGGGTGGTATTTATATGCTTATTTTAGATTGTTGTGTGCTTTAATGTTTTTTATTTATTCTTTTATACAAACTAGTGTGATATATGTTTCACTTGCAGGATTGTGTGTTCATGTGTTTGTTTTCAATAAGATTACTTTCAACCATTTGAATTTCATATATTTCTTTTTCATAATAGTTTCTATTTCATCAACTTAGATTAAAAGTGTATTTACATTTTCTATAATTTATATTTCTGTAATCTGGATTAATTATTTGTTTCCTTTTAAAGCATTTCAATTATAATAAGTGTGTTTCTTTTAAATCATTTTTAATTCCATCAAAGTGTTTTTCCCTTCCAATTATTTAAATTCAGAAAGTGTGTCTACTATCACAAGTTATAGATCATATTTTGAATTCAAGTAATTAGATTAAATTTTTAGGAGTAAATGATCAACTCCTCCCAAACATACAATTGTAGTATTTATCCTTTATAACTTATTACAGACTACCATTATACACTAGTCCTATTTTGATATGACATCAATCAAACTTAGTTTCTTAAATGAATGTATTGATGACATCCCATCATTTTTGGTGTTGTTATTGGATATTTTCTAAGTGTTAGTAAGGTATAAATCATAAGCTAACAATTGATTAAGAAAAATTCTCAAAATTTAACAAAATTTATGAATAGACTAAGAGATTTAAAGGGAAGATATATGCTTAATAAACCTCAACAAAATACAATTAAAACATAGGATACAATCTAAAAAATATATTGAATCCATAAATAGACTTAGGGTAGATAAAGCTCAACCAGTAGAAAGAACCTTTGCCTACCTTATTATTCTAGATCAAGATGAGAATGCTCAAATAAATAACATATCCCTATCCATATTACTTGATTTTAGGGAGGTATCAAAAAAATATTTTGATCAATTCTTATTTGAGTTCAAAGTATTATATCAAGCTTATGACTACAAAATAAATAATCAAAAATTGAAATTTTTTTCTTTTACACTTAAGGATTCAACTATGAGGTGGTTTATGGGTTTATAACCAAATTCTATTCATTCATGGAATGGAATGGGAAATAGATTGTTGAATAAATATCATGACTATTATAGGGTAAGGGATATAAATGAAGAGTTCTTCCATATAAAATAAAAAGAAGATGAAATTATAGAAGACTATCTAAATCAATTCTTCTTTGTCTATAAAAAATGTGGATATGAGTTAAATGAAGACCTTAATTAGATAGTTTTCTTAAAATGAATAGATAATTATGATTGAGAGTCCTTAAACCTAATGAGAAAAAAAATATATGAATAAGGTAAGTCTTAATGAAATTATTGAACTATGTAGAAACTATTTAAGAATAAATGTTAATAGTAAGAAACTGGAAATATTGAAAGAAAATAGTGATGTAGGACAACTCATGGATGAGATATCAAACCTTAAAACCAAAATTTTGGTTCAATTAAAAATCACACTAAATGGATTATAAGTAAAATATAATGTCACTATTAAACTTCTAGCTATGTATTATCTAAAATGTAGATTGAAATATGTCCTCCAAGACTGCCCTTTGAAGATGATAAATATGTGTGGTATTTTTGATGCAAATAACCATGACACAAAATATTGTATCCTCTATGTTATTAAAAAACCAATTGAAATAGATTAACCAATCAATGAAATAACTCAACTACATACATAAATAATGGAATAATTTTATTTATAATCAAAATATAAATCACTTTGTTCCCAAATATTCTTTTAATCCATATATATGCGATGGGATGGATAAACACATCCATAAATCTGGAGACCACCAATTTGGTCTCCATAATATTGAACATCATAACAACCATGGGTATCACAACCAAATCACCAACCATGGACAAATCAACAATGGGTAATTTAACAAAAAATCAATGAATAAAACAAGTTTCCACATAAATCAATGTTGGTGCCTACTCCTACTAGCCAACTTTCATAAATCAAATAAGTAACTCAGCCTCAATTACTTGCACAATAAATATCAAACCCCAATAATAAATATGTAGACCCTCTCTATGGATCCAAATCAAAATAACTATGGGAGTCAATGATATAGATTATTTTAATGTTCAATTATGTTCATGAAAAATATTGACTAGTTCTTCATTCGTCAACATATAAATTCCCAAGAAAAAAGAAAGTTAAATCCATTCCAATGAGTAATTCAATAAAAAATAAGGCATTTATGAATTTTAAGAGGAGTTGATAGGTTGTATTAAAGAGTCCAGTCTAGCTTCAAAGTCCACCAGTCTAAATTCAGAGATGCCCAGACTTGAGCTAGAAACTGTGAAACTATTTTAAGAAAAGTCCTTCAAAGACATAACTACATACCACATATTGAAACCTCATCATGGTCTATTTAAATATCTCATAATTGACCTTATGAAAGTTAATTCAATCCATTTAAAAATAAAATAAATTATATCACAACCAGTAAAAGTGTTAAACATAAGTAGTTGGTTGATTGATGAATAAGAAAGTATAATTTGAGAATTCTTAGAACAAATATTTCAAGAGAAAATAATAGAAAAATATTTGACTAAATGTTGTTTTGGATATACTGAATATGAATTCCAAGTTACTTGTACAAATAAATACAACATCCCTAAATAACTAATAGATGTAAAAGGAAACATGAAAGTGTTAAGAGAACCATTGACACCAATCAAGAAATTTCAAATATGTTTCCTATAAATCTGAATTTTATACTTAGAACAATATACCTCTACCATATCAATATCTTTCAAATTATTTCCATCAATCACTAATCCAATTATTGCAATACTAAGTTTATTCATGGTGGCCTCCAACCCACCATTAATATTATGTTGTCTATGGGTATTTTCAAAATAACTAGTATATAATAATAAAATGATAACTTTTTCACATGTTGAATTCCATCTATAATCAAGAATTTTAGTGGAACCACACCCACAATCAACCATAGTAATAGATCCCTTAGCCATATCCAATCAACATGGAGGAAGCAAAATATAATTGAGAGTATGACAAAGGTGTTTATTCTATTATTAAATTTATAAATATAATTATAAGTTTTTTAATTACAAATATGTCCATATGACAAAATTTTTGAATAGAGAATAGAAATGGTTTTAAAAGAAAAAAAATAAAAAATAAAATAAAAATAAAAATCTCTCCATGCATAAGTGTGGGAGAGAAGATAAGAAAAGAGTTAAAATAACAGTAAATAACAACGCTTCCCAAATAAATGGATTATTGATTTAAAAATACTATTTTTAATTACTTAATATATGCAATAATTTAAAAGAGTGTTCATTGAGATATTTCAGTTCATCTTATATGGTTTTGAAATAAGAGATGAAATGAATTAGTGAATTCTTTAAAAAAAGGGAGTTAGTCTTCCTAAAAAAAAATATCTTTCAGGAAATAAAAAGTCATGATCATAAAACATACAAAGAATGGATCAAAAGAAGGAATGAATCTCCACTACTTCTATATCATAAGCTAGAACAAAAGAACAAGCCTTTGAATATTATGAAAGATATAATATTTTGCTTCTTGATATAATAAGTGGACTAATTTATAAAAGGAACATTTATGTAATAAATTATTAAGAAAGTTAAATATATAGGAAAAGTAACAACATGTATGAGAACATGCATGAGTTTAAGTGTGGGATAATGATGAGTCCATAAAATGGCTCATTATATTAACAAATGACATCTTTTTCTCTTACATAAATTATGTTTTAAAAGTGAACTTAGATGTAGTTTTAATAACTTATGCTTTCTTTAGAATAAAATATAATATATATCTAGTTTATTTTTAAAAAGTCATTATAGTCTACATTGTTGTTATGTTATAACAAGTTTTTGAAAAAAAATATGTTAAATGTTGTACATGTAGGTTGAAATGAGTCATCAATGAAGATAATAAATTTTGAATTTCTCAAATATAAAATCAAATTCAAAATTCATATAGCTTAAGAGATCCTCAATAGCTTCATAGTCTCATATAAATCATCTCCAAGTTTATTTAATTACTTTTTATATGGATGTACTATTTTTACAATATCATACAAGGCATAAAAACACTTTTGTTTCAAACAAAAATAGGTCATATGTTTTTGTGTTGATTTGTTTGATGTTTTGTTATAAAGGTGTAAGGACAAAATTGATAGGTTATGGAAAAAATAAAAAATAATTATCAATAATATATTTAAACCTCAATATAATTACATATTTGGATTCATTTCAAAAAATTTAACATTTTTTTCAAAAAATCATCTTGATTTGAGTCCGTATGTAAAAGTTATGAGCATTTCAGTTGGTTTTGTACATGCATATTCCAAGATCTAAAGTCTCTTAGTGAAGCTCCAGACTCCATCAATGAAGCTCTAGAGTCCATCAAAGAATCTCTAAAATTCATAAACCAAGCTTTGAGTACGCATAGAATTGGACTCGAATATGTCTATAAAAGATTTTTGGGATTGGTAGGCTAAAAGAGGCACAGAAAATATTTTAAGACATATTATATATATATATATATATATAATGTCATAAATAGAAACTTTGAAAAATATATATTAACACTAAAATATAGTATTTTTAAAAATAGGCATTTATGAAGAAGAAAAATATTCATAGTAATACAACTACTATGAATATCTCACATATAAAAGTTGTTAGAAGGAACTAAATTTGTTACATTATTATTTGTTATGTTATAATAATAAGAAATCAACTCTAAACTAATTTATTAGTTTGTTAGAATAATAAATTAGTTGTAAACTATTTATTTAGGTTAGAATTAAAAAATCTGTTCTAAAATGATTTTTGTGTTTGTAACTCTCAAATAAGAAGTAATTGAAAAAGTTGTATTATTAATAAAACTTTCTTATTTACTATGAGAGTTGGTAGTTTGATAGTAATAATATGGAATTATAAAGGAGTCATTTTCATATTGTAATATATTTCAAAATTGATGATGAGTTGATTGCATGAAGTTTATACAAAGTTAAGTGTTGATCTGCTCTTATTATAAGGGAGAGAAATGGTCCACTCAACCAAGGAAGTAGGATTTATGTGTGGTATTTATATGCTTATTTCATATTGTTGTGCACTTTAAATTTTTCTATTTATTCTTTTATATAAAGTAATGTGATATATGTTTCACCTACAAGATTGTGTCTTCATGTGTGTGTTTTTTTTTGAATAAAAGAGGGGTAAAAACTTTATTAAGACAAAGAAAGCCAAAGTACAAACCAGCCTGAGGTCAACACCTCAGGAAACAACCAAACCGCTAAAAACCACAAAGACAATAAAATTACACTCCTATACCATTCTAATCCTCCACCAAAATCCTCTCTAGGTTCTAGCAAAGTGTGTGTGGCATCTGCTCCCACCCATCAAACTCTCAGCCTTCAAATTCTTTGGATCCCCATCTTGCCAAGCAATTGGACACCCTATTCCATTCCCTAGGAATATGGAAAAAAATCACTGAATCCATACAAGAACTGACCTAAAGAATCTACTAAACAATTAGTGACAGCTGCCAGCATACATCAGAGGTCATCTTCCCAAGAAGCAAATTAACTAGAACTTGAGAATCAGCCTCACAGATCACTTTCCTCCATCCTAAATCATAATCTCTCCTTAAAGCATGTAAAATTACCCAACCTTCCATTTGATTAATAGTCTGCACTCCTTTGTTGTCTACAAAATTCAAAATCACTGCACCAGTAGAATCCCTGCCAATCCCACCAATCCCAGCCGAGCCTGGATTCCCCCAAGACGACCCATCCGTATTAAGTTTCAAAAGACCAGCTAGAGGTGGCATCCATTTCCCCATCCTTTGCACTTTCTGTTTCACCTATCTACTTCGCTTGATACATGCCAAACTCAGAGTAATTCTCTAAATGCCTATCCTTTCTACTATCTCAGCATCGCTCTTTGCCAATGGCAGGGTAATCTCACTTTTAACCCCAATGGTTTCTTGGACCATGCCCAATATTCTAGTCCATACCTGCTGAATTCCCAAATTTTCTCCTCTAAAAATCCTATGATTTCTTTCAAGCCAGACTTGCCATAAAAGGAAAATAGGCCCAACGTACCATACCTCATGCAAAAAAGAATTTGGTGAGGGCGGTCTTCCCAACCGCACCCAGAAATCACCAAGGAGGAAGCATGAACACATGGGCATTTCCACGCTCCCCACCAAAAGTGCCATAATTTCATGGAGAAGAGGCATCGAAAGAATAAATTTTGAGAATCCTCCTCACTACTACATAAGGCACACCTTGAAGGGCCAGCAAATCCTCTCTTTCAGATATTATCCCACGTCAAGCATTTATTCCAGGCTAAGGTCCAAGTGAAATAGTTACACTTCAGCCAAGAGAAACTATTCCAAACTTTTTTCCACTAAAGAACCTCCCTCCTATTGTCCAGATGCTGAGAAATCAATGCTTGATACCCAAAAGACACTGTGTATGATCCCTTCAGATTGGGGGCCCATGCCAGAACATCCCTTTCCAAAAGGGCACTACAACTACATCTAGCAAGAATGGATTAGAGATTCTTACACTCATCTTCCAACCCCATAATCAGCCATTCCTCTGGTGTTTTCCACCTTGCTTCCATCACCTGCCCCTGATGGGAAAACTCCTTAAAAACACCCACCCTTGACCAACCAGCTTCACTAAATCTTTGCACTAGAATATTTAGCTAAGGATATTGATCTGCTAAGGGCAAAAAACCATCCCAAGAATCCTACCAAAATCATGCCTCCATCCTATCTTTGCATATCTAGAACAAACCCTGCTTAATGAGTGTTGCCCCTTTCTTGAGCATAGACCAAATTTCTGACCCCTTCCCTGTCAAGCTATGCTGAGGAGTATCACTCTGAGGAATCCCTACCAGGTACTTGTGGGATAAGAATCTAGCCCAGAGTCGGTCTGGTTCAACACACCATCTCCAATACAATTTTGTAGCCAACACCATACCAGAGAGTAGTGATTGTCTTAATCTAAGACCTCCTAGCCTTTTTGGACTACAAACTATCTCCCATTTGATGAGGCTCCATTTAGTCACAGCTAAATTACCAGCCCAAAGAAATTGCCTAGCTAAGGAATCAAGGTCTTTCACAAAACACACCGGTGCTACCTGAACCATACACCTATATATAGAAAGCGCCTACACAACTAATTGAAGTAGCTGAACTCGACCAACAAATGATAGCCAATGATTAGTCCAATGATTAAAATTAGCATGAAACTTATCTAGAAGGCCCTGTTAAATCTCCTTAGACTGTCTCCCAGTCAAGATGGGAATGCCAAGGTAGAGAAAAGGAAGACTCCTAATTTAGAACTTGAATAAATTAGCAATTCTCTATTGAATTAGAGGTGGGGTGTTAAAGAAATAAATGGAAGACTTACCCTCATTAATTAGCTAGCCAGACACCTCAAGATAAACATCTAAGTCTTTACGCATATTAGATGCATCCCTCACAGTTGCCATGCCCATCAAAGCTATATCATCCAAAAACTGTAGATGAGAGAGTGTCGAGAGACCTCCACCCCACTTCCAGCCCTGAATATACCCCCCCTCCACATTCCTTTTGATCAACCGTTCCAACCCTTCTACTAGAAGAAGAAACAAATAAGGAGAGAGGGGTTTGCCTTGCCATAGTCCTTGAGAGGCTCCAAATAAATTGGAGTGCTCTCCATTAATCAAAACCAAGAAGGAGGCTGAATCCACACAGCGCATGACCCAGTGAATCTAGTCCTCACTAAATCCAAAAGCACTCAAAACCTTTTGAAGGAAAGACCTCTAGACTCTGTCATAAGCTTTACTCATATCTAGCTTGATGAACATAGCCTTTTCTTTGGACTTGGCCATTGAATGAATCAACTCAGTAGCCACTACCATGCCATCCAAGATTTGATGACCTTCCACGAATCCACTTTATTCTTCAGAAATTAGCAAAGTAAGCCACCTTTGCACTCATTTAGCAATCAGCTTAGAGATAATTTTATAAATCACATTACAAAGGGAAATGGGATGGAATTGGCTTAACTGATCAGTGCCCTCCACCTTAGGGATAAGAGCTAGGAAAGTTGAGTTCAGTGCACTGAGCATCTACTTGTTCATCTATGATTCTTGAACAACAGCCAAGAGGTCAACTTTAATAATGTCCCAAAACTCTTTGAAAAATTCAATCAAAAATCCATTCGGTCTAGGTGCTTTACCTTTCTGCATTTGGAAAATGGTCCTCTCTACCTCCTCCATAGATATGACTCTCATAAGATGTTCATTCATTTCTAAAGAGACCAAAGTTGGAATACAAGCAAGAACCTGAGCCTCAGCCACCAAGTCCCCCTACCCTTCCTCTCAAAATAAAGAGGTGAAGTATAGCTCTACCTCATTATAAATACCCTGGGTGGAATGAATGGTCTCCCCCTATCCATCACCAATGAGGAAATAGTATTACCATGTTGCCTAGCTTTCACTGAGTTGAAGAAGAATGCAGTATTCCTATCCCCCTCTTGAAGCCAAACATTCCACGCTTTCTGTTTCCAGTAGATCTCCTCTCTTAGCTCCCATTCCTCCACAACTTTTAGAGCTTTAGCTTCCTCTCTTAACAGAAATTTAGACGCCCCCTCTTCCCTAATCATCTGGGTTACTTCATTCAATTGTGTTTGCACCACATTTTTCTCCTGATAAATGTTGCTAAAACATTTCTTGTTCCATCACTTGAGCTGATATTTGACAAATTTTAAGAGCTTGGAAAAATTATACATTGTTGTGCCAAATCTCAGTCTACCTATTTTCCACCAATCAGCAACACAACCATATAGGTCTAGGTCCCTAAGCCACATGAGCTAGAATTTAAAAGGTGGTCTCTGAGGTATCCTAGCCAAGGAGATAGTGAGCTTTATGGGCCAGTGATTTGAGCCTTGCCAATCAAGTATCTCAGAGCTGGAAGACCACGACCCCCCCACCCAATAACTAGACACCATGAAATGGTCAAGACACTCGACAATACTGCTGTCTGCCAATCTTCTATTGCTCCACATGAAGCAGCCATTGCTGGGCTTAATGTCAACAAGATTAAGAGCCCAGATATTATCTCTAAGCAAAATGGAAGATGGCTTAGTTTTCATAATACTGCCCCTTTTCTCAGATAAATCTAGAATGGCATTAAAGTCTCTAACAATAAAACATGGAAAATAAGGAAACAAACTATGCACCTCATGAATATTGTTCCATACGTCACGCTTGCCTCAAAAATCCATCGGGGCATAGACATTAGAGAAAATAATAGATTCCCCTAATTCAATGCACCAAGAAATCATAGATAAGGAGGACCTGAATGAAATCTAGGACACAGGCTAGATCTGGTGTGGGTTCCATAGACATGCCACACCCCTTGAAGATCCCTGAGCCCCAATGCACTGACAATGGCTTTGCCTCCATAACTTAGGTGCCATACTCATCATACAGTCAATAGAAACTTTAGTTTCCTAAAGAAAGAGAACATCTAGAGAATACCTACACACTAGTTTCCAAACAACTTTTTGTCTAGGGCCATTTTTCAAGCCCCTTGCATTCCAAGAGATAACAATCATTTGGGAGGAGTCAACAAGTGGGAGTCTAAGGTCTTAACAGCTCCTGACTCCACCAAGTTCTCCCTGATCATCTTAATCCTCTCCAGGTCCTTCTTACGCCCTATTTTAACATTTTTCTCTGAAGCCCCTTTCTTCTTATCCTTCTGAAGAATGCCCAGATGAGGGATAGACTTACCTCTTTTATCCACTTCTATAGCCATATCCTATATTATAGGCTCTACTTCCTTTACGCCATGCCCCATATCATTAATTGGCTCCGCAAGCACCTACATTCCTGTCTATCTATCCATGAGCATGGGCATAGCGAATTCTTCTTGCATATCACATGGAGGTTTGGCAGAGCCAATCTCTAATCCCAAATTCTCCTTAGGGTGATCAACATTGTTCACTTCAGGTTTAATTGCTTGCTTCCCTAACTCATCTAAGATCTCAAACCTATTGAATGTATCCTCCTCTTGTCATTCCCTTAAAGTTATTTTCAATCCTTTGCTATGCATTTGGGCTTTTACTTGAATAAAGCCCTCAACATCCTTATTCTCCCCTGTTACAAGCTTCTTCCCTTTGTCAGTATTCGAAATGGAACTAGAAGGAGGCATAGTTTGCTGTTCCATAGGCTTGACTTTCAGACATCTTCGCACCAAGTGGCCATATTCATGGTAGAGTCGGCATTGGAATGGTAGTGTCTCATAGTCTAGTTGTTGTACCCAAGAATATGAACCTGCACTCATCTCAACTGCATCTAGAAATGGTTTACTTAAATTGATTGCCATGCAAATACGAGCAAATGTCATCACCTTCCTGCTTAAGGTTTGTGTAGAAGAACCTACAGGTCTGCCAAGCATTGATGCCAACATATGAAGCACATCCTCCCTACAACATTCTATGGGAAATCTAGGCAATCAGACCCACACTGACACTCTATTAGGGAGCTCCTCAGAGGGATTAAAACCTACATGCCATGGTTTTACAAATAATCCCACCTGGTTATAAAAATAAGGCCCCCCTTCAAAGACCCTATTGCAATCAGCTAGGCAGGTAAATGTCACAATGAAGTAGTTGTTTGCAAGCATTGTGACTTCCATTTCTCCTGCTGGTTCCCAAACTCTTCGAGCCCAACTCTCAAGGAATTACAAGGAGACTTTTAAACCCAATAACTTACAAAACAAATAATGATTAGAATAATATTCTACATCCTCAGCAATCATTTCAAAGGGAATTACCAATTTTGGTCTTTCTTTGCATCTCTCAAGACATCCATTCACCTTCATGATCCTGAATCCTCCAGGCATATTTGATTCCTTGGCATCTATATTCTGAGAAAAGAGGGCATTCTCATACCCCTGCAATTCCTATCCTAGAAAATTCATGCCCACCACTTCACTGAAACTAAAACCAGCACTAGTCCTGGAAGGCATACTCCTAGCCATGACTGCACCTGCCTCAAGGTTTGCTCCAGCTGAAAGCACACTCTAGTCGGCACCCCCAGCCCCTTCACCATGCACTGACCAAAAGCTTCACACATCACTCAGTGTAGTAGACAGAAAAAGGAATTAAATAGAAAATAAAATAGTCAGGGTTGCAACAGCCCACCCCCTATAAACAAATCGATGCCCTACCCCTTCCTTCGTAGTACCAGGCAATGCACAGTTGCCCTAGCTCGGTGACATGCTCCAGGCCAACATCATTCCTCGATAGGATTAGTTCTTCATGTGTGTGTTTTCAATAAGATTATTTTTGATCATTTGAATTTCAAACATTTATCTTTCACAATAATTTCTATTTCAACAACTTAGATTAAAAGAGTGTTTACATTTTTTGTAATTTATATTTATATAATTTAGATTAATTTTGTATTTTCTCTTAAATCATTTCAATTAAAGTAAGTTTTTTTCCTTTAAAGCATTATGAATTTTAGAAAAGTGTGTTTTTATTCTAATTATTTAAATTTTCATAAGTTATGATCATATTTTTAGTTCAAGTAATTAGATTAGATATTTAAGACTAAATTATCAACACTCCCCCAAAGTTACAACTGTTAGTCCTTATCCTTTATACCTTATTATAGATTATTATTTGATATTGGCCTTGGTTTGATAAGACATCAATTAAACTTAGGTGATTAAATGAAGAGATTGATGACACAATATCTATACTTTTTTTTCAACTATATATCCATTGTAGAAAGGTTACTTTTGAGTGTAAATAATGACATGCATCATTATGTCAATGTATCATTTGCACCCTATAAATCTTGAATGTCACTCATGAATACCACAAAAATCATATATGTAAAAAATGAATATGTAATTCATAGATACATAAATTAATCATGTGTACTAGAAAAGTTTTCCATGCATAGAATATAGTTTTATATTTTTGTATTTTATTTTATATTTTATTTATTTATTATTATTTTAAATTTAAGAACACATTTATTCAATCTAGTAAGGCCATAAGGCAAGGATTAAAAAATATAAGAATGGAAGAATAAAATAATAGAATTGATTTTAAAAAAACAAGGGCTAGAAAAATGGGCAATGATAAAGCATATGTACACATGTATGTCAATATATAAGAACAAATAAAAATCAATCAAATTTAGAGAAGGTGATCAAGCAAGAAAATAATAAGAATATATTTATAGTAGCTTGTTTTCAAGCTAATAAATGATACCATCAATGGGATAGCCATATATGTCCTATCATGTATATATCTTAATCATAGAGTGTATTTACATATTAATCCACTAATTTTAATGTGTCATTACAATCATATATTATATTTTTATAGGATATGTATAACCGACTAGATAATATTTTAGAATTGGTTTATTGGATTTTCTTTTCTCTTTAATATATTCATCATAATTATTATCATGCACCTTAGTTATGATCGTATATATGGAAGAATTAGATATCATCTATTGAGCACTAATTGAAAAAATGGTTTCCACATGTTCTTCTTGATTTGGAAATGTTTTATCTCTTGAAATGTGAATAGTCTTACCTAGATCTCAAATATAATATAATTGTATTCTTGTCAAGTGTTGCATCCATTGATATTGTCCATGAGTTTCCAAGTATCATGTTGTATTGGTTCAAATTCTATTCAAAGTGGAATATAATGGAGTGAAATTTAAAATCAAGATCTGTGTACCACTCAATAGATCCTATGAGTTTTTTGGATAAATTAGTCTTATTTAAGTGTTTAATGTTATATCCAAAATAGTTTAGAATTGTCATGATATATGATTTATTAACCATGGCATTCATTTATTGTGTATGCATGGGTTAAGAAGATCAATAACAAACCTCTTTCTCTCAATAGACTAGGATATAAACAAAGTCATAATAATAGAGATTTTGTATACTTGTAAGAGTGGGTAAGGACATAGAATATACATAGACATATAAGAGGATAATCTACTCTTAAATGTCAATATGAAAGGATCCCAAAGCCTAAGATTATGGCATGGGGTATAACTCTCACTAGGGCTCATTATAGATGAATGATTATAATAATGATAACAAAGGGATGCATCAAGGACACTACATGTAATTAACTAATGAACATTAGTAACCTAGATCCAATATAGCTAAAATAACTAGACTAATAATAATATAAGTGGTATAATGGTCAAACAATGGATGGTTTATGAAACCAAAGGTGATAAATGGTAAGCCTATGAAACCTTATAATTATACCAAAGTATTTGGTATAAGGAGGAGCATGGGAAAGGATAAATAACACATAAAATAATAATGAGAAATCAATATATAATTTAATAAGAAAAAAATGAAAGAGATTAGGGATATATACTTACCTTTGGATGGACTCGTTGGTGCCTCAGTCTCCCCATTTGGTTCAAGTGGTACTTTGTAAGATATATTGTAGGTTTAATAACTAAAATGGAAAGAATAATACCTATATATCCTTATTTTTGGGTTAAAAAATCTATGACACCTCATCATGACTCATCCTATTAAGCTTCAAATACCATAAGCAAGACTATACCTTCAAGATAAGACTCTAAACCTCTAAGTCATCCTTTTACTACCTAAGAGTATAAATATGAGTGAAATTAGAGTATATGAGTGTGTTAAATGGTTTTACAATGAAATATGACTCATATATACATGACTCCAGTACCCAAACCTAATCATGAACTCTAAGCCAATAGTATCAACCAAGGTGATATAATTGAAAATATGTTGGATGACATATTACTGTGTCAACTAGTCCAATAAAATAAAAAAGAAATAATATATATTGGTAAGTATTGGATAGTTTGATACAATACATGGATAGATAAATATGGAACAAACTATATTATCCTGGCCAATACAATAAGACTATATAGTGGCTAGCAATAGTGAAAAACAAATACACATAAAATCATGAAGGAAAGAGACTTAGTATAGGGTATACTTATTGTAATGAAGGTTTGACTAAATAGTATGCAAAAATATCTCTCAAAATACAAAAATTCGATCCCATCCCATTCCTAGTGTATCTTTTAAGGTTTGCACTTAGGGAGATTGATGTACCAACAAACTCCTAAATAAAAAAAGTGTTAATAATAAAGTGAAAAATATCGTGTGTGTGTGTGTGTGTGTGTGTGTGTGTGTGTGTGTGTGTGTGTGTGTGTGTGTGTGTGTGTGTGTGTGTGTGTGACACCTAAAGTTCATCATGTGTCTTAATAGTGTAATATAGGATGGTGCAACTTGGGATAGATACATAGTAACACAAAAGAATATAACTGAAAATAAATATTGAAAAAACTAATAATAAATGAATAACTGAAAATACCATATACATACCTTAAACTATATTTTTTTATAAATTATGTATGTAAATACCATAATCTCAATCATGGAGGGTGCATTAATTATATTTAATAAACATTAATGATACAAAGCTAAAATAGATAAAATCAATGCATGCATAGACAAGATGGTCAATAAATGGATGTAAAAATGACAAAATATTAAAAGTGATTGAAAAACTTGGAAAATTTCATAAGATGATATTAATAAAGCTAAGTTAGAACAAAAATATCTAATTATATAAAAAATAAAGGAAAATAGGTGAGCCATTAAACTAAGGCTACTACATGACCAAAAACCTAAGAACTATGTCCAAAGTAAGATAATTAAAACTCAAATAAAACAAAGGACAAAAATAACTATTGAGTGCTAGTAAAAATATCAATTTAAGAGAAATAAAACTCAAAAAAATATGTGAAAATTAAAAAATGGAGTCAAATGGTTCAAAAAAAAGGGCAAAACATGAAATCCTTAAAGGGAAAAATGGACTTGAATGACCAATAAAAAGTGAATACAAATATAAATATCCTAACTAATAAAAATAATATAGAAATAAGATAATGTCCAAGAGAGAATCTCACAAAAATTCAAAGATGCAACTTCTATTTTAGAGATGAAAATTTTAAAAATGTCATAATTCTAACATGTCTGAAAGTGAATGAAGAATATGAAGTAAAGAAGATAATGGATAGTTAGAAATAAACCTCCCTATAAATGGAGGGAAATGGAGGGAGGAAAAATAGGGTGTCACTAAGGTAAAGACATGGTATTTACTTGAAATAAGAAATTTAAATCAAGTTAGAAAAAATAAACATTTTCAACATCAATGGCCTTAGAAAACCCTACCTAACAAACATAAGCTTAGACTAACTAGTGATGTATAAATATCATCCCATGAAGGCTAGCATTCATGAAAAATAAAAGGATAATACTTTACCAAAACATTTTTCCCACTCCTCATGACCCCTTACAGAGTTATCAGTCTACTATGAAGATTGGGTACTTATGTGAGAAAGTAGGTGGTACCTAGATATAATATAAAATAATGATGTAATGAGACCTCCTACCCTAGTATGTTATCTTACCACACCATAGTGAACCTTATTTATATCATAATGCAAAATATAATATAGGACATGTGTTAAAAATATCACATCTTTTAGTGTGATCTATATTTAAGATATAATTTGCCTTCTAACATTGCATTTGTTAATTATATAGATTTTAATTCTCTTAAATTTTTCTATTTTTCTCCTCTATATGGATTTAAAATAACCAACAATGCCTACTAAATATGACTATCACAAGAGAGTTTACACTTAGTCAATAAAGAGGAGAACCTAAAGACCATGGGGCTTAAAGATTTCTAAATGTGTGTTTTAACCTATAAAAAAATATAAATGTTTGTTTAATAGATATAAACTTGATAGATTTATTTAAATTTTAATATATGATATTTAAGCATAAATTTGAATGTAAATCAAAATTTATAAAAATTTAAATTGACAAGTAGCATATGCTAAAAATAGTAAGTACAACCAAATACAAGATACTTAGATTTTTATGATCTCTGGTTGGCTGTAACTAATGCTTGACAGAGAAATAATATAAAATAGGACTGTGATAGTTCATAATAAGATGTTGAGTCTAATAATATTCTTGTATAGGTTCACACTCCCTAGATAGAAGTGCAGACCAATTGTTTTCATTCACTGTAGACTTGTATGCATAGATTGTGATAAAATAGTGACTATTTCACATTATGTTCTTATGTTTATTGAGAAGGCTAAGATGTTTTAATTATGTGTATTTTGTGTGAAGATAATTGGTTTCCTTATTCTTAATTTTGAAACCATAAGGATAATTGTGAGATATATAAACCTAAAAAAGAGAGGAGAAGTGTAATGGGTTAAGCTAACCCCAATCACCCCTTGATGATTAAGCATTTCCTATGTATCTAGATACTTTGAGGAGCTACACATAGTTCTCCCATGTAGAATGCTTATGCAATTGTGTTCTTTGATTGTATGTATGTAAGTAAAAATTTGGATTTGATACTTGACAATGATAACTTTTGACTTGCTTTGAGATGCTTTAGAATTGGCTTGTGACTGCTCTTAGTGAATGATATTGAATTTGGGAAGAATAGAGATTTTTTTTTCAATGTGTAGTAGTGTGTAAGTGCTTAATATATAATTTTAAGCATCAAATAATGAATGGAATTTTATCTATAATTATAGTGAAACATTTTGATAATTTCCTCTATCCAACATATAAAAACATGTGAGAAGACCCAAATGAATATTTCCAATTTAGAAATTAGTCATTGATTGGCACTAGGATAAGGTGGTTCTAAAGGGATAGGTTAAAAATAGTAGACTTGTCTACCTAGGGCATAATTATCTCATATAATTATGGATATTTTTCCTAATTTTGGTATAAATATGAGAGTAATATAAAGAGGTTTGAGCATTGACTTAGAACTTCTTATGTAATAGTGATGATGAATAGAGGGTAAACCCTACATATGTATAAATGGCTTAGAGGAATGGTGAATAAGAGTTATGTAAGTCAAGTGGTTTTAGATGTTAGGATTTAACATTATCAAGTACCTATAATTATATTTAGGTTATACACTCCCCCTTATATTTTAGTATATAAATTTCTAAAGTAAATAAGAATAAATTAAACTTGAGTGTACACCACACTTTGTATTTGATGGGATACTCAAATTGTCTAGGGCATTCATTTTAGAAAACCTTTCAACAACACATAAAGTCATCATTTATTTATATTTGAAATCTAAAAAATCTAAAAATTGAAAATTAAAAATTGAACATACCAAAGGAGTACTTGATGACACCATATTTCCTTGTAGTCTATAAATTATGATGAATAATTGGAAACATGTGCCCACTTATCAAAACACTTAGATATATACTTTCTCATATTGAACTAATGGAAATTTTGAGTGTGATAAAGTCTTAGTTTTGAATAGATAATATATCCCTTGAGTTGGAAATATACATATTCCAACTCTCATGAATGAGAAAAAATATCCAATTTAATAATCCAAAATAGGGTGGAACCATGATGGGTTCACTATAAGTGATTCCAAGATAATCGAGTTTCACTAGACTCAAATGTACATCACCTATAATCAAAAGGTGAAATCACATAATGAGTTTTATAGTAGTAATGTCAATGCTTTTGAGTGCCACTAAACTTGAACATAAATTATATGTAACTTAATGAATCACATTATTGTAGATGGATCTAGATTATATTTGTATGATCAAAAGAGACTAAAAAATATTCATTCTTCCATTATAATAGTGGTAATAATAAATTTAAATTGAAATAACAACCATTTTTATTTGAATCTATAAAATTATATTATAGTATACATGTGCATAAATTAGTATCATTTGATTTAACATTTAAAATTTTATATGTGATAATGAATCATTATAATGTCCCCTAAATCTATGTCAAATGATATAGAATTCCATGCATATATATGTTAAATTGTGGCCATATGTGAAACTTTTAACTCTTGTTCCTATTAATATTTTACATATGCAATCAAGTGTATATGAATCTATATTCAAATATTTATAAATTGAGTTCACATACAATCATATTCCCCCATAATTTGTGTCACTATGACAATATATGGAATTTATCTAATTTTTAAATTACTTTGAGTCCTTGAAACTTTGAATCTTTGAAATATGTATTTTGTATGTACAATCTAATTTTTGAATTACTTTGAATCTTTAAATCCAATTGTACTTTGTCATAGAAAATAATTTTTGAATTACTTTGAATCCTTGAAAACATATATTTTAAATATTTGATATGTATATTTTGTCCCAAATCTGATTTTGTCTGATCAAGAAGGCTTGGATATCTAAGTTAAGCCCACTATAATGCCCTCATTTTGAGATGAGGGATGTAGCCTATAAGTCACTCATCTCAAAAATAGAGTTAATTGTATCATGTGATAATTATATATTCATATAACATTATGTCATCATAGTAATGCATTTTTTATTAAAATATGCATGTAACATATTGAATGTGAGAAATACAAGTTTCATGTCTAGATAGATATAACATTGAGGAAAACAGTAAAGTAAACACATATAAATAAGATTATGTGGTAAAAGTGCATGATAAGGATCATGGCACCGATAATCAAATGCAATAACCACAATACACAATATCATATAAGGTCACACAATGCACACATAAAGCCAAGGGCCATATATAATGTACATAAACATATTAAAACAAATAATGCCAAGGGCCACACATAAAGGAGATTAAAAATCTCATAAACAATGAATATAAAGATATCATGCACACAAGGCCAAATGGACAAAAGTAGTGGGCATGCTCAATTTTTTCACACACCAAGAAAAACATTATGCTATAGGGTCGATGTCCACACACAATATGAAAACAATGTCTAACCTATCATGTGAGAAATTGATAACATTTAAGGAGCAAAGAACAAGTGAAAACTAGTCTACACTATCCATAGGTATATATGTCACATCATATCAAAATAACATATTCATGTATAATAATGTAAGATATGAGTAATTAGAAAGACACTTGTAATATATGTATCTTAGCATGGTAGAAAGTTCATAGATAGATATAACCTATGATAAAGTAACCTATATAATTAGATGCCCCCATTATAGGCATGTCCATTAGGTAGAAGGGAATCCATCATCTATGAATCCATGTATAATGTATGTCTTTCATCACACTCATATACCTCATGAAATGCATGTATGTATAAAAAATAATATGTTATCTACCAAAACATATGATAAATAACATAAGTAAATAAGTAAAATTAAAAAATCATGTCATGTTCAAAACTTGATTTTTTATTTTTGAGAATATTTTGAATGTTTTTATATTTTTGGAAAAAAATTGTTTTCTTTTTTTTTTTTTTTGATATTTTTGAAATATTTGTTTTTTTTTTAATATTTGACAGTAACTACCCTATAATCCCATAAATGGGAGGACCATAGTGCATTTCTAAATCATAGAATTGGAAGGCGAGTTTTCACAAATGAAAGGTGTTACATGTAGATTAATTTGAATCTAAAAATGAATCAAGTGTTGTAGTAAAGCTATCTTGGTCACTTCTCATAGTATGTTTTACAAGATACATAACTTGAGGAGGTATAAGAATTGATGGAGTCTATTATATAATAGAGGAATATATCACTACTTGTGTTCTTTGTGGAACACATTGAACTATTGAGGTATTGCCTTATGATGCATTGGATAATAAGAAGATATATTTTAAATTTAAATAAATATTTGATGTGAAGCTTGATGTCTAAGAAGGTGTACCACTCTACTTTAAACCAATTTTATAAAAATATTTTTAATAGGTGCAACAATTGACACTTTATGATTCTTTTAAATAGGTGCAACTAACTCTTCAATGTGATACTTAATATGTGTAATAACCATCTCTATATTATTCTCCTAAATAGGTGTAATACCCAGTTTCAATGGGGGTGGGGTGGAGAAGGAGATACCATTGAATATAAAAATACTCACATCGAATGCCTATAAATTTTACCACTTGATTACAATGTATATATTTGAGACATCTATGTACTGTAAATAAAACTACATATAAATTTTGTATCAAAGGGCTTCCTAATAACATATCAAAGACCCTTGTGCTTGGTAAGACTATGAATGGAGTAGTCATTATTTCTAAACTAACCAGAAAAAATAGCACTATATGATCAAGATTATTTTGTGTATGTCCATTGAATGATTTTATTACTTTTGATGTAGCTTGTAAATCATGATTTGTAAACCCAAAAGTAAAAATAAGTGTCATTATAAATGCATTTTCAATTGACCCATTCTCAATAATGACATTGTGTATGGGTTGTTTTTTAATGTAAATAATCAATAATAATCTCATTGTCATCAAATATGATCACATGACATGGTGTTGTTTTGACTACAAGTGTAAAAATAAATCCATTTATTGGGTTTCCATATGTTGAAGGAGGAGTATGTGCATTATACACATGGTGTACCTCTAGTTATTTATATTCTCTATTGTGTCATGGTTTAGAAATGGATTAATAAATATTTTCAACTTTGTATTTTCATTTTATTATGTTGTTTGGATATTTTATTATGCACTCTCAAGGTTTATGCATCACAACTGCATATCCTATTACTAAGTCTATCTACACTACCATATCATGCAAGGGAGCCTTGCACACTCAACTGAGGTGTAACTAGAGAGACTTTAGGTCATAGTTAGCTTAGTTTAAAATGAAGATATTACATGTTCACATATTATTAATTGGTGTTTGTGAAGGTTAACAAACATCAACCACTCTCTATTATGATCATCATCAAATGCATATTTGACACAAGGTTAAAATGTCATGGCAATAACTTGTATTCATATCAATAGTTTATAATGAAAAATCATGACAAGATAGTTTAATAGTATAATTACTCCCTTTTATGTTCTTATTATTATCTCTATAAATTTAACAAGGTGGAATTTTATAATCTTCGAGCAACACTCTTACAATTACATTCATTAATAAGTTCTTCTGAAGACACACTCAACCTTACTACTAGTAACCCTAATTAACATTACAATAAATTTCTTCAACATGACTAGTTCTTATATTTACACCATAATGAATTATATTCAAACTAATAACTATTATATTAAACATAGCTACCAACTGACCTATTCAAATCAAATTAACTAGTTGTTTCTTTTTTTACCCTCAATGTTCTACATAATCTCATTCCTAATCCTTTTGATCCATGTTATATTTTTACCGTTTCACTTCCACTTACACTTTGATGACTTGGTTAAATCCTATTGATCACTCTTGACTCTTTTGTACATTTTTTCCACCTCATCCTTTTGAACCATGTTTAGCTTCTTCTTCACATTGTAATGATCATGGAAAAACTTAGTCAAAATTAGAGGCCAACATCACCCCACACTAGCCTGATTTTCCACCTTTAGATGATCCCTCAATGGCCTTAACATTAATGGAAAACTTAGGCACATAATTATGTAATTATGTCTCAAAACTTCCCAACATATTGAGTGAAACTTGAACATCATTGTAGATATCAAATACCTACTCATTTGGTTATTTAAGCTCTAGGAATTTTTGTAAACATGTGTCTTGTAACTTGATTGAGATATTATTATCAATTTTCACATTGATCACTTCTTTCAATGCACTTTCTTCTTCAATTTTTCTTCATTATAAAATCACAAAACCATCTTCTTGCTCTTGCCTTTTTAAACTTATCTCCTTTCTAATTTATCTTATGTCTTGTAGGAGTTGGGTCCTCTAAAATTTATCCTTATTGGTATATATTTGAGCTACCAACCTATCCTAATTCTATTCATTAGCATGAATGTACACATTAAACACAAATGTTTATCGTGTGAAATTCATAATTACTTGTTATACTTTTGTTGCCTTCTCTGCAAGATTGCACATTGGATACTCATAGTTATATAATTTCTCTACAAACTTGAGTTGTGATTTTTTTAACTCCACTTGGATACTCACCTTTTTTCATTTTCCCTTATCTATCAAATTTCACACCATAAAAAATAGCTTGTCTTTCTAACCACTAAAACCTTCTAGGTCAATCCCATGCATAATATTAGGTTTTGATTTCATAATGCACATTTTTTCTAAATAGCTTCAATTTCATGGTGGCCAAACTATCTTCAGCTTGCATACATTTATTTTCCATTTTTACCAAATTTTGGCATTGGTTAAAAATGGTAGTGTTATTCATCATAATTTCCCATGTTACTTTAGTAGCTAATTTTAGTAGTGCGCTCATGGCCTCAAACTCATTTATTTTGGTGGAATAAATAAATGTAATTTCACTATCTCCATTAGCTTTTTCAAGATCTTGATCTTGAATGGTGACAATTGGTACTTAGATCAAGGGTTCATCCATGTGGGTATCAAACACGAATGGCATTTTTTGTGTTTTTATGGTTTCACTCTTTAGTTTTATTGAGTTACATAAATAAAGATCCTTATTAGGTATCTTTTTTGGTACATTTTGGGATCTATTTATTTTCCAACATTAGACTCATAATTTAGAAAAGGTATTATCTGGGAGTCCACTTCACTTACTATGTTCTTACCTTTTTCATCTCATTCTTTTGATGTCTCAATCTCTAGTAATTTTTTAGCTTTGTCTTACTCAACCTCTTATTCCTAGGTGTTGGTTTCACCTCACTTTTCATGCCCATTTCCACCTTCCCTAAGCTTTATGTCATGGTTTCCATTTCTACCTGTATATCTAGTGTGGCCTTAACCCTATATCCATAGATTGCTTAATGTCCTACTCATGAAAAGTTCCATTTTATTCTAAGAATTCATTCATTATGGACATTATCCTATTCCTATTTGTGTGTAACTTTTGTTTATGGGTGCTCTATCTTAGGTCCATTCTCTATACTAGGGGAATCTTTTTCTAGGGTCGGTGTTAGACTAGTCTTAGGTGGAGGTGTTTGAGTTGGTAGTATACCTTTTTTTGAGTGAATTTATGGATGATGAAACGGGAAATAATATGGTTGAGTATATGTTTAGTATTTCCTTTTGTGCAAAATGGTTACTTTCCTTCTCAAGGAAAGGTTTATAACATTAGAGGTACACCTTTCTCCATTATAGTGGCACATTCTCATAATACAAGTCGGTGAACTTGGAGTCTTCGTCTATGGTGCCAAGAATGACACTCTTCTTCTTGTTATACTTATATTTTTTTCTTAAGAATTATTTTTTAGTAAATTTAGTTTTACCTAAAAATTTTACATTATTTTATTGTTCTTAAACTCTCTGTCTTATGCTCTTTTACCTTGAATTCAATGTGTATTACAACTTGTCTAATATATTTTCGGTTATTTTATATATTTGGGCATTAATGGTAGTTTCATCATTTAAGTCCCTCTCATCCCTTAGCTTGATCTTGCCTGGGCATATAAAAATCATTAGCAAGAAATGAATATCCTCATTGATGCAATCAACATCAAGATCCATCTTCCATGAATTTGATATTATTTCAACCTCGTCTAAAAAGTAGTGAGTTGAAACTATTGGGGGATCAATCCAACAATAGATTACAATTATGAAAGCAATAAATGCAGAATTAAATCAGATTGACAAGTAATTAGAATGATAATAGCAAGAATAAGAGATACAAGAAAAGACCCTGAAAACTTGTATTAACAAACTCTTTACAAAAGGAATACAATTGAAGAAAGCTTCTTTCTTCCACACCTCTCCTAGGTGTATAGATCTCTCACTAGATCTCTATTCCTCAAGAGCTCTCTCTCTCAAGAACAATCAACTCCAACAAGCCTGGATTGATTCAATTCTATACTGTTCTTCACACACCAATGAATTACAACAAAAAATTCACCCAACTACAATAATCCACTACAAAGCTAGGAAGATCTAATTCTACATATAGAATTAGGAGACTTGAGCATGTACTTCCAACAAGCAGTTAAGCCACTTGAACAAGGGCTCTAAAAATAGTATTGCTAATAATAGAGATGCGAGCTTGAGACTACAACTCAAACTCATCATGCAAACACTCACTTTTGTCCACGGAAATAGCTCTCTGGACACGCAGGTAATCGACGTCAGTTCTTGCTGCTTGTTTGTGACCACTGTCGGCCGACCCTCTGCTGACATCGGTGCCTCTGCAACTACCTATGACCGACGTCAGTCACTCCTGACTGATGTCAGTGTCTATGTAGACCCAAAACTGCTAATGAATGCTCCTTGGTGAAGCTTTTAGCTCCACACCCCTAACAATCTCCCACTTGGAGATAAACAGCTGCACCAGTACTTGTACAACAATATCTTCTAGCTCCTCCATCTTCAACTCAATCATGAAGACCAACAGAAATTGAATGAAGATTCAACTTCTCCTTTGTAACCGGCTTGGTTAACATATCAGCAGGATTCCTATCTATATGGATTTTCTCCAGCTTCAACTCACCATCTTCCAATACCTGTCGTATGAAGTGATACCTTAGCTGTATGTGCTTTGTTCTTGAATGAAAGGCTGAATTCTTAGCCAAATGGATTGCACTCTGACTGTCACTATACAATCTGCAACTCTCATGCTCCCTACCAAGCTCATCCATGAACCGTGTCATCCATATCATCTCTTTGCTAGCTTTTGTGGCTGCAATATACTCTGCTTCTATAGTTGACAAGGCAACAACCTTCTGCAACTTAGATATCCAGCTAACCGCCATTCCTCCTACAATAAAAACATAACCTGTAGTGTTCCTCCTACCATCCAAATCACTTGCCATATCTGAATCTACATAACCATGTAGAGAAGTATCTGAACCTCCATAGCATAAGTGCTTACTGTTGGTTCCTCTCAAATATCTAAGGATCCACTGAACTGCTTTCCAATGTTCCTTACCTGGATTGGCCATATACTTACTTACCACTCCCACTACTTGGGCAATATCCGGTCTAGTACACACCATTGCATACATCAAACTCCCTACTGCGGAAGAATATGGAACCTTACTCATGTACTCTACCTCATCATATGAATTAGGACATTGTTCTTTACTCAACTTAAAATGTCCAACCAAAGGTGTGCTTACCGGTTTAACATCCTGCATATTGAACCGTTTCAACACCTTGTCCACATAATCTTCTTGAGACAATATCAACCTATGATTTTTCCTGTCTCTCTTAATGCTCATGCCAAGAATTTTCTTTGCTGCTCCCAAATCCTTCATAGCAAACGTTTGAGCTAATTTCACCTTAAGCTCTGAGATATCTTGCATGTGAGATCCTGTAACCAGCATATCATCTACATACAACAATAGAATAATATATCTACCATTATCAAATCTCTTGAAATACACACAATGGTCTAATTGACACCTACTGTAGCCATGCTCAGTCATAAACCTGTCAAATTTTAAGTACCATTGCCTAGGAGCTTGCTTGAGGCCATACAAGCTTTTCTTCAACCTGCACACAAACTTCTCCTTACCCTTGACCTCAAATCCTTCTGGTTGTTCCATATAAATTTCCTCATCCAAATCTCCATGAAGAAATGTTGTCTTAACATCTAGCTGCCCGAGATGCAAATCCTCAAAAGCAACCAAAGACAATACAACCCTTATAGAAGTCATTTTAACAACAGGAGAAAAAATCTCACCAAAGTCGATACCTGGCTTTTGTGCAAATTCTTTCACTACCAATCTAGCCTTATATCTCATCTGTCCATTCTCGCCTTCCTTCAACCTGTAGGTCCATCTGTTCTTGAGTGTTCTCTTACCAGCTAGCAGTTCAACCAAATCCCATGTTTGGTTCTCTCTTAAGGACTCCAACTCCTCAACCATGCCACGCTCCCACTGACTCTTGGACTCCACCTGTATTACTTCTTCAAAACTCTCTGGTTCTCCACCATCAGTTAGCAATAAATAAAATAATGAAGGGGAATATCGAATTGGAGGCTTACTTACTCTTTCTGACCTCCTGATGGGCATCTGAGACTCATCCACAACACGTTGTCCACCCAAATTCTCTGACAGTGACCAACCTCAGTCACTTCTAGGCTTGTAACTGGCCGACATCGGTTCTGCCTGACCGACGTCGGTTCTTAACCTATCGACGTCGGTCTCTGTATGACCGACATCGGTTCCTATTTTGCCGACGTCGGTTCCTACCCTGTCGATGTCGGTCTCTATGTTTTCCTGCAAGTGATTATTTCTTTTTCCCGCGAGCTCATCTTGGACTTTCACCTCATCCAATTCACCATTGCTCTGCTCAAATTGATTCAGCTTCCTTTGCTGATCACAATACATCACTCTTTCATTGAAAACAACATCACGACTCCTGATTACCTTGTTAGTTTCTAGATTCCACAATCTATAACCAAAATCATTTGAGCCATAGCCAATAAATGTGCATCTCATAGACTTAGCATCAAGCTTCTTTCTATTTTCTTTATCTATGTGCACAAAGGCTTCACAACCAAAAACTTTGAGATATGAGAGATCAACCTTTTTACCTATCCATGCCTCTTCTAGAATACCACCATCCAGAGCTGTAGAGGGTCCTCTGTTAATCAGGTACACTGTAGTGTCAACAGCTTGTGCCCAAAACTGTAAGGGCAAACTGGCATGCAATCTCATACATCTTGCATGCTCCATTATTGTCCTGTTCATCCTTTCAGCAATTCCATTCTGTTGAGGTGTCCTTGGAACCGTCCTTTGCCTACGGATTCCATGCATGTAACAATAATCTCTGAACTTATGACTGCAGAACTCACCACCATTGTTTGATCTCAGGCACTTTAATCTTTTACCTATTTCATTCTCAACCATAGCTTTCCAAACTTTAAAAGTCTCAAATACATCAGATTTCTTTCTAATACAGTAGATCCATACCTTGTAGCATCATCTATGAAAGATACATAGTACTGTGATCCTCTAATGGAAGCAACCTGAGCCGGTCCCCACACGTCTGTGTGAACAAGCTCCAACTTATGCCTCTTCTTAGTAGACCCAGTCTTGAGAAAACTAACCCTTTTCTATTTTCCAAATACACAGTGCTCACAAAACTCTAGATCTATGCCTTTTAAATCTGAAAGCATACCTTTGGACTTAAGAATTGACATCCCCTTCTCACTCATGTGGCCAAGCCTTGAGTGTCACAATTTAGCGTCCACATCTAAAGTAGATAGTACAGAAGGAGATTTGTTAGTAACACAATTACACAAATAGAGAGTACCTTCTCTCTTACCTCTGGCCATAACAAGTGCACCCTTGGTCACCTTCCAAGATTCTATTGTGAGAGTTACTATACAACCCTCATCCCCTAGCTTTCCTACAGAAATCAAATTTTTCTTCAAGCTAGGAACATGCATCACATCTCTCAACACCCATGTGTTGCTATTTTGCATCTTCAGCTGCACTTTACCTTTGCCAATTATTTTACAGGGCTCATCATCCCCTAGATACACTATTTCAAAATCTCCATGGATATAGTCACTGAAATATTCCCTATTAGGAGTAGCATGAAAAGATGCACCAGAATCTAATACCCAAGATTTTATATTATTATGCAGAGAGAAAATTAAAGCATCTTGTGCAATACCTGCAATCTTGGCTTCTTCCTTTCCTTCGTGCTGGTTGTCCTCCTTAGGTTTTGACCAACAATCTCTGCTTATGTGCCCCATCTTTCCATAATTCTAGCATTGTGGCCTTTTGCCATTTCTGGATTTAGATCTGCCTTTCCCCTTTGATTTGGATCTTGATCTGCCTTTCTTGCTCTTCTCTTTCTGCCTTCCCCTGCTCTCAAAACTTAAAGCATTCCCGGATGCCTCTTCTATGCTTTTCCTGTGTATTTCCTCATTCAAGATAACACTAACAACATCCTCTGCTTTCAAAATATTTGATGCAGATGCAGTATTACTTACTGCCATTACTAAGCCATGCCAGCTTTCAGGCAAAGAACATAATATTAAAAGAGCTTTTATTTCATCATCAAACACTATATTCACTGAACTTAACTGATTCACAATTCCATTGAAATCATTCAGATGAGTAGAAATAGATCCACCTTCATTCATATGCAAATTAAATAACTGCTTCATAAGATATGCCTTATTAGAAGCTGAGGGTTTTTCATACAAATTTGCTAACGTAGTCATCAAATCTACCATTGACTTTGCCTGTGATAAATTAGATATCACAGTGGATGCTAGACTCAGTCTTATAGACCCCAGAGCCTTTCTGTCAAGAACTTCCCATTATTCATCCTCCATGTCTTTGGGCTTCTTTGCAACCCCACCTAACGGTAAGTAGAGATCTTTCTGATACAGATAATCCTCTATCTGCATTCTCCAGTGTTGGTAATTTTTGCCATTAAACTTTTCCATTCTCAATTTACTTTCATCTGCCATTGCTTCTCCTACTCAAACAAAAATCCCTGCAGAAACCCCTGTGAGAACCTGTAATCAATACACACTACACAGATCTGAACCACCTGTTAGTGCACCTGAACTTTGATACCAATTATTGGATATCAAGCTCTAAACCTATAACGAAGGCTCTGATACCACTTATTGGGGGATCAATCCAACAATAGATTACAATTGTGAAAGCAATAAATGTAGAATTAAATCAGATTGACAAGTAATTAGAATGATAATAGCAAGAACAAGAGATACAAGAAAACACCCTAAAAACTTGTATTAACAAACTCTTTACAAAAGGAATACAATTGAAGAAAGCTTCTTTCTTCCACACCTCTCCTAGGTGTATAGATCTCTCACTAGATCTCTATTCCTCAAGAGCTCTCTCTCTCAAGAACAATCAACTCCAACAAGCCTGGATTGATTCAATTCTGTACTGTTCTTCACACACCAATGAATTACAACAAAAAATTCACCCAACTACAATAATCCACTACAAAGCTAAGAAGATCTAATTCTACATATAGAATTAGGAGACTTGAGCATGTACTTCCAACAAGCAGTTAAGCCACTTGAACAAGGGCTCTAAAAATAGTATTGCTAACAATAGAGACGCGAGCTTGAGACTACAACTCAAACTCATCATGCAAACACTCGCTTCTGTCCATGGAAATAGCTCTCTGGACACGCAGGTAACCGACGTCAGTTCCTGCTGCTTGTCTGTGACCACCGTCGGCTGACCCTCTGCTAGCGTCGGCACCTCTGCAACTGCCTGTGACCGACGTCGGTCACTCCTGACTGATGCCGGTGTCTGTGTAGACCCGAAACTGCTAATGAATGCTCCTTGGTGAAGCTTTTAGCTCCACACCCCTAACAGAAACTACATAGGGAAATCTAAGCCAAGCCATTTCAAAATGCTACCATCCTCAAGGAGAATATTTTCTAGGGTGTTGATGCTTCTAAATAAACCATAGGTGCTCCTAATGTTTAAATAACACTTCTCATTTTAAAATTTATAAAATTCAAAGCATGAGTTGTAGGTTTTGGCAATTTAGTTGCCTATGGTGAAATAATAGTAGAGCAAGATAAACTATTCCATAATATTTATATGACTTGGTGGTTGGGATCTACCTTGGTTTATACTTTGTGAATAACATAGATTTTATGTTAATACTTAATGAATTATATCTATATTTAAGCTACAGACTAATCTAAATGGGTATTTATAATGAAGCTAAGACTAAAGTGATCTAATAAAAAAAGCAAAGAGAAGGGTAAGGTAGAAAAGAAATGAGTGATTGCCAATTTTAGTCTCAAACATTATGACAAAGCATCAATTGCAACTGAGTATGCATTTAACCAATATATAATGCAATGTAGCCTAAGCTCAAATCCCACTATATATCAGACAAATTTCAAAGGACAATGTAAAGAGTCACAAGTAAGAACTAAGTCTACTTTAAGGATTTACTATTATAATCAAATAACATTTGCACATCTGAATACAGAGCAAAATGAAATGAATCAAAACCTAAGATCTTCCAACTAATCTAGCATATGCACAAATTAAAAATCCTGTGATTAGAAAATGCAACTTAGAATTCAAAGACACCATTCAAATTCAAGACCTTCACTAGTAATTGAGAGAAAAGCTATATTAACAATTGACATATCAAATTTGGAAAATCCTTGAAGAATTCCTTGATTATATTAATTGTTTCAAGTGTAAAAAAGTTTCTAAAAAATCTCCCTCTTTACAAATGGTAATATAGTTGTCCTTACAAGTTCTAAAATACATGTACTTTTCACAATCATACTAACCTAGAGGCAAATATGCTAACAAACTAGCATATTACTTTTTAATGGATTATTCTTTATCAAAAGTTATAAAATTATACAAAATATAATACTAATTAATTTGATAATGGGGCATCAAACTATCATTGCTGGAGGATGCTCATGGCCTTAGCATGTTTCTCATCAACTAGCTCTAGATCCACAACAAGCTTCATGATACACTCCTCTTGATCTACCAAGGCATCAAGTTCCCTGTCATTCCTATCCATGGCTTCTTTAATGCTCCTAGCTTCATTTATCCTTTCTCTTGCATTTAATATCATGTCTAGGGTTTTATTGTTATCAACCCTAGATTTTCCTTGGCTTTTTCTTTTGAATTCTTGGGTTACCAGAGTAGCCCTATGTTTAAATTCTTCATCACTTATGATTCTAAGGACAGTGGGTTGTGCGGGATCTGTGAGCATGGTCCTAAATTTTTTCTCAACCCTTGTAATTAGCTCCTTATCATCTTTTAGGAGTCTTTCCAGATCATTGTTCCAATCACTCAAACTTTGAATGTTTTCAATCATAATTCCTAGAATTGTACTCAAGTGTCCTAAATTGATGGTTTTAAAGCTTGGGATCTATTTCCTTACTTGAATACTGAGAAATTGGGTAATTTTATTCTTTGAGACTTGTATTAGGTGACCAATCCTTTGGCCAATTCACACTACCCTTCTAATGCACTTTCCCTTAGTTTCATTATTTTGATTGCCTCAAACATGTCATAAAATGACTCATCAAGAATTTTGGATATTGCCTCAAACACTGATAAAACTGTTTGTCTACAAGTTTTCCTTTTCTCTTTCTAAATTTAAGATCTTCTACTTCATCCCCTAGACTCTATATTTATCTTGTGTTGATTGGGACTCAATCAATATTTCCACATCCTCTTCATTAATTGTAGCTTCACCAAGTTATTGGCCCCCCACTTGGGTTAATCTCACAAAGGGCTTTACCTTTTGAAAGGTGAATTCTTTTGTTCCAACCATAATTGTCCTAGTTGCTATCCTTTTTAACCCAATTATTTTAGGGTTAAATTTGATGGTAGTGACTAACTTATTAAACTTGGGAGGTTTTGGGACCTCCATACCTGATTTACTTGATGCCTTTGGGGTATCCATCTTTTTACTTTTTGGGCTTTGGGTGACCACAATTTTTATTTCTTCTTGATCTTTTACCATAACTCTAATCCATGGCTTTATGTTATCTTATATCTCAACATCAGTAACCCTTGTCATAGCCCATGAATGAGAAAGAGAAGGAATATTTTGTAATTTTCCATAAATGAACCAGTCAGGAATGATTGGTCCATGAATTGGGAATTCATCACTGAAGAGATTTATTTCATTGGTGGGGTGAGTGAAAGTCAATCTTGGTCTCTTCCTTAGTCTAATGGGGACAAATATCAGCTCTGCCTTCCTTTTTTATTTATAAGCCATAGAGACAAGCTCTTTTCCTTTATCCTCCTTAGGATCCTCTTTCCTATCTAAGTCATAGGCTTCTGCAAGTTCTTTGGGGGCACCCTCAAGTGTCTCTTTTGGTTCCAAGGCAATCATGTCTATGTATTGAATTGGGGAAGGTGGCCTTTGGGGTAGTGTTGAAGGTGAGGGGGCCTCCCCATATCTCTCTTCCAATCTCACTTCTCCTACTTTCTCCTTACTCTTTCCTTGTTCATCTTATTTTTGCACAAATTGTTCTTGAGGCTATGGTTGTGGTTGTTCTACTTGGGATTGTTCTTGGGCCATCCTATATGGACAATGTAGTAAGTGATACTACAAAGGATGCATTTTCCCTATCTCTCTTGAGGACTTGTCATCTTTAGTTAGCCTATGTTCTATCTTGATGTTGTGGCCTTGAATCTTGGTAAATACTTATTCATAATTCTTATCCTTAATATATATGGTATAATAAACACTGAGTTAATGTACATATTTAGGCTTTGGGAGCTTCTTGTCCTTCAAGTGGCTGGCCGATATACCCTTAAAATCTCACATCTTAATTCATCAATTTGAAAACCAAATGAATCTTGGTGCTTAGCCATAGTCTCAACCTATTTCCAATCCTAGAGTATGATCCTTCCAATGATGAGGGAAGGGGTGGAGAAGTCCTTTTTTCTTTTATTTATAAGTACCATCAATGTCATGCAGGAATTAGGAATTAATTTCTTGTTCAAATAGCTTGATAGGAATATAGACTAGCAACCTACAATGCTGGGACATGATGCCCTCAATCTTGATGACTATGTAGTCAGGGTAGTACCATATATCAACTATCATCTCCACATACTTATTAATAAGGGGGTGGACCTTAGGCATAGAAACACCTGTGATGGCCTCAACTATAGCTGGATAAACATAGTCACAAATAAACTACATATTGTTCCTATACTTAAAGATATGTAATTTAGAATAGTGATGCAAAATGGTGGTTTTACCATTTGGGGACCAATTCCTAATACCCAAGAAGTTTATTAAGGCAAGTAGGGCATCTAGCAGGTATGACATCATATAAAACTACTTGGAGGTCTTCCTTTTTATGGTAGTGAATTGCTTGGTGATGAAGATACTGATTAAATATCTAATTGGAGGGGTGAGCTTCTATTCCACCATGAAATGTACATATGGGACCCAAATTTTATTTACATAGGTGGTTGAGGGGGCTCCAAAGACTTAGTTAAATAGGGTCATTATAACCCTAATGCCCTCCCTAAATTAGATTACTAGGATTTTGCCTTCAAATTCTTTGAAGATATGAGGGCCTTGGTGCAACTAAGGTCTAAATATAGAGTCTAGGTCATGGTTTCTTATCTAATCCTTGATCCTTGATAAATCCACATGGGGAAGAAGGAGCCTATAATATTTCTCAAATGTTATAGGTGAAATATATGATACTTCCTTAGAGTTTCCCTCCCTAATGATCCATTCACTATCAATTCTACAATTAATGAAGATGGGAGCAAACATATCAATGTAATGTAGTACCTTAGGATTTGTCATAGCATAGTGAAGGCCAATCATTTGAACAATGACTAGGTCATAATGCCTTTGGCTTACTACAACAATTCTTTGCTCTTCTTTTGTGATGGGTTTCAATTCCTTGATCATGAATAAGAGTTCAAACTAGTTCCTAATGCCTGGGATATCTAGGGCTGTAAGGTCTAATTCATTGTCTTTAAAGATTTGACCTTCATTTTCTATTGACAAGTAGAACTCGGTCTCTTCCTTTAATTATTGTCTGTGAGCTGACATTGTCTCTATTCCTATAAATTGTTCACCCCAGATTGCAAATGATCTCTGTGAAAGCTTTATTGCCTCAAAAACATAATTAAGTTCTCCTTGGATCAAATTGTAACCAATTGAGTCCGTTTGGGTCACTTTTATGCAAGTTTTAGGGTTTTAGAGCTTTAATGGTAGAATATATCTAGGTTTTGGCTGATATGTACATTGTATTTTATTTGGACCTTTGCCTTTATACCTATGCATTTTTGATCCCACAAGATCTAATATTTTTTCTTTTTCTACTTGCATGGTACCTATGTGGCATTGGTCTAGGACTTTCATAGCATTTTTCAAAAATGCCTTTTGAGCACTAGTTATTGGCATTTAAAAATGCCTCTTTCATTTCACTCCATTGGAATAAAATCTAGGATTAACATGAACCATTGATTTTCATTTAGGCCCTTGCCTATGATTGGCTACTTTTGTTGCAAACCCTATCAACACTTGTCATCTTTGGGTGCCTTCTTCGTGCTTTGAATCCTATGTCAGTCTTTTGCTGAATGAACATTGGCCATGTCGCGAGCTTGTAGTCCTTTAAAAACTCATGAGAGCCTTCATGTCATTAGATCAAAATTTAGTGACAAAGAATGAAATGTAAGATCATCTTGTTAGCTCTACCTCAAATTTACTTTCACCATACATCAAGTTTTTAGGCTCTCGAGGCCTCATTGAAAAATCTTTAGGTACCTTCATGTCATTGGATCAAAACCTAGTGATAAAGTGTGTACCATTGACCTATAGATATTCCCAAACATTAAGTTAACTCATTATTAAGACCATAAATTAGGCTTAAGTCCCTTAGGCTAAGGTTTTTTTTGCTTATTAAGCATGAAATAAACATTAGATGAAGGGGTTTATGCCTAATTTTTTTGATTTATACACAAGGGGGACATGGTCTAAATATTCTAGGTCAATGTTTATGATATGTTTAATAAACACAATCTAAACATTGGTCTATAATATGTATGCTAAATCTTATAAAATATGCTCAAAAATATCAACATGACATAATGGTCCAATAACACAGGATTTTATTGTATTAGCAAAACACACTAAAACCTTTATCTAGATGCATTTGGTCTAAATTTTATGCTATAAGGAATCTCTTTTCAAAATAAGATTTAATATAAGTCTATAATTTAAGGTTCATGATATTTGAATAAAATGTCATGGGGACCTTAAAGTATAGACTTAGACTAGGTTTATTTTGCATGCTTAGATTATAAGACCATTTTCATATTTTACAATTGGAAGACTTCTAGTGTTTGAGCATTTTTTGAGAACTTCCCTTAGCTTATAAAACCATTTTGATCCTTCCAGCAAGATTTGGGAGTGCATTTTGACCCTGATCATAATAATTCATTAGCTTAAATTTTACAATCTCATGAACATCAAATACATCCTCATGTATGTCAAATGATGGTTATGCAAATGTCAATTTTAGGCTAATGAAGTTTTTAATTTAATGGGCTTAAAGTTGATGATCACATGGATGTTAAATACATCCTCGTAAATGTCAAATGATGGTCACATGAACTTCAATTTTAATCTTGTCAAATTATTATGACCCAATGTGAAAATGCCACTTGGCACATCCATGGGGCTTCCTAGGACTTTGGACTTAATTCACCCCATTAGATCTTAATAAGTGACAAAGTGTCAGCCATAGCATCATGATCTAGGAGTTTTTTTGTGATTGATCACTTTGTCAGGGGGGACCCATTTGTTTTTGGTCATCGAATGCAAGGGTGTCATGTGGTTATCCTCTCAGCCTTTCATAGTCTTTTAACTTTTCAACTATGCCTCACACCATTTGATAGAGTATTTATGAGCAAGTGAGAAGTGTCAATCATGAATCAAGGGTTTGAATGTGATTGGTCTAATGGGATATATGTGGGATTTTGCTAGGCTTTCCTCATCCTATTTTATTTAAAGGTCATGAGAAAGTGAAAATCATTGTATCGTCAAAGATGCATGTTGTTTAAGTTGATGCTCGAGATTTTCTCACTCAGTTGGATCAAAATCAGTGATAAAGCTTGGGATATTTGATCCTATAAGATGCAAATAAGTTAGGTTAGGACCATAGAGACAAAAGACTTAGGCTTAAGGTGTTAAGACCAATGTATTTCTCATATTAATAAATACATTAGGGCCTTGGGATTAAAACCTTAGGCTAAGGTATAAATAAGGGGCTGAGTTAACGTAAAAGTGAACTTGAAAACCAAAAATTAGGCTAAGACATTAATACTAAGGTCTAGTTAGTATTTAATAAATATGTTAGGGCCTTAGGGTTAAAATCTTAAGCTATGTTAGGAAACATTAAAATGACCCTACATAACAAAGGTTAGGTATACAAGGAACTTTTAAAGGGAAAAGTAATAGATGGGAAAAAGATATTTATACTAAGTTTTAGTTATGTTAAAAACGTGACTGAGCTCAAAAAATGAGCTTTATGCTTAGGTCCAAAATAAACTTTCAAAAGATTCCCACTGGTTTGGTTCCTACTAACATTCAAATTTTAACTGAGGGCTTTGGCTAGGGTTTTGAAACATGAAATTCTCAAGGACAAATGTCATGAAACCCGTAACTAGAGAAATAAAGACCATTTATTATTGATTTTAGTCCAAATTAAATCCAAAAAAAATAAGTAATCCTCCCTTTAATAAAGTGGATGATCTTTAAATTTTATAAATGATCCTATCATGCTAAATTTTCATGTTCAAACTTTAGGTTTTCTACAAGGTCCCAATTTTCAAAATGGGGGTATGTTGGTCCCAATAAATGGAGACTCAAGGGGGAAACATATAAATATATTAGAACTTAGAGACTTTATTTTAGGTAAATAATTAGGCCATCCACTCCATTTGATCAATATCATCATCTAGGTTAGACTATGGTTGAAACAAGCCTTGCACTTGTAGAGTTAGGGCTTAATACTTGGATATAGCCATACTATATGTGTGATTTGATTCCACTCAATATTTTCCATGGGCTTTAAGAAATAACTTCTAAGTTTCATGTCCTTAGTCACTAACACTGACGTATAACATATTAAGATGCTCCTTAAGAAACATGCTTTTAGCCTAGGGAAGGCTTGGGCATTGATCTGCTACCAACCATGCATCCATATCCTTGATAGATATGCCTTTGGATCCACTAGAGGCATTGATCCACTACTATATAAGCATCCATATCCCTAGTGGAGATTACCAAAATGACTTATGCTTATAAATCTTTTGATCTTGCATTGAGTTCTTTTTTGTATTTTCTTGAGGCTTTTATGCTTTTAACAAGGTTGGGAACTAGAATAACTATGTTTTAGGATTTGGTTAGGTGTTTGGTGTTTGGAATATAATCTATGGATGTAACCTTTATCCAAAGAAAGGATGTTGATTAAGTGCTAGTATGACTATACCATGATAGTTTGAATTTTCAACCTACAAGTGCAAGTCTTCTTAAAACCAATTTGAGGCTAGAACATGCTTAAGTTCCCATGAAAAATTTTACTTATTTCATTGTCCTTTAATATTTTTTTAAAATTACAACATTTTAATTTACATTTCAAGGCCATGGTAATTATATAAATGGGGTTCACACCTTCATTTTTGAGTTTTGGGAACTTTCAAGCAAAATTCATAACTTTGAGTTCAAGATTATCTAACAGGACTTATTGAATCAAGGAACAAGGAAACAAGAAAGAAACACACAACATAAAGTTGGAAAGAAAGAAAACAAAGAAAATAAATAAATATATACATGATTAAGCAAGGGATAGGAAGGAAATAATTGAAGGGAAACTAGCTAGCCTACTTACTCTAAATCTAACAACATTTCAGTTTACTCCATAAAATTCTTCAGAGGAAAAACAAAGAAGTAGTGATTGAGGCATTTCCTATTGGTGGGTAATTTAAACTTTGATCCCTTTATATCTTTGTGCTTGAAGGTGTTGTAACCTAATGTTTCTATAATTTGGTATGGGCCAATCTACAAGGGTGTGAATTTACTGTGCTTTCCCTTAGGCTCAGATGCTTTGTCTCAAAGGAGAACCAGGTCTCCATATCTAAACACCTTGATCTTGGACCTTTTATCAAACTATATCTTGACTATGGTTTGATGCCTACTAAAATCAGCAAAATATTTCTCCCTTGCATCTTCCATCTGAATGATGTCCAACAATCTAGAGTTGACAAGCTCTTGGCTTTATTCCATATATTCTTGCATAAATCTGTATGTAGGCAAATTGATCCTGTCAACCCATAATAAAAACTTAAGGAGCTTATGTCAAGTCTTGGGTTTATTTGTAATAGACTTCTTGATTACCTTCATTAGGTTATTATTCATAGATTTAGAGGCTCCATTCCCTTGGGGATAATTATTGGATACAAACTTGAGAGTGATTCCATTATCATAAGCCCATTCAGTCATCTCTATAGATATGAATGCATACCTATTGTAACACAATATAGATAATGGAGTTTGAAACCTAGTACAGATGTTTTCCTCTAGGAATTTGATCACCTCTTCAATCCTATATTGTTTAGTGGATGCAGCTTTAGTCCACCTTGTATAGTAGTATATGGTAGTAAGGAAATACTTATGACATTAAGATGAACTAGGGTTGATTACCCTAATAAATTCTAACCCCTATTAAGCAAAGGGTTTGTCAATCATGACTAGTTGTAGTGGAATTGCTACGTTTGGTTCCTTAGTGCTAAAGATTTGACATGAGTGGCATTATTTTACATGTTTGTGAGCATCCTTAAAAATAGTTGGATAATAATAGCCAACTCTAAGAATTTTATGGGTTTTGGTCTTCCCAGATGGATGTCCACTACCTAGATTTTCATGAAAGGTGCTCATGATTTGGCATCTTCTTCTTGTGAGACACATCTCAAATAAACCCCTTCAAAATTTATCCTATACAAGACCCCATCCTTGATCAAGTAGTGGGTTGAATTCAACCTTAGGGCCCTCTTTTTATCCTTGGATAGACCTATAGGACAAGTACCATTAATTATCAAATGTTTGACTAAATCATACCACTCACTAGCTTGAAAGTTTTGTTGATCCACTTGCATAATACTTAGCTTAGGGTTAGTATTAGCAATCATCTATATCAGACCTTGGAATCTTACCAATTTTTCCATTTTCATTTCCAAGTCATACTCCTAAAAAATTGACATCCATTTACCTCTATGATCTCCTAATTCATTCTGATTTAACATGAGTTTAGTGGTTGGGTCAGGTAAGATAACATGTATCTTATTTCTAAGGATGTAATGTTTAAATTTATTAATTGCATTAACTAATGTGTATGTCTACATATCAATCAATGAATAATTTAACTCAGAATTCTTAAAATTAGTGCTCATAAAATAAATTAGGTGGTCACACCCTTCAATTTTTTGAGTTAACACTGCAACCATAGTGTGGTCAGATGCAAAGTAATAGAGGTAGAATTCCTTCAAGAAGTCAGAACTTTTGAGGAATAGATCCTTGCTAATAGCCTCCTTGATATCATTGAATTATTTCTATAATATTCATTCCATGTGACCTTTTAATCCTTCTTCATCATGTCATTCAATGGCTTAACAATTTCTATAAAACCAAAAATTAAATTTCTTACAAAATTTATCTTACCAAAGAATCACTTTATCTCTTTCTTACTATTTGGAGGTTTTATTCTAGATATGGCCTCCATTCTTTAAAGATCTATATATATCCCATATTTGGTTATAACATGACCCAATAACTTTCCTTTAGTCACACACAACATACTCTTAGGGTTCAAAGAAATTCCATACCTTCTGCATCTTTCAAAAACTTGTTGTAAATGCATGAAGTGATTTTCCCCTTTTTTAGAAAAAATTGTTAGATCACCCATATAAATAATGATGCATTTACCTATCAGGCCTTGGAAGGCATGGTCTATATATCTTTATAAGGTATCTCCTACATTAATTAGCCCAAAGGGAATCCTTTTGTAAGTAAAGGTCCCCCACTTGGTGATGAAAGTTGTCTTTATCCTTTCCTCTCTATCAACAAATACTTGGTTATAACCTGAAAAGCCATTAAGAAAAGACATCATAGCTAAACCTAAAATAACTTGAATCACTTGGTATAGGGAAGGAAGGGGATAGTTTTCCTATTTTTATGTTTTTTTTAAGTTATTGAAGTCAATAAAAAGTCTAATCTCACCATTCTTCTTCCTCACTAGCACCAAGTTAGTCACCCAGGTGGAATGCCTGATGGGCAAGACTATCCTAGCATCTAATAATATTTTAACTTATTTGAAGATCATGGGTTCTAGGATAGGGCTTATAGGCCTCTATTTCTACCTGAATGGTTTGTAACTCTCCTTAAGGGGTATAGTATGAGTAATGACCCTTGGGTCAAATATCTTTAAGTCATCATAAGACCAAGCTATGACATCCTTATATTGGGTAAAGAGCTCTTTGGATTTCTTGTTTTTAATGTTTTTACAAGATTTTCTAACATTTACTAGTTGGGGTTGATATTGGATGCCAAGATCAACAACATTATAATCTTTCTCACTCACTTTGGGAACCTTGGAAACCTCAACTAGCTTATCCTGATCAAATAGTTTCTCCAAAGCAATCATCCCCTTAGGGATCTTGTTATCATTCAACTAAATGACTTTACCATCAAATTTGTCCTCCCTATATGTACTTTCATCAATATCATCAATAATATGAGCATTGAATGCTCCAAAATTAGTCATGAAGTCCAATATTTATTGATCATCATTGAAGGATTAGAAATGGTTAACATTATCAGCCACTGAAGGATAAGGGATCACTCAATGCTGAAATTACGAGAATCTTGGTTAGGCATGAGGTTGGATGTATTAGATGCCAAGTCATTAGTATCTCAGTTTTTATCTTCTTGGGATAGAAATGATGCAAAATACATCAAAATATTTAATCAAATCCCAAACCCTAAACTTATACCTTTTTAGGTATGAGAGCTTACATTGGTATTTGCTTCTTACCTAGTTGACCACTAGTTATTAATCCCCATAAACTAGTAGTTCTTTGGCCTTATTCTTTATAACAAATTGTAAGCCTAGGATAAGGGATTCATAATCAACGAAATTGTTAGTACAAGGGAATTGGATCCTATAATAAGAATGGTATTTTCTATTAGTAGGGTTAGTTAAAATAATATGAACACCTAATCTAGCATTACACCTAACACCATCAAAATTCAACTTTCATAGTCCAAGAACAACATGAGCACCCTTATGATCACATACCTTATCAGTATCTAGGGTGAAAAACCCTAAGTTTAAGTCTATTATGTTGACCTTCTCATTCAAAGTATTGTACTCAATTATCATATGCTTCATCCTTGATTCTCTCTCAACCCTAATCTGATTAGGAACTCCCTTCTAAGGTAACCATAGATGTGAGTAATTTGTATACATGTAACTAAAGACTTGGTCCATTCCCTACTCAGTAAGATTCCATAAACATCAAGTATATCAACAACTTGAATATCAATGAATTGTTTCACCCTAGGCTCAAAAGCTAGTTGCATGTGAACATTTAAAAGTTCCCCAATTACCCTAACTCTAGATTTGTCTAATTGGGTGACAACCTTATAAGACTTAATTGGAGTTAGGGCAAGTTGTTTGCATATACCTAAAAACATGATATTGGTAGATGATCTTGAATATAATAAGCAATTATGTAAGTTTTTACCAAACATCCTGATAGTGAGCAAGAAAGGAGGAGATTCAACCTTGGCCTTGTGCACAATCACATTAGCATGATCAGTCTATGAAGGATTATTGGACTTCTTTGACAAGGATTCCAATAAAAGGTCCCTTTGCTCTATAATTTAAATAAGTTTATGCAATGTAATATTATCCTTTATCTTATTCATATCCTCAACTATGTTATATCTAGTTTTAGAAGAACTAAGAATCTCAATGCTGGGTTTATAAATACTCCCTTTAGGTGGCTCATAATTTTTGGTTGAAGAAGTGTTTGGAGGAGTTACAAAATTATTTAGAGGTGTTTAGGTTGTCAAAGGTTGCCTCTATTCCCTATTCCTCAAGGGATAGGTCTTTTTTAATAACTACTGAAAGGTTTGGATCTCTTTAGGGACTTTATCATATTTATTTTCCTCTTGAAAGTGGAAATCAAAGGTGTCTACCATGAAGGCTTGATCAGATGACTTAAATCCATAGGTACCTGCACCACTAACATTGTTAGGGAGAACTTAAAATATATCCAAATCTTTTTGAAAAGCCTCAAAGGCTTTACAAAAATTAATACAATCAATTTCTCCATGTTTTGTTGTGTAATGTACCCTAAAATAATCAAGTAAGGCAATATCAGTGAGGTTAATGTCCATTGTCTTATTTTTAGAAGAAGGCTCATTATTCCTATTATTATAAAAACTATCATTCTAAAATCTATTAGTTGGCCCATTATACCTTTGAAATGAGAAGTTCCTACCTAAACTTTTAGTAGTATTTCCAACTTTTTTTTGCAATTGAAGAAAATCAATGCTTAACTTTTGGACCATTTTAAAGATAGATTCATTATCATTTTTAGGAGTTTTAGAATTATACACCTAGTTGTTATTATAAGATGTTACCAAATCCATTTGATCATTTGTATTGAATCCATTAGTAAGATTATTTAAGAATCCTAAATTTTGATTGGGAGCTACATGACTTAGTGGCAACTGAGTTAGGTTTGGGAGTTGGTTTAATGTTGGGATATTTTGGTAATTTTTTGGGAATAAGTTCATCACATGCATTTATGGGTTGATGTTTGGAATAGAATATGTCATTTTCCCTTTGGGGATGCATTTGATCATTGATGGTTATTGCTTCAGCATAGGCTCTAACTAACAAAGTTATGGCTAGCATGGACCTCTTCAAAAACATACAGGTCATGGGATCTATTACATCTTTGTAAATCTCTAAAGCTAAGACATCATTAGGCTTATAAGGGTTTATGGTCCTATTAAACATTTTCTGAATCTAACATTGAAGGATATAATAGACTCATTTTCATCTCTTCTAATGGTGGTGAATTGATTGTAGATAACACGTGGACTAAAAATCTTACCAAATTGATCTATAAATGCATTGTTGAAATCATCCCAGCTAATGATGTAATTATTAGGTAAGTTCAAAAACCATTCATAATTATCATAAATATGAAGGAGAATAACCTGTAAGCTACATCTTCATGCACAACATTCAATAATGTTAAGGCTACTTTAAAACATTTTATATGTTCTTCAGCAGTTACTATACCCACTAGACTAAATATAGGTAAGTAATTTTTAGGGTTATGTGGAAGGTCATGTACCACAACTAGTACATTCATGGAACCAACCAAACCATAGTTGTATGAAAATTGAAGGCATGGGTACCTTGAAGAGGTGAAGTTGGCAAAGATTTGGATCTCTTACATCTACCTTTGTCACGTCCAGCTTTTATGTGGACCTCAAGCTTAAACAAAGGCTTCCTAGTCTCTAAGTGTGATCTTGATCTAATCTTGGGAAATTATAGCTTGAAATTTGAATATCATGCCTAATATATGATTTATCGAGTTAAATTTTATAAAGAACATGAGTTAGACTTGCACATTGAGCTTATTTTGCAAAGGTGGTATGAAAAACTACAAAGGACATTGATCTTTGATTGAATTAGCTCACATATGAGTTTAATTGTGTAAATATGGTTTATATTTATAATTATTAGCCTTAAGGAACTTAGATCTATGAAATGTATGCCATCCGTTGATCAAAATGAGTTGTCCTAACCTCAAATCCTATGGATTTTCAATGTTCAAGCTAAATTTATCAAAACAAGCATCAATGCCCAAAGAACTTCAAAGGAAGTACAAATATGTGCTAAAAATAGCAAATACCAATGATATTTATACTTCTTAGAAAATAATTTACTCAAAAACACAAATATATACTAATCTTTAGATAAAACAAATTAAAATTATCAAAGATTCAAAAAATTTAGGCCCTCCTTCTAGCGCCAGTGGGAGCTTCTCCTGTTGATTCTTATAAATGAACCACAGGTGACCTTAGTGTTTAAATAACACTTATCATTTTAGAATTTAGAAAATTTAGAGCATGAGTTGTAGCTTTTGACAATCTAGTTACCCGTGGTGAAATAGTAGCAGAGCAAGATAAACTATTCTATAATATTTATATGATTTGGTGGTTGGGAGCCACCTTGGTCCATACTTTTTGAATTTTAGAGAGTCAATGTTAAGAATTAGCTAATTATATCTAGATTTAATCTATAAACTAATTTGAATGGGTATTTATAATGAATCTAAAACTAAAGTGATCCAATAAAAAAAATCAAAGAGAAAGGTAAAGCAGAAAAGAAATGAGTGATTGCCAATTTTAGTCTCAAACATTATGACAAAGCATCAATTGTAACTGAGTATGTATTTAACCAATATATAACATAACATAGCCTAAGCTCAAATCCCATTATATATCAAGAAAACTTCAAAGGACAATGTAAAGAGTCACAAATAAGAACCAAGTCTACTTTAAGGATTTACTACTATAATCAAATGGCATCTACACATCTGAATACAGATCAAAATGAAATGAAGCAAAACCTAAGATCTTCCAACTAATCTATCATATACACAAATTAGAAATCCTATGATTATAAAATTCAACTTAGAATTCAAAGACACCATTCAAATTCAAGACATTTACTAGCAATTGAGAGAAAAGCTATATTAGCAATTGACATATCAAATTTAGACCATCCTTGTAGAATTCCTTGATTATATTAATTGCTTCAAGTATACAAAAGTTGATAAAAAATATACCTATTTAAAAATGGTAATACATGCCTTTATATAAAGATCAGGTAATATACCAGTTAGTTACAAAATATAGGTGTACAAAGATAAGGACAACTATCCTTATAAGTTTTAAAATACACGTGCTTTTCACAATCATACTAACTTAGAGGTAAATATGATAACAAACTAGCATATGCCTTTTCAATGGAATATTTTATTTCAAAAGTTATAAAACTATACATAATATAATATTGATTAATTTGTAGGTGGGGCCTCTGATTATCATTTCTAGAGGATGCTCATGGCCTTAGCATGTTCCTCATCAACTAGCTCAAGATCCACATTAGGATTCATGATACACTCCTCCTCTTGATCTACCAAGTCATCAAGTTCCTTGTCATTCCTATCCATGGCTTATTTAATGCTCCTAGTTTCATTTATCCTTTCTCCTACATTAAATATCATGTTTAGGATTTTATTGTTCTCAACCCTAGATTTGCCTTGGCTTTTTCCTTTGATTTCCTAGGTTACCAGAGTAGCCATATGTTTAAATTCTTCATCACTTATGATTTCAAGGACAATGGGTTGTGCAAGATATATGAGAATGGTCCCAAGAATTTTCTCAAACCTTGTAATTATCTCCTTTTCATATTTTAGGAGTCTTTCCACATCATTGTGCCAAACACTAAAACTTTGAACCTTTTCAATCACAATTCCCAAAATTATGCTCAAGTGTCTAAAATGGATGGTTTTGAAGCATGGGATCTATTTCCTTACTTGAATGTTGAGAAGCTAGGAAATTTTATCCTTTGAGGCTTGCCATTGGATGACTAGGCCTTTGGCCAATGTACACTACCCCACTAATTCGCTCTTCCTTAGTTTCATTAGTTTGAGTGCCTAAAACATGTCATAAAATGATTCATCAAGCATTTTGGTCATTGCCTCAAGCATTGATAGAACTTCCTGTGTTTGCAAGTTTTCCTTTTCTCTTTCTAAATTTAAGATCCTCTACTTCATCCCCTAGACTCCAGATTTAGCTTGTGTTGATTGGGCCTCAATCAAGCTTTCTACATCTTCTTCATGAATTATAGCTTCACCAAGCTACTAGCCCCCCACTGAGGTTAATCCCATAAAGGGCTCCAAATTTTAAAAGGTGAATTCCTCTATTCTAACCATAGCTATCCTAGTTTTTATCCTTTTTAACCTAGCTATTTTAGGGTTGAATTTGATGGTAGTGATTGGCTTCTTAAACTTTGGAGGTTTTAGGACCTCCATACCTAAGCTATTTGATGCCTCTGGGGCATCCATATTTTTAATTTCTAGTCTTTAGGTAACCACAACTCTTATTTCTTATTTCTCTTTTACCATAGCTATAATACATGACTTTATGTCATCTTATATCTCAACATCAGTAACCCTTGTCATAACCCATGAATGAGAAAGAGAAGAAATCTTTTGTAATTTTTCATAAATTAACCAGTCAGGAATGACTGGTCCATGAATTGGGAATTCAACATTGAAGAGATAAATTTCACTAGTGGGGTGAGTGAAAGTCAATCTTGGTCTCTTCATTGGTCTAATGAGGACCAATGCCAGCTCTGCCTTCTTCTTTTCTTGGGATGCCACAAAGACAAACTATTTTATTTTATCTTCTTTGGGTTCCTATTTCTTGTCTGAGTCATAGGCCTCTACAAGTTCCTTTAGGTCACCCTCAAGTGTCTCTTCTAGATCCAAGGCAATCATGTGTATGTATTAAATTGGGGAAGGTGGCCTTTGGGGTAGTGTTGAATGTGAGGGTCCCTCCCTAGGTCTCTCTTCCAATCTCACTTCTCCTATTTTCTCCTTGCCCTTGCCTTGTTCATCTTATATTTGTATAATTTATTCTTGAGGTTATGGTTATGGTTATTCTATTTAGGATTTTTATTGGGCCATTCCAGATGGACCAAGTAGTAAGTGATACTATAAAGGATACATTTTCCATGTCTCTCCTAAGGGCTTGTCATACTTTGTTAGCCTATGTTCCAACTTGATGTTATGGCCTTGGATTAGCCAATAATTATTCATAATTATTAGCCTTAATATATATGGTGTGATGGACATCAAGTTGATGTACATATTCATGATTTAGGAGTTTCTTGTCCTTAAAGTGGCTAGCCACTATACCTTTAGGATACTATATCTTAAGTTCATCAAGTTAAAAACTAAATGAATCCTGGTGCCTAACCATAGTCTCAACCTATTTCCAATCCTAGAGTATAGTCCTTCCAATGATCAGAGGGAAGGGGTGAAGAAGTCCTTTTTTCTTTTCTTTATAGGTGCCATCAATGCCATGCAAAAACTAGGAAATAATTTCTTTTTTCACTAGCTTGCTAAGAACATAGACTAGCAGCCTGCAAGGTTAGGACATGATTCCCTCAATCTTGATGACCATACAATCAAGTTAGTACCATATATCACTTATCATCTCCATGTAATTCTTAATAAGGGGGTAGACCCTAGGCATATAAACACTCGTGATGGACTCAACTATGGCTAGATAAACATAGTCACAAATAAACTGTATGTGGCTCCTATACTTAAAGATATATAATTTAAAATAGTGATGAAAAATGGTGATTTTACCATTTGGGGACCAATTCCTAATACCTGAGAAGTTGATTGAGGCAAGCAGGGTGTCTAACAGGTATGACATCATATAAAACTAATTAGAGGTCTTCCTTTTTATGATAGTGAATTGTTTGGTGAGGAAGATACTAATTAAATCTCTAATTAGAGGGGTGAGCTTATGTTTCACCAATAAATTTACATCTGGGACCCAAATTTTATTTACATAAGTAGTTGAGGGAGCTCTAAAGGCTCAGTTCAATAGGGTTATTATAACCTTAATGCCCTCCCTAAATTTGACTACTAGGATTTTTCCTTCAAATTCCCTAAAGATATGAGGGCCTTGGTGTAGCTAGGATCTAAGGATAGATTCTAGGTCATGGTTGCTTGTCCAATCCTTGATATTAGATAAATCCACATGGGGAAGAGGGAGCTTATAATATTTCACAAATGCTACATGGGTAATATATGTTACTTCCTTGGATTTTCCCTCCCTAATGATCCATTCATTATCAATTCTATAATCAATGAAGATGGAAGTAAGGATATTGATGCAATGTATTACCTCAAGGTTTGTTGTAGCGTAGTGAAGGCTGACCATCTAAATAATGACTAGGTCATAGTGCCTTTGGCTTAGTATGGTAATTATTTGCTCTTCTTTTGTGATGGGTTTTAATTCCTTGATCATGAAGAAGAGTTCAGACCAGTTCCTAATGCCTAAGATATTTAGGACTGTAAAGTCTAATTCAATATCTTTAAAGATCCAACCTTCATTATTTGTTGACAAGTAGAGTTCAATCTCTTACTTTAATTTTTATTTATGAGCTTCCATTGTCTTTGTTCCTACAAATTACTCACACCGAATTGCAAATGATCTCTGTGAAATCTTTCTTATGCTTAGAAACATAATTAAGTTCTCTTTAGATAAAATTGTAACCAATTGAGTCTGTTTGGGTCGCTTTTATATAGGGTTTAGGGTTTTGGATCTTTAATGGTAGAATATATCTAGGCTTTGGCTTAACATGCCTTAGATTTGATTTGGACCTTTGCATTTTTGAGCCCATAAGATCTCATATTTTGTTCTTTTCTACTTGCATGGCATATATGTGGCATTGGTCTAGGCTTTTTGTGGCATTTTTCATAAATGCCTTTTGAGCACTAGCCGTTGGCATTTAAAAATGCTTCTTTCATTTCAATTCATTAGATCAAAATCCAAGATTATCATGAGTCATTGATTATAATTTATGCCCTTACCTATGATTGGCTCTTTTTATTGCAAACCCTATGCTAGAAACACTTAGTGTCTTTAGGTGCCTTCCCCACACTTCAAATCCTATGTTAGCCCTTGGCCACATGGCGAGCTCGTGGGCCTTTGAAAATTCATGAATGCCTTCATGCCATTGGATCAAAATCTAGTGATAAATCATGACTCATAAAATCATCCTATCAATTTTTCCTTGAATGCACTTTCACCATGCATCAAGTTCATAGGCTCTTAGGGCCTCATTAAAAATTCTTTGGGTGCCTTCACATCATCGGATCAAAACCTAGTGACATAGTGCATGCCATTTTTCTACAAAGATTCCCAAACATTAAGTTACATCATTATTAAGACTATGACCTAGGCTTAAGTTCATTAAGCTAAGGTTTGTTTCACTTATTAAGCACAAAATAAATGTTAGGCTAAGGGGTTTATGCCTAAGTTTTTTTATTTATATGGAAGGGGGCCATGGCCTAAATATTCTAGGCCAATGTTTATGCTATGTTTAATAAACACAATGTAAACATTGGTCTATAATATTTATTCCAATGCTTATAAAATATGCTCAAAAATATCAACATGACACAATGGTCCAATAACACATAGGATTTTATTGTATTGACAAAACACATTAAAACCTTTAACTAGATGCATATGGTCTAAATTTTATGCTATAAGGACTCTATTTTCAAAATAAGACTTAGTATAAGTCTATAATTTAAGGTTCATGACATTTGAATAAAATTTTATGGGTACCTTAAAGTATAAACTTAGACTAAGTTTATTTTGCATACTTAGATTATAATACCATTTCTATATTTTGTAATTTCAAGACTTCTAGTGTTTGAGCATTTTTTGAGAACTTCACTTAGCCTGTAAAGCCATTTTCGATCCTTTCAGCAAGACTTGGGAGTGCATTTAGACCCTGATCATAATAATTCATTAGCTAAAATTTGACGGTCTCATGGATGTCAAATACGTCCTCGTAGATATCAAATGATAGTTGTGCGAACATCAATTTTAGGCTAATGAAGTTTTTAATTTTATGGGCTTAAAGTTGATGATCATATGGATGTCAAATACATCCTCATAGATGTCAAATGATGGTTGCACAAACATCAATTTTAAACTCATCAAATTATTATGACCCAATGTGAGAATTCTACTTGACACATTTGTGGGGCTTCCCAGGACCTTGGACTTAATTTGCCCCATTAGATCTTAATCAGTGAGGAAGCATCAGTTGTAGGATCATGATTCAATATTTTGTTTGTTATTGGTTGTTTTATTTGGGGGTAACCATTTTTTTTGGTCATCTAATGCAAGGGTTCCATGTGTCAATCCTTTAGGCCTTTCATAGTCTTTTGACTTTTCAACTATGCCTTGCATTGTCTGATTGAGTCTTCGTGAGAAAGTAAGAAGCATTAATCATGATTCAATGGTTTAAATGTGATTGGTTCGATGGGTTATACATGGGATTATACTAATATTTCCTCACACCATTCGATCAAAAGGTCACGAGAAAGTATGAACTGTTGGATTGTCAAATATGCATGTTTTTTAAGTCAAAGCTCAAGCTTTCCTCACTCTATTGGATCAAAATAAAAAATAAAGCATAGGCTATTAGATCCTAATAGAAGCAAGGAAGTTAAGTTAGGACCGTAGAGACATAAAATACTTAGGCTTAAGGTGTTAAGACCAAGGTCTCTCTTGTATTAATAAATACGTTGGGGCCTTGGGATTAAAACCTTAGGCTAAGGTATAAACAAGGGGATAAATTAACATAAAAGTGGACTTGGGAAATTGGAACTTAGGCTAAGACATTAAGACTAAGGTACCATTACTATTTACCAAATACTTCAGGGCCTTAGGGTTAAAATCTTAGGCTATGTTAGGAAACATTAAAAGGACCCTACAGAACGAAGGTTAAGTATATAAGGAAATTTTAAAGGGAAAAATAATATAAGGGACCAAGATATTTATACTAAGTTTTACTTATTTTAAAAACATGACTAGGCTTAAAACATGAGCTTTATGCTTAGGTCCAAAATAAACTTTCAAAATATTCCCATAGGTTTGGTTCTTGCCATCATTCAAATTTAAAATGAGGGCTTTGCTTAGGTTTTGAAATATGAAATTCTCAGGGACAAATGCCATATAACCTACAACTAGAGCAACAAATACCATTTATTTACAATGTTAGTCCAAATTAAATCCAAAACAAAACTAAGTAATCCTACCTTTAACAGATTGAATGATCTTTAAATTCTATAAATGATCCTATCATGCTAAATTTTCATGTTCAAACTTCAGGGTTTCTCTAGGGTCCTAATTTTAAAAATGGGGGTATGTTGATCCCAACATATGGATTAGTGTTGTATTAATATAAAATTTTCATATCCATTGCATACCTTTGACATTGATTTTTGCATGCACCACACATTCCCAAATTTCTCAACTAGGTTCTCATTACATTTATCCATCTTCATTGTGTATTATTTATTGTAAATTATAAAATACAATTGCTTATGGTACCTATTGGTAGGTGATCTATCTGCAATAGGAAATTTCCAAGTGTTGTCATCATAACCATCCATGACTCTAAATTCATCAAATACTCACAATATTATAATTATGCCACATATAAATGTATCTCATGTGCAGTGGGATTTTTTTATGCTTTCAAGAATGTAATCGATAATGAATTTGGAGATATTGAATTGGCTACCCTTATCCTTCCTATGCATGATAGAGAGGAGGTTTTTATTGATATATCCCCAGCTTCACTCTCTACTTAAATTTTAACTCACCAATCATACAACTACCTTGGTTGCATGATCTTCACTATTTTCAATAGGAAAAATGAAAATTTCCTTCTTATCCTTCAATAATTGTGTTACTCAAACTACCTCTACAATATTGGCTAACATCACTTTAATAAATTCACCTAAACATGAAAATATTAAGTAATTGATAATAAGTGCTATAAAAATATTCATCTTGTACCCGTCAAATTAAAATAAAACATCGTGCATGTACAATAATAATAATCACGCCATTTTAATAGGATTACCAAAATAGGGTAATTCAAACAACTGGAGTACCCAATTTTTCTCCAATTTTTGATTGGATATGGAATCAAACAATATGGCACCAGTTACACTTATCTTTATTGTTTCAACTATGTATTCCATGCTCAATTCTATCTCATTCTTCCCTTCTCTATGTTTATGATCCTCAATTGTATTATGCTATTTTTGATTACTACTTTCCACACATGCAATTTTCTAGGTATTACATTTTAGATATCTAGGACAATGCCTTTTCAATCCTTCCTTACACCTTTTCTTGAGTCATCTCCCTAATCATCACTATTTCAAACCCTATTTTATCTACCATGCACATGCATTTTTAGTTTCTTGATGCTCTTGGTGTGTTGATTTTACTAGCCTTTTATTTATCTTCATTGTTGATAAACACCCTTTCTAGAAAACTCTCATACTATTAACTTTCCTAAAACCTCTAATTTTTCCTTAAATCCAAGCTTTAAAGTGAATTGATGGTGTATTTAAATTCCCATGACCTGTAACTTCTTTTAATATTGTTTCTATTCTACTCATCTTACCAATGTTTCCTTACAATGGGTTTGCAGTCTCCTTTAGCTATCAATTTAGTGATTTAAGCACCTTTAATTATCTCAACTTTGTTTCAAATTTTCTTATTTTTTATCTTTAGTTTCACACTATATGGGGAGACAAACCTTTCTAAAAGTGATAAGTATTGAAAATGATATGTGGAGCTGAATTTATATTACCCGTCAACATTTAAATTCTTCTACTAGCATAAGTCGTATAGTTAACTTAACATTACTAACACTTCAACACATTTGCATTAAATATGAGTGCATGATATTTAGAGTTTTATTCAACAACCTTAGGTAATACTAGTGACATCATCATTCTTGGTTCCTCTTTGGTGAAACCTAAGCCTTTATTTCTTGTTACATTCTAAGGTGTATCATGTATCTCCTTCAATCAATCACCTTTACATGTAGACCTCATGTATCTGGATACTTGGTAAAATTTTCTCACGTGTGTCTACCTTATTTTTACTAATTTGAGTTTTCCCCCACCCCACACTAATTTTTGTGCCTAGTTCTCTACATAGTTTTCAATATTAGCATGATTATATTACTTGATAATGTGATAAAATGCTAAAATTATTCATGAAATAGGTGTGGAAAAGTATAATGAAATGAAGCAGACAAGAAGTGGGGACTTATTCTAGCTTATGTAACCAAGTAATTTTAATAAACTAAAAAAGAGTATAATTGTTCACATGAAGAACAACAAAATTTCCATAATTATTTAGATATCTTACAAGGTTGTGCACTTATTTCTATTTCTATGGGCACCTGAAGAATTACACTTATTAAAAAAAACTACACTAGATACATAAAAGTGAAAGGAAATACATCCTAGCATATTCATTATTTTTAAAAAAAATTGGATACCACTTGGACGTGATGCATCTTAAACTGATTTATATTGAAATTACCAAGGATCATTTCACCATCTAGCATAGAAAATTTTCATTCATCAGTCTCCAAGATATCATGGATATATTAAATACCATCCAAAGGATCTTGATTTTACCTAGGTATTTAACATACTCAAAGTCATAGAGACAAACATCTACACTATTGTGCAAAATTTCCCCCTTAATATGCTTATCATCCAAATATTTATACCTAGTCTTTTCAATTATATGGCTCCATCATGCTATGGCATGTGACTCATTTAGTTTGAACAAATTTATAAGGCACACATTGAGTGAATACTATTCATATGTCCATCCCACTCACATAATGTGGAGAGAAGCTAGTAAAAACTCCATTGATAATATTGCTTCTCATTTGAACACCAAATAGAAAGGTGTGGATTTGTTTAGGTGCTTGTACATTTTCTAATATACACAAAGGATGATATATACATGATCATACCAATCCTTACCCCTAATATTAAAAACTTTAGTTAGAGTGTTACCAAGGATTTTATTAAAGGCCTCAATAATCCCATTGGCTTGGGGGTGATATAGAGTAGTCACGTGATGGAAAATCATGAATTATATAAGTAAGATGGGTATGGTTTTGTTGAGTAATTATGTTTTTTGATCAATTTTCAAAATCAAAATAAATCCACACTAACTAATGATATTTTCCCATATAAAACACCTTATTGTTTATGTTTTATAATCCTATGTTGATGTGGATTTAGCCTATCTAGTTAGGGAGTCTGTAGTAGTGATGAAATAGTTGACACCAATCCTTCTTATGGTGGGAAAAATTGGTCCTACAAAGTCGATAACCCATTTTTAGAAATGATTTTATGCAATAATAGGGAGCAAGGGAATATCATCATGTCAAACACATTTTCCAATCCATGGACACACATCACACCTCTTAGTTTAGTCCTTGTCATCTTGAAACAAGATAGACTACCATAGGAATGAAAAGAGAATATTACATGTAGTAGCCTTTCTAGTGTAATGACCCCTATAATTCATTCATGTACCACCCTCAATATATCCATGAACTCATGTTACCTAATACATCAATATAGGAATTTATCACATCCCATCTTGTAAATTTCACCCATGATGACCTGATATAGGGTAGCATGAAATGCCAATTATATTTTTTCTTTGGTGGATAGATCAATACTATAGTGTTGGATTACAAAGAGGATTAGTTCAAACATTATTCATGAAAAATGCAAAATAATCTAAAATAAATAACAATATAATCCAACCTATTCTATAGGGTTTGCTAATGAAAATAAGAATAAATTGAAAGAAAACATATATGCATATTACCTTCCAAAATTATTCCACCATCCAAAATTATTCCACCATCCAAAATTAGCTCCAAACATTTTTTCCCCTTGATTTGGTGTTCTTGTCTATGTCAATAATGGATGTCAAGATCCTCCATTATCTCATGATCACCATGCATAATCTAGGCTCAAGATAAGAAATTTAATCTATGCCTATCAAGTAAATATAACCTATTGTAAATAAAACACAATAAACAATACAAAAAGAGCTTGTGGAGATAATCTTGGATTTTAAGTTTACACAATTTAAGCTTTAAAATGATGTTTTATGCCCTTTTATTTATAGATTTTTCAAATGGTTCAAGATCAACCATGACCATCTAACTCAAGATTGAGATGTGTGGCCATGAATTAATCTAATATTTCATAATAAAATATATATATATCCTCATAATGATTTGGGAAGAAGGGGCATTAATGAGGCATAGGTGCCCATAAACCTAATATTTTTTGCATTTATGGCTTATGGATGCCACCCCATTGATCATGTCATTAGGTGATGTAGATATTTAGAATCAATTTCTAATAAAGAAATATTTAATTTGTTCCATGGAATATTTACTTAAGATCTTAATTTGAGTTAATTTGCCTAAGTATTATTAATAAATTTTGGTGCATGTTTTTTGGAAAATGGTTCACAATTAATCAAAATGATCAAAAAGTCATATTACTAGGTCGTAATTTAACTCAGGAAGAACTGGAAGGTGATGTTAGTAGCATATAGGTTTTGATCCCATTTAAGATGTTGTAGAGACAAAATAACAAAGGTACATGGTGTGTACTAATGAATTATAATAAAAGAGTGATCTAGATCACCAAAATGTGAAATCATCATTTTGAATCGTAATGATTTGAGAAAAGTTAGGAATCACATAAAATGTATTTCCCCATTTAGGGATACATTAGCCTAAATTGGCACCTATATATAACAAGTTCAAACCATTTAGTGTATTTAAGTGATTTTGGCCTAAATTATGCATTTGAATCAATTCAAGTAAGATTGACAATTTCAAAACACAAGGTGTTAGGAATTGGATGTCTATAAATAGGAGCAACACCAAAAATAAGGAATGTCACAATGTCTATGAATTCCTCAAGAATGTGTTGAATTTTTTACAACTACATGTTAGGCATGCCATCTTCAATGATCTATGTGTCTTAATTAGATGTGATTTTGGATAAATGATCAGTCCCTATATTTTGTTTACCTAGCTTCACTACCACATAGAACTAGAATTTTTGAAATAACATGATCTAATGATAGATTCATTCATGGAGCATCGATTTATTCACAATATATTTGATTGCTTCATGTTTAGTGAAAAATACAAAGGGTGTTTCAAGTTGGTATTGTAAAAAATTATTCAAAATGTAGACCAAAGTGAGAGACTCATGTTAGATGGTTTTGAATATTTGCTCAGTTGAATTTAACTTGTGGCTAGAAAAATAGATGGGGTGGTCAATCTTATCATTTCTAAGATGATCCAATATTGCATTGATGAACATACTAGATGTATCCACATTAACATGAAATAGGGTGATCCTATGTAAAAATTAAAGTATTGACACATTAGTTAATTTCTACTTTATAATGTTTTAAGTGTTTTTTTAGCACTCGATCCAAGAAAATGGTTCATAATGTTTTAAGTGTTTTATTAGCACTTGCATAATAGTTCTTCAAGCGATGAAAAAATATTGACATAGTTATTAATGAATTTATGGTAATATCCTATATGACACAATAGCATGCACACATATCATTGAGTATTCAGTGACTCTAATTATAAAATGATGGACACCTCAGTTGGATCAACTAGAAGACCTTACTTGCATATGATGTGGTCGAGAAATATATTAAAGGGTATCATAAAGAAACATTTTTCAAGTTAAGAGATATCTATAGTTGTTTGAATCATTCAAACACTAGGTGCATATTTTCATTGTGGTCCTTAACTAACCAATAGATAGTCTAGTCATCAAGATAGACTTAGATAAATTGATGGATGAAGTATTTGATGGCAATGATGAATATGCATGAAAATACAACTAGCATAGTATTAGTCCCACAAGACATTACATTATAGGAAAAATAGCCCAACTTTGTTGCAAAGGTGGCATTTTAATTATCCTTATCCTCAATCTAAACTTGGGGCTACTAGAAAATCCATCTGTGAATGTGTAAATTTCACACCTAGATACCCCTTTAAGAATGTCTTTAGTGAAGGGAATAGGGAATGGATACATGACACATGAAGCATTATAAAAACATAAGTATACACATATTTGGATGAACCCATCCATATTAATATGTATGACCATGGGGCTTACCCATTAAAATTATTCCTCTAGATAAATGACACATGCAACTAGTATATTGTCTCTCTCTTCTTTTATTTTGGTACACATATATAGAAATATATAATATGGCCTTATTTTTATAGGTTTGGTGCCTTCAACTAGATTTATTTTTATCTTCCCAAGGGTGGAGTGAATTCCCATCATGTCTTGATAGTTGTGTGGGAATATATCCCAATATTCATGCAACATCTCTACAATATGAGCCAACTCTTCATCCATCCAATAATTTCTAATAATGGTGAACTTTGGTTCCTTTGTAGTACCAATGTTGACTTTGGTAGTCACAAGAGGATATCTGTATGATTTTTTCTTGTTGTTGGCCACATCCACCACCTTGCATTGCCCATAATATGTTTATACCCTTAAGTGATCTAAATTATCATCAGGAGGTACCTCATCCACTTGTTGCAAAACCTTCCCCTTTGCACCTAAAATTTACAATTGTGTGACATTAAAACCTCTTAATTTTATTCATTGGAGTAAAATTTTACAATACATTTTATGAATAATTTTTAAAGTATGATTTTGTTATCACTATAACATTTTCACACACATTCTTCCACAATAACATCATCCTCCATGATCACTTGGGGAATCCAATGTAGTTTCTCTACTAGATCTAAATTTGGTGAGGAGAAATAAAAAGTTTGGATGAATTTGGATCTATCTTCTTCCAATTTATAATTTCTCATTACCTCTCTTTGATGACATACCATGTACAATCCCAAGTATTTAAGATTCCATAAAAGTAGGCACACATATCTCAACTAGGACATAGGGTATACCTTACATCTAAACTTTCTTGAATCAACATAAATGTTATATTGGATCAAAATATCCACCATTATCTTTTTGTCCAATCATGGGGTAATGGTGATTTAATCTAGTGAAAATATCATGTTTGACTTTGGCCCATATGGGGAGGTTTGGATTGTGTGTCACCTACCATCGCATAATATAAATTCTTAGAGTGTAGACCAAAGTAGTTAAATTCTCATTTTATTATGGGATACATCCTTCAAGACATAAAGGAACATTTTAGGATCTTTATATCCTTCATAATGAGGATGGGAAACAAGTTTATCTTTGATCAAATAGAGATGTACTTCATTATCTAAGTAATATGTAAAACTAATATTTTATTGCATAATGAGGTGGTTATGTGCTTAGAATATTGAGTGATTTTTATGCATATAAATATTTGTTTCATATTTATTGTGCCATATTTTCAACTAGTGAAGTCATAAGACTCCTACACCCATCAATTGAATGGAACACTAGTGGTGTTTGAGACAGGAAAAAGTTTAGAGGCTATTTATAGCCAAAATGCTATAAGTAGGTGTTTTTTTAATTTTGAAAATGGATAATTCTATGAAAATATACATAGGAAAAATATCCTAAATTTTATATAAGTTATTATACTTGTGTTTTGAATCACCTTATAAATTATACTCGGTCTTATTTTGGGACATGGATTTGCCATAGTTATTATGCATGTATGGTTCTAATTCACCAAGAAATTATAAGAGATATGTATTGGTTAGTTTTTTATCGATACGTATATATTTATATATGTATGTATAGATACACACACACACACACACACACACACACACACACACACACACACACACACACACACACACACACACACACACACACACACACACACACACACACACACACACACATGTGTGTGTGTGTGTGTGTGTGTGTGTGTGTGTGTGTGTGTGTGTGTGTGTGTGTGTGTGTGTGTGTGTGTGTGTGTGTGTGTGCGTGTGCGCGCGCGCGTGCGTGTGCGTGTGCGTGCGTGTGCATGTGTGTGTGTGTGTGTGTGTGTGTGTGTGTGTGTGTGTGTGTGTGTGTGTGTGTGTGTGTGTGTGTGTGTGTGTGTGTGTGTGTGTGTGTGTGTGTGTGTGTTTTATATGTATATATATGATAAAGACCACCTAGGACATAATAAGCTTAAGGTAATAATTATATTTTTGTTGACATGGTTTTTTAAGTGAAATAAAAATTATTTGAAAGGCCAATTAGGGATATGACTAAGACATTTTGGCAAACCTTATTATATAGTTTATAATTTTAAAACTATGAAAATGTTTTGAATATTTTTTAGTGCCATTTATAAAATTGATTAAAAACCATGTTATTCATTTTATATGGTTTCAATAACTAAATAACCTAATAATAAATAATTTTCAAACCTAATGCTTATTTTATTTCTAGCATTGAATGTGGTACAGGTGGAATTAAAGCTACAAGAATTGAGGTTTTGATCTCGCCCCATTTTTTAGTGAACTGGCACCAACATATTGAGGGGGCCCAAAGAAAAATTTAATGTTATTCCAACACATAACCCATAGGATTAATGCAAGTTGATCAAATACATATGTGATGGTTTCTCAATTTTCTATTCATTTATGCAAGCTATTGGTGGAAGCAAAGCTCTAGTAGTCAGAAGATTGGGATGATAGGTTGGAAATAAAGGCACATATAATTTTTAAGCTGGTTTCCTTATGATTGGAAGGTATTAATTTGTGCTTTATTGGTTCTAAGGACTGAGAGTGATTATTTGCATGCACAGTCATCTATCTTGAAATGAATAAATATAACAATAGATTCCCTGAAAAACATTTTTTTAAATATATTTTCTCAAGACACTATGCATGTTGGTTTTCTTGAAAATTTCATGTATATCTAAAAAAAATCAATAAAAAAATGATATTATTTATTTCATTTATTTTGACTACACATAGTTATTCATTCACACATGTGATATAAGGTTGATATGCTCTCAAAATCTATGAAATGGGTATTTTCAGGTTACTTATAAATATGGTTAAAATGACAATGAGTGTTTGTTGTGTTTATTTATTTTGTTCTATGTGCATTTTTAAAAATAAGTATATTTCATGCCTTTATTTATTAGAGAAAATTAGTTTCTTATTTTTTTAAAACAAGCATGTGGTAAAGACCAACCAAATAATATAATAAATTAAGTATGGCAAAAATTGTGACAAAAAATTAGAGTATAAAGTATAAATCATAAATCAACTATGGGGCCATAGGGTAAGACAATTATGAAAAATAAATATGACATAAATAAAAATATATAATTATTACCATAAGTTTATTGTGTCTTAAGTGGTCCTTGTGTGTGTGTGGGGGGGGAGGGGGGGGGGGGGGGGGGGGGGTGGGGGGGGGGATTTGTTATGTTTATTAATTTTTTTCTATGTGCATTGTTTAAAATAAATATCTTGTGTGCCGTTATTTATCAAAGAAAATGAGTTTATTATTTGTTTAAAATAAGTATGTGGTAAATACTAACCAAATAATATAATAAATTAAGTATAGCAAAAATTGTGACAAAAAATTAGAGTATAAAGTATAAATCATAAATCAACTATGGGGCCATAGGGTAAGACAACTATGAAAAATGAGAATGACATAAATAAAGAAATATAATTATTACCTTAAGTTTATTGTGTATTTAAGTGGTCTATATGTGTGTGTGCACACAAGCGTGCGCGCGTGCGCGCGTGTGTGTGTGTGTGTAAGAATTGAACATTAGGGTTTTAAGAAAGCTTGTTGAATATAATGCAGAGTATATAAATGATCAATTTTGACATAATGGTTTATCTTCATTAAACATTTTGTTGAAATGTTTAATGAATATTTATTCAAAATGATTATTTGATTATTTGGCATGGTCAAAATTGGAAATATTGGATTCACATTTTTAAAGATACAGTTGCGTGTATTTTTAAAAATTTATATATGAAACTCATAGGACCAAGAATTTTTATGGGTTTGATTTTTATGTATTTGATTATGGCCTATTTACCATTTTTTTGAAGTGGTATGAGTATTTTGAAATAAAAAATGGGGAAAGATCTCAATATCAATCCCTGTAGCTATAATTCCACCTACACCACATTTAATGCTAGAAATAAAATAAACATTAGGTTTAAAAATTATTTATTATTATTATTATGTTTAGTTAGTAAAACCATATAAAATAAAGAGCATGTTAGTTTTACTTGGTTTGATAAATGACATCAAATAATATTTAAAAAAAATCATAGTTTTAAAATTATAAACTAAATAATAAGGTTTGCTAAAATCTTTTAACCATATCCATATTGACCTTTCAAATATTTTTTTAATTTCAACTAACAATCTATTGTGCCTATTTTTGGCACCCCCTCTTTTTATTTTCTAAAACCAAGTGTATTAAGTGGTTATGCCATATTGATGACTTATGTCGTGATATCTAAAATTGTTAAGTGTGGGGGTCTTAGTCCATTGCTTCATTTGAATATTCATTATTATGTCAAATGTTTATTATGACTAATACATTTAATGAAATTGTTACTCTACATTATAAAGTGGTTTCAAAAGTATTAAGTGAATAAAATGAAACTATTTAGTGTGTACAAGAATTGGTAGAAAGTAGTTTGTTTGATCCTATGAACATCATATTTTGGTTATAAAAATGCATGTTGTTTAGTGTTTTGAATTTCATAAGCATTAGAATATTTTCATGATCTATTTGAGTTGTGATAGTTGTTTGATCAGATAGGAAAATTATAGTAAAAATAAAAATTATAAATATCATTTAATATCATTGTTGATCATAAAAAGTTGTAATATAAATAATTTCAAGGTATTATTTATATGTTTGATTATAGAAAATGTAATGGATTAAGGTTTAAGTTTATTTAAACCTTAGTATACTAAGAATTTTACCTAAGCTAGTTGGTGACAATGATGATTTTTTTTAGAGGTGATGAACTTAGAAATTAAAGAATATCACTTAGAGTTAATGTTTTAACCTTGATTCGAAGTCAAGATCAAATTTAATTATGTTAGCTGATAGATTTTTGTTTGGTTTTAAATGTGATTTGGGTGAAAATATTTGTTAAGGATATCAGGATTTCGTTGGCACATACTTGATTTGATCACATTGAATACAATGTACATACCTCAAATGAATCTTTTTAGTAAGAATGTTGGCAACAAGATTAGTGATGAATAAGTTGGTAGGTTTGCTAAATAATTTGATAGATCTAATGGATATGTACTGATAGGTTTGGTAGCCAATTAAAATGCAACACATAATCAAGATAGTTATTAGAGACCCTAATCCATATAAAAGGTGATTTTTATGCCTCTAACCATCATTTTGTGTAAGCTTCGAGCAGAAATCACATTCTGGAAGCAAGGAAAAAGTTTGGAAGAATAGGGAAAACTTGTATTCAAGGTAAGTAAATCAAAATCTGTGTCATTTCAATAAGAAATTTATGGCATTACATGATAAAGATATTCAATGTTGTTTGATGAACTATGTATATGTATTTTAACCATGCATGAGAGTTGTAGTGGAAGTTATGGAATTTTAAACATGAAACGCATTTGTTATAAGGATTTATTTGAGATGAGTACAAAATATGACTATGTATTATTTTTATTTATTTTAAGAAATGGTTTTAGATTCATGCATTGAGTATTACTGGTTCTATTCTTTTTGAGAACAAGTATAAAAGAATGTTGTTATAGTTTGGAGCATATATATTAGACAATTTGTTGATAGTTTTATAATATGGGGTAAAGACACAAGTTCTTATTTTTATTTTTAGTATGGTTCAAATTGTTTAACAACTAGTAGAAATGGATGTTGCATGTTGGTTTAGATTAAATAGGTGTTGGGTTTTAAAATAGTTATTGATTTCTACCTGTTAGAATTGAAAATGATTAAGAAGTTATTTTGAAAGTGATAATATACTCATAAATTCTGTAATTCTATCATTTTTATTGCATGCAACCTTTTTTTAAATAAAATATGATTGTTACAGGAAAATGTTAAGTTATAATATGGATTATGTTTTTCCTCAGGATATCTAGTTTCCATATTGTAGATAAATTTTAGATTTGTTGAAGAAATTGTTGACTAAGCCTAGTTATTTTCATGGACAATTCTGTAAAGCTTTTGTTTGATTTTTATTTTGATAAACATCATACATAAAGTTTCATTTTGATTAGCAGTTAGTTGAGAGGATAATATGAATATCTTATTATCATAGTGGTAATATTTTTTAGATATTATTTTTTTAGATGGGATGATTAGTTTTATTTTGAGTAAAATATGTGGAATTCAAGTTTTTTATATTTGACATTTGTTAGTCTACACTTTTGGTGAACAATTAACTTCCACTAGAGTTTGTTTTGTGTGAATTTTGTGAAAAATGTTCTTGATTATTTTATTATAATATATGTTGATACATTGATATATTGATTTTCAAATTTCCATATTTTATTGAAATTTTTGTATTTTTAGATATAATATATATAGATTTGATAGATGCCAAAAAAAAATTTAACGCAAGTAATCAAAGTTTTGGTTTATTTTCATATTTTAGAACATGTCAGGTTTTGTTTTCATATTTTAGAATATGTCAGATTGGACTCTTCCTCAATATAATAACTCTTGAGGTAATAATTGGAGGAATGATCAGAGTTTAGATAGGGAAGATCCACCTGCTAACATATTTACTCCTAGAGGATAATATTTTAGAGGTAGGAGGCCTGGTAGGAATTTCCCTAGACCTTTCAATAGAGCAAACCATATGTCAATTCATTTAGATGCATCAGATCCCATATTTTAGAATGTTCTTGATGTTTTCCCATTCAATCCTATAAACACTTGAGGAAAAAAAGGATTGAGAAGGATTCATTGGAGAACTCATCCTCTCGAATGTAGAAATCTAAGTGGTTTGACTCAACACATGCAAACCACCTTAAAATCTAAGTATAATTCAATTTCTCATCATTCTCCATAGCACCATCTTCTTTCACCTAAAAATTATTTTCAAAAAATTTACAAATTACATTCTCAAGCCTTAATACCCTTCAATACCAAATATACATCACCTGAGTCTGTTAATTTAGCTAAAAATTGTTATAAGTTGAATCTTGTATATTTTCCTTTACATTTACTTGAAGGAGAAATGTCAGAACCTCAAAACCATAAGAGATGATAAATAAGTACCTCAGCCTCACCAACTATCACCAGTATAGTTAAGAAAGTCAAGCTAGAGGTGGATTATGAAAATAATGAAAATGGGGTCAAGTTGGTGAAATTTCTTGGTACTATAATGAATTATATAGAATACATGGCTGATAAAGGATATCCATTGATTGAGATGCTATCTAATTTTAATGATGAATATACATCTAGGTGGTTTTTAGTTCTGTTGTTTTGATACTTTTAGATATTATAATACTGGTTAAAACAAATTCTTATATATTTGATAGTGCCTTAAGACATTTTAGCAGTATATATATTTTTTGGTTTGAAATATGTAAATTGGATTTATGGATAATGTATATGGTTTAATGTTAGATGTATTTAATCTTCATTTAAATTTCTTATGTTGTTTTAAATTATTTGCATGAAATGTTTATTTAGATGATTGTGATGTCTAAGGGGCCGCACCTGATTAGATTTTGTCCCCTATTTGGTATATTAATATTTATTTTGATCTTAAAACTTATTTAAAGTCTTAAATAAAGCTAAGATATAACTGAAACTTAATTGATTTTATTAAATTTAATTAAGACTTAACTAATAACTAACTAAAGTTGTTATAACTTGTTCCTCAACCATATCTTGAGTAAATGATTATAAAAGAAGATAAATAAAGAGGGGGAATACTACACAGTTATTTTTGAAGACTCTGATTTGCTTCAAAGTTTATCATTATACTCTTTTTTGTGCAACATCTCTAAGATAAAACAAATTTTGAAAATAGACCAAGGACACATTCTCAAATAGTTAAATAATATGCTTAATCATCATATGTATATATAGGTTTCATGTTTAGTTTATAAATCGATTATATGAAAGCTATTAGGTTTAATATCTTATGATAATTACAGATTTGCAATCATATGAGCAGAATCCAAACTACTTAGCCTAAATACTGGTGAATACTTCATTATATGTGATATGTTGTTGATCCATTCAGATTGTATTAGTTTTTATATCAAGGATTTATGTACTGAAAATATTATTTCTCAATAAAATTCAATTTACCTTTGATAAGATGACTCTTTTCTAAGACTCGTAATCTATTTTATTTTATTTTACTTATTTTTTTGTTTATTATTTAGTTAAGTAATTAGTTTTAATTTAGATTAGTTAGTTATATTTAATTTTCGTATTAATAATTTATTATTTTAAATAATTTATTCTAAATGGAGAGTGATGAAGGTAGAGGAAAACTAGCGGAAGACCCTTAGCATTTTAAATTTCTTTTTGAGTGGGAAAACCAAAACATCCCTGAGGATGTCGGTACTAAGCTAGGACACACTAAGATGAACAACATTGATAGTTAAAAATTCAAGACATTCCCATGTGACACTCTTCATGAGAATTCCATGGTGGAAAAAGCCTTGAAAGCATTGAATATTCCCTTAGAGCTAGATGATAATAATGACAATCAACTGGTTACAAATGGATCACATTCTTCCAATGTGCCCCCTATCTTGGGTAGATAGAGTAAAATTTAAAAGGTAGGTGGGACATGTACTATTGGACATATAGATTATCCTAGCTATTAAAAAAAATGAGGTTTGCATCTCTATTCCCAATTCTATGGTGGAACTAGCCAATGTAAAACTAGCAAAATTAATTTTGGCTAGGGTAAATATCTTCCTCCCAAACATTAAATTATTTTCATTATTATTTCAATTTAAAATGTAAACCCAAAAGACATATTAAGGTGGTAGCCTTGGCTAAAGGTTTTTTATGATAAATTTCTCAACATAAGAATACTGCAATAATATCTTTTTTGAAGGACCTTGGTTCATGAGAAAATTGAGTGTCTCCATTAGGAGGTGGAAAGCTAGTTCAAATCTTAGCAATACAATGATGGATGATGTCCCAATGTGGGTTATCCTCCCAAAGCCCCCTAGAATATTGGCACCTATTCATGTAGATCACCAAAGCATTGGGAAAACCCATTGTTATTGACTTGATCACCATATCTCATCAAATATGGTTGCAACCAGGGTTCACATCTTCTTGCATGTAGACAAATCACTTATCCACAAGATCAAAATCAGATCCAAACATGGGGAATGGTCATAGTAGATTATGTATGAGAATAAATATATTATTTTACCTCATTACAACATTTTGAGTCTCAAGGAGAAGGATTTCCCTAAGAAGAATTAGGTGCTTATAACTCCTAAGCAATCATGGGCCCAAAGTTTTTCTCCACTATTAAAATAGAAGGCTGACCTACCTTCGAAGACTAGGACACCTAAAAAGTCTCCAAACACTACTCACTCAATAGGCTCGATAGGTATTTTTTGTAGAAAAGCTTTTTCTTCACTTGATTCATCACTTACCTTTGATCCTTAGGGTGATCTTTCCCCTCCATCAGCTAGCCTTTTTGATTCCCCTATACTAGAATCCCCCTTAAGGCCCCCTTAACTAGTTCAAATGGTGGCAGTCACCCCACCCAAACATCCCCCTATGATCCCTCTCCCTAGGAGGATTAACCCTAGATTAGGCCCTTTTAACCTTCAACAAAGTACCTTCTTACCCTCTCCCTAAACCCAACCCTAAGATGAACTCCCCCCTCTCACCTGAGAAGGCCCCTAGAGATTCTCCCCTCCCTTTTCCCCATGCAGTCTCTTAATAATTCTCCTATTCTTCCCATTCCCTATCACCCCTGATGGATCATTCATTGGTTTCAAGTCAACTTTTGAAACATGGAACCTTTTCAAAGGTAACTCAGGCTTTATCTTGTAAGAGTCTACTTTTTTCTATTTTAAATAGTGATGATAAGCCTGCCTTAGAGAAATCCATGACAACTTTCCTTATTAATAACTTTCCCCCCAAAGATAATTGATAATGTTTTATGATTAAATCACCAACCCTGAAAGAAAATCAATATAAGGGATTCACAAAACACTCCAAAAGTAATAAAGAGATAAAGAAAGCTAATGTTGGAGTCATTCAAAAATCAATAGGTAGATCTCCCTGAATGGTAACATGAAATATTGAAACAACAAAATAAATTATGAAGGGTTCTCAGAAAACCCTCAAAATCACCAAGGATAAGAAATAATGATTATTACATGGAATGTTAGAGGGTTAAATAACCCTAGAAAGCATAAGACCCTCTGGAATCTTAGAAAAATAATTAACCCAACTATTTTGCTTTTCCAAGAAATAAAAATGTCTTAAAATGCCCTAAGTTTATGTACTAAAAAAGTATGGAGTAAGTCAAGTGTTACAGTCTTCAAATCCATAGGAGCCTCATGGGGTCTTTCAGTCTTTTGGAATCTAAAAATTATAGAAGGTGTTCTTCTTTAGAAAACCAATGATCAAGTTTATATCCTTTTTAGAGATATAGATAGGAATGAGGAATGGATTTTATCCAAAATTTATGCTCCAAACTCCAAAAATGCATGTATTAAGTTATGGGATAATATCCTCTCATTCTGGAATACCTACGATAGTTGGAATTGGATTTTAACAAGAGAATTTAATACCACACTTAGTTCCACAGAAAAAAGGGGGGACTAATAGATTTCACTAATAGTATGTTAGATTTTAATGAATTCATTTCAAGAGTGGGCCTAGTGGATGTGGGCCTAAAAGGCAACCCATTCACTTTGTCTAATAAGAGGATGGGAGATAACCTAATTTAGGTTTGCCTTGATCAAGTCCTAATCTCCTTAAATTGGGACATTTAACTCACCAACAATCTCTCCTCTCTACCCAAAATTGGGTCTAACCACATCCCCTGATCTTTGAAGGAGAAATAATTTTGAAACCAAAGAACATTCCTTTTATATTTTAAAGCATGTGACTACATCACTGAATATTGAATGAGACTTTAAAGGAATGGTGTAAACAACCCTTATTAGGTACTGATACATACAACCTGGCCAAAAAACTAAACTTCTTGAAAGCAAATCTAAAAAAATGGAGCAAGGAAGATTTTGGAGATATTTTTTTTACAAAAAAAGGCTTTGGAGAAGGAGCTAATGGTAATTGAATAAATAACATCTTTGTAAGGGAATAACTAGTAACTTTACCAAAAGGAAAAATAAATTTTGTGCCAGAACCATAATTTAGAGGTGAGGGAAGAGTCATCCTAGTGCCAAAAATCTAGGTGCACTTGGTTGAAAGAAGGGGATAGCAACACCAATTTCTTCCATTACTCAATGACCAAACATAGGAATGGGAACAAAATAACACAAATGGGAATAGAAATGGAAACCTTAGCAAAGAAGAAGAGGAGATCACTTGCCACATAATCAATTTTTTCAAAAATATACTCACAAAATATGAATCTCTGGATGAACAACTAGAAAATAGTACACTGAGAAATTTCAATAAGGTCATTTCTATATTTGACAATGCTATTCTAACAAAACCCTATCAACAAAAGAAGTAAAAATGTTATTTTTATGATAGAGGGATTTAAGGCTCTAGGACCTGACAACTTTCCCCCATTATTCTTCCAAAAGTTTTGGGATATTATCCACACCAAAGTTGAAGTAGCAGTGTGCAATTTATTCTAATCTAGAACAATTTCATGATAAATTAACAATAATTTTTTGGTCCTTATTCCAAAAAATCTAGGGGCAAACAATCTTCAATATTTTTGCCCAATCATCATATGTAACACAACCTATAAAATTTTCTTAGCCATCTTGGTGAAATGAATGCAACATCTACTGGATAAGGTGATTAGGGAATAACAGGGAGTGTTAGTGATTAGGAGACAAATAACATATGGAATTATCTTGGTGCATGAGGATATTCATTCTATCTCCAAATCCTCAAGACAAGGCATGTTTATTAAATTGGACATGAATAAAGCATAGGATCGAGTTTCTTGAAGATTCTTAATGAAGATCCTTGAGAGATTATAATTTAATTAGGAGCTAAGGAAAACTATATGGAACTACATTTCTATGCCCAAATTTTCTATAATAATTAATGGAGTCCCCAAAGGCTACTTCTCAGCCTCTAAATTTTTAAGATAGGGGGCCCTCTCTCCCCCTATATCTTCATTATTATGGTAGAAACCTTGGTAAAAGGCCTACTAAATTCTTACAAACAAGGAATAATCAAAGGAATCTTAGTATCACTTTACACTGATTCCATCACCCATAAATAATTTACTGATGACATGATTATCTTAGGTGAAGCTTTGGTGGAGGAAGCCAAACATATCAAACTTATCCTCAAGAACTATAAAATAATTTCTAACTAATGAATTAACTTCTACAAGAGCTCCCTTTTCTTCATCAACACTCCTATTCTGTAGAAAAGGATTTTGAGAATTTTGGAATTTTAGGTGCGTCAATTATTGATAACATATATAGGTATTCCCCTTTTCAAAGGCAAAATGGATTCTGATCTCTAAAATCCCCTCGTAGATAGGATTCAAAAAAACTTGTGGGATGGAAAGTTCATCTTCTCACTCAAGTAGGTAAATTTTAATTACTCAATGCCTCACTACAAATCATCCTTGTATACTTGATGTCTATTTTTTAGATACCCAATAGGTCGCTGCTAAGATAGAACAAATCCGAAAAGAGTTTTTATGGAGGGGTGTTAGAGGTACAATCATTGAGAGGGGATGAATCAGTGATTCTAGATAATCCAAACTTCACTTCCAATCCTTTCAAACCCTTAACCAAATAACATTATCATTCATGAAACATACATATCATTTATATTAATCAACAAGAAAGATAAATAAGATCACACACATAACATAAGATCTACGTGGGAAACCTTCTTCGGGAATAAAACCCACTATAACCTACAAAATAGAATACAATCCAATAATAAAAAGATCCAAATTTAAACCAACACCAATTGATCAAGGAACACCCATCCCTTAATTTAGTGAGACACCAATCCCATAAGAAGCTACTACCCCTGTATAGCTAAGCACCCAAAACAACTAGACCTTTGATCAATTTTCACCTTGTAAGGAGGAACCAACTCCTTAGGAAATTGAGAACCCACCCAGATACCTTTAAAACATCATCTTGAATACTCATTTCCAATCTTTAACTAATGGTGACCACCTTTATTTGCACTCTTCTCCTCCAATCTCTCTCAAGCTACTTCTAGGACTAACTTGCTCAAACTACCTCTTCTAGGCTCATTAGGCCCAATGAACTGTGTGTCCTCCTAAATCAACTTGATCAAACAAGCATGATTGGTCCTATTCACTCTCATTTTGTCCTGAATGACATGTACCTTCTCTTTCAAAGGGTCTCTCCTCTTTAATCCACACCATCACAACTAGCACAATTAGTCCAATTAGGCCTTGTACTTATACCACTCTCTTCCTTTAACCCATCTTGGTCAATTAATATTATTACCATACTTATTATACCTTTGAAATATTTATTCATAAATTTTACATGTAATAACCACACACTCTTTTGGTTTTCCAATACCTCATTAGCCCCAAACCACCATTAGGTCTTGGTGAGACCTAAAACAATTAGGCCTTCATACTCACATGTTACATGTGAGACTAATTGGAACACATTCATCCTTTACCAATGCTTCAAACACATCAAACCTATTTCTAATATCCATTTTCTCACTCTCATATGGGTCCATACCACTTGGAACACTAACTCAACACTTGAACCTACCAATTAGGTCTCCTCACTCTTTAGGCCTTCATACATAGAAAATATAGTCTCAAACATCTGAAACAACTACTCAAATATTTCACATAGACATATTATTAGATCACATGGGTGAACCCTTCAGGACCTATATAAAACCTCCATGTTCTTTAGACACTTCAACATAGGATCTAATCACTAAAAACAACTCTCTTAGAATGACCACTCAGACTGGTCACATACAATTAAAATGTAGTCAAACCATTTTGACTCTCCATAATTGAATATGGACAAAATAAGACCTTAAATACATTCTCATGAAGGTTTTATACTTCCTTTATATCTTCATATTCATTTTTTTTCTCAAATCTACTCATAATACCTTCAACTTACCTACAAGATGGTCATTCAAATTGCTACTGTATTCAATAAACATAGTCAACTTCTAAGACTTTGTTCATATTGAATATGGATTGGTAAAACATCCATAATCCACACATATGGCCCTCATATAGTATATAACACTCTTAAATAGTTATATCATAGTGAAACATCAAAATACTATTAATAACAACTCAGTTATCCTTCTTGGGTCACTTCCAAAATATTGTCAAACACATAGTCAACTTTGGAGCTAAATATTTTTGATTGTATGAACATTCAAATATTTTAATCAACTTATATATATGTAACTTGAAGTAATATTCAACTTTTATTTTTAATCCATCAATAAATTTTTACTATATCAAAAGATATTATCAAAATATTGCAAACTAGTGTTTCCCTTTAATAAATCAAATGCCAACGGTTACTGGTAATGCAAACATTGTAGACATGTGTCTTCATCTCATGTCCCCTAGAAACTTGATCAAATATACTCCATCAATATCCTTGTGATCCTTTTTACATTAAATCTTTAATTCTCACCATTGATCATTGATATGTGCTTCCATAATTAAGACACTTGACACCCTCGCATGCCTTATAAGCATTGACTATTTGACTCAAATTGCATCATCGATCTCCATCTACAAAAATACCCACATGCTATTGATCTTATGTCAAATAATCATGATTCAAACATGTGTCACTATTTCATGCAATCTCATGAACCCTTTACATATTTAATTTATCCATGTCATTGGATCATAATATGTATGATGAATACTCATCGTTAGATCAATCTTGACTAGTTGACCCTATATTTCAATGCAGTTAAACTTGATGGTCTCTAACACATCATAGTCTACAAAATAAACTTTTAAGGTTTATAACTTGAGATATAAAACACTTCAAGATTACAACTCATTAGGGTACTTTCTTGACACTATAGACAACATCTCCATGAAAACCTTTGACCACTTTTGACTTTCTGAGTACCTACACTAAATGCACAAACTTGTTGGTTCATTCATATTTGCATGATGTGCAGTGACAACAAGATGCATATTTCTCTTTCTAAATGATCAAATAACACACTAAAACTTCACCAAGACATATATGGACGACTCACAACCTCTTCTTTGTCCTTATTGATTTTCACATATGTCATATACTCTCCTAGTTATCAATTTGATCACTTTGTCATTAATTCATTATGAATCATGACCAAGATTGGCATAAATGACAACCATGACATTATTAGGACACCAAGATAATATGTCCAATAATTCCCCCCTTTGTCATTGATGTCAAACCACACTCAGAATGCCTTCTCTCAATCTAAACAACTCCTCCATTCTAATCTTTCTCCCCCTTTGACATTAATTACAAAGGGTCTCTTTCTCAATATTCCACCTTGATAATTGACATGAAAAACTACTATAGAGCTTAGAAATCTCCCCCTAATATGAATCTCCATCTCATGTCATTTATTCTTTGACATACACAAATCTAAATTTGGGCTTCTCTGATCCTTGGACCAGTTAAAAACTATTCATTGTGCTGGCAAGATCCCCCTAACACCATGCACATCTTGAATCTCATGTCCTTAACAAGATTGAGTTAACCTTCCCAATACCTACAAGATGACTTCTCACACAACTTATAATCAAACCAATTTAAATGAACATACATTTATCTGAGTTGCTCCACTTGAGTTGATGAAGCATACCAAAAAATATAAGTTTATTGAACTAAAGCATCTCACAAATGCTCCCCCTTAGATCATGACCACATATACAACTAGAATCTTCTCCTTGACACATATTTCTAACAAGAAACATGTCAAAACATCATACCACACTCAAGACACCTGAGTTAGCTCTCTCTAACTTCATGTTCCTCCTAAAAACACCACTTGAAGTCACAAACCAAAATATATCACCCAAAACATGCATAACTTCTCACAAGATTGGCACATCTTTTTTGAAGACACCTTCACCCTTGTATAAGCTGCCAACTTCATACCAATCTCTAAATTTATTAGACCAAAGAGACCTTCATGAATTTCTTTGTCATGTAACACAACCATGACCCACCAAAGATACACCATGCTTCCTCTTTCTGTAAAGTGTCTCCTTAAAGCTTAGAGAGAGACACCCCTTTGACACAATGAGACTAAAAGTCCCAAAACTCAAGAGAATCCCATATCTCCATACTCTAATTTGAATTTAAGTCTTACCTCATTACCAAATTTACTTTGAAAATATTCTTTACTTCATTTTTGCTTCAAATTTATCAATAAATGCTGACAATAGAAGTTCTTGTCTTGTCTTCATATCTATCACAACAAACAAACCATCTTGACTGACATGCTCATCAATCAGTTTATCCTTAGTCTCAATTTAATCTCTCTTAATAGTCTTAGTTATCCATATCTATGTATGATCTCTTCCTTTCACACTAGGAGATCCATAAACCTTGTTTTTCTTTGAGAACCCCTTTAACCTATTCTTGCAATATCTAGCAATGTGACCAAATTTATGACATCTAAAATAAACAAGATCATTCATACCTTTTAATTGATGATAGTTGTGACCTAACTTTGACTAATTTATTATTATTACACAATCCTTTGCCCTATGACCAATAATATGACAAATAAAATAATGGCCCATAAAATATTTTGCATACCTTAAAGCATTTGGTTGTCTGATTGGTTTCTTCATTTTGCCTTTGACCTGATCTGACTTGTTGTATTTTATGATACCAACCTCTTTATCTTATTTTGATTTATTTTGATCTTTTTCAAGTTTTCCTCTCTTGAATATGACTTTTTTATACTCATCCTTTAGGGAAATAATATTAGTCTTCAATTAAGCACATTCATCTTATTTATCCCTCATGCTTGAACTTACAGCCTCTAATTGAATTCTAAGATCTTTTATGGTCTCCTTATCCTCAGCCCTTTTGGCCATATCATATTTCAATCTACATGCTTGATATTCCATATAATTGATCAGTTCTTGATTCTCCTTTTCTTCTTTCATGGATTTTCCTATCAAAATCCCCTCAAGAGATCTTACTTGTGCTTGAATACCTTTTATCATATTCCTCATTTTATGATTCCTCTTCTTTTTCTCCTTCAGTTTACCAAGTTCACTCATGATCTCAAATTCTAGATCAACTTCTTATTCCTTGATATCATATAACTCTTCCTTTTCTCTATTGTTATGGAAAACTTCTTCATCAAACATGATGATCTTTTCACCCATATTGTACCTTGTGTTAGGTGTGGATCCTGATTGCCTTCAAAGATTAGAGGTTAAAAATATGATGTTATTTTATCTAGGTTTTGGATCCCATTATTTGTATCCATGATGGCATGGGTAGTTGTAATGGGGGGAACCTCCCTTATGGGGTTTAGGTGGTTGACCCCCCTGATGGGGGTTTTGGGGGCCACACACCCTGGTGGAGGTTTGTGGGCAGTGCCCCTAAAGTGAAAATTTTATTAAAATTGCCTTGAAAAATTATAATTTTGTAGTCAATCTGGGCCATTGATTAAAAGTTTCTAGATCTGATGGTAGAAGTTATGTTTAGGTGTTTTTCACCCTAAAATGTATTGTTACATGGATAAGATGAAAGATGAAATTAATGGCACATAGAGAGGAGGTATAAAGAGATAAATAGGTGTAACAAGGTTTTTTATAGGATTTGTTTCTCCCTTATATTGCTAAAGATAATAGACTAGAAGGATTTTATGGATCTAGCCTATTTTGGGTGAACCATGTTAACTCTGGTGTCTCCTATTTTGTGCATATTTATGATTATTTTTTGTATTTTTGATTGATTCATTTCATAGTTTATATTTTATGAAATTTTTGGATAAATATATGTTTTATTTTATCCTAAGACCTTGGATCACCTTTAAGTGGTTAAACTTGCACATAAGGTCCTGCTCTAATACTAATTGTTAGAGGTACAATCATTGATGGGGGGTTGAATAAATAATGATAGATAATAAAAAATTCAATTATAATCCTTTCAAACCCTTAACCAAATAAAAATATCATTCATTAATCATACTCGTCATTTATAGAAATGAACAAGAAAGTTAAACAAGATCACACACATAACACAAGATCTACGTGGGAAACCCTCTTAGGGAATAAAACCCATTTGAAACAATAAAATAAAATATAGTAATATAATAAAAAGATCCAAATCTAGACCATAACCAAATAATAAAATAACACCTATCTCTTAATTTAGTGAGACACCAATCCTACAAGGAGCTACTACCCCTATCTAATTAAGCACCCATAAAAACTAGACCTTTTAGCAAGTTTCACCTTGTAAGGAGGAACCAAACCCCTAGTAAAACAAGAACCCTCCCATATACCTTGAATATATCATATTAAACACATTTTTTTATTCTTTAACTTATGATGACCACCTTTTTTTGCACCTTTCACCTCCAATCTCTCTCAAGCTACTTCTAGGACTAACTCGCTCAAATTGCCTCTTCTAGGCTCATTAGGTCCAATGACCTATGTATCCTCTTATATCAAGTTGATAATAAAATCATGACTAATAATATTCCTTATCTATTTGTCCTCAATTACTTTTACCTTCTATTTCAAAGGTTCTCTCCTTTGCTTTAATCTACACCATCATAACTAGCACAATTAGTCTAATTAGACCTTATACTTATACCACTCTCTTCCTTTAACCCATATTGGTCAGAAAAGATTCTTATCATAATTATTATACATTTTAAATATTTCATCATAAATTTTAAATTTAGTAATCACACACTCCTTAGGTTGTCCAATAATTCATTATCCCCAAACCACCATTAGGTCTTGGTGAGACCTAAAACAATTAGGCCTTCATACTCATACGTTACAAGTGAGAATACTTGGACCACATTAATCCTTTACCAATGATTTGAACACATAAAAACTATCTATAATATACCCTTTCTCACTCTCATATGGTTTTATGCCTCTTGGAATACCAAATTAACACTTGAACCTACCAATTAGGTCTCCTCGCTCTTTAGGCCTTCATACACAGAAAATATAGTCTCAAACTTATGAAGAAACTACTCAAATATTTCACATAACCATATGATTATATCATATGGGTAAACCTTTATGACCTTTAAAAAACCTCTATGTGCTTTATACACTTCAACACAAGCTCTAAGCACTAAAAATAACTCTCAAAATGACCACTTAGACTAGTCACATACAATCAAAATATAGTCAAACCATTTTGACTATATACAACTAAATATGGGAAACATAAGACCTATAATACCTTATAATTAACCTTTTATACTTCCTTGACATATTAATATTCATTTTTTTCCTCAAATTTGATCATAATACCTTTAACTTATCTTTGCAAGATGGTTACTCAAACTACTAGTGTATTCAATAAACACAATCAACTTCTAAACCTATGTTCATATTGAATATGGATTGGTAAAAAATAAATAATCCCCATATATGGTCCTTATATATTATATAAAACTATTCAATAATTATCTCATATTGAAACATCAAAATACTATCAATAACAACTCAATTATCCTTCTTGGGTCACTTGGATAACATGGTCAAACACAATCAAATTTAGAGCTCAATATATTTGATTGTACAAACATTCAAATCTTATAATCAACTTATCTATATTTACCTTGAAGTCCTCTTTAACTTTTATTTTTACTCCATTAATAAATTCATCTTATATCAAAATATATTAGCAAAATATTGTAGACTAGTTTTTCCTTTTGTTAATTCAAATACCAATGGTCACTAATAATGCAAACATTGTAGACATGTGTCTTTATCCCATGTCCCTTGATAACTTATTAAAATTAACTCCATTGATATCCTTTTGAGACTTTTTAATTTAAATCTTTAACTCTCACCATTTATCATTGATCTGTGCTTCAGTGATTAAGACACTTGACACCCTTCTTTACCTTCTAAGCATTGACTATTTAACTCAAACCACACCATCAATATCCATTTGCATGAACAACCACATGTCATTGATCTTGTATCAAATCATCATGATTGAAACACATGTCACTAACACATTAAATCTCAAAAAACTTTGACATATTAACTTCATGCATGATATTTGATCACACTTTGGATGATGAACGCTCACTGTTAGATCTATCTTGACTAGTTGACCCCAAATTTCAATACAGTTAAAATTTATGGTCTCTGACACATCACATTTTGTAAGAAATTTTTTTAAGGTTTATAACTTGAGATATAAAACACTTCAAGAGTCCAATTATTTAAGGTACCTTCTTGGAATTATAGATAACATCTCCATGAAAACTTTTGACCACTATTAAATTTCTTAGTACCTACACTAAATGCACAAACTTATTGTTCATTCATATATGCATGATGTGTAGTGATGGTCTAGATTTTATTAAGATATAATATGCATGTTTCTCTTTCTAAATGATCAAATGACACACCAAAACATTTATAGATGCCTCACAACCTCTTCTTTATCTTTACTGACCTACACATCTGTCATATACTCTCCAAGTTATCAATTTGATCACTTTGTCATTAATGCACTATGAATCATGACCAAGCTTGACATCAATGACAACCATGACATTCTTAGGATAGAAAGATACTATGTCTAATAAGGGGCACCAAGGACCATTTTAGATTTCACCTGGTCTCATGAGAAAAATTATGCCTCCATAAAGCAAATGGGGGACTTGGGCTCAGAGTAATTAAAACTATGAACTAGGCCCTCCTAGAAAAAATGGGTTGGAAACTCATGAAAGAAGATAGAGAATGGTCTAGAATTTTCAAGTCCAAATATCTAGAAGGAATTAAGGAAGACTACCTAATTTGGGAAGACTGTCCAACCGATGATCCACCTTCTGTAAGGCCATTTATAGCTGCAAGGACCTACTAATAAAAGGAATTAAATGGCACATTAAAAATAGGGAGAAAATTGATTTTTGGGAGGATTTCTGGATATCCACTCACCCCCTCTCATCATAGGGTAATTAGGAAAATTTATGTTTGGGATTCAAGGAGAAATAGGGAACTAAGGTAAAAGATTATTAGGATGAGATTAATGTATCAAAAGTTTGGAAAGTCCTCCCCATAGAAGGCTGCAATGCTAAAGATGCCCAAGTGATTCAAAATGTCAATCATTTTATTAGTCAAATTCACATTCCCATATTTCTTAAGGAATACCATTTTTTATGGGTGGTTGAAGATAGTGGGCAGTGTTTCACTAAAATTTGTCTATTTCAAGTCTAAAGAAAAATAGAGAAGTAGGACAGGGATAAGTGATTATAATGAATCCATATTGGTTTACACACCATATCCAGACATCATGAGCACTCCTCTTTGGCTTGGTAGGATTACCTATAAGTAATAAAGTACTACCACAAAATGTTTGTTAGCAAATATTTGAGTGGTTTACCAAGCTACGTGCTTGTTCTAGGAAGTGTCAAACTTCCTTAGAGATGATAGTCCATTTTTGAGAGATAAAAGAGTAATAAATGGCTAAAAGAGAGTTAAAAAGAGAGTAAAAGAGAGATAATGTTATTGTTATTCATACCCTAAGTATAGTAGAAAGTAATAGAGTGTAGGTGGTGTGTTTTGTTTGTATTTTGGAAGTTATTTGGGTAGGTTTTAGAAAGGTTAGGAAATCCATAGTTACCAACGTCAGTTATGCTATCAAGGTTGGTAAGGAAGTGACTGATATCGGTTATACTTCCAAGGTCAATGAGTGAAAGTGATTGATGTCAGTTAGGCTATCGAGGTTGGTAAGGGTAATAATTGCCTAAAATCTTACAAAAGGTTTTTTCAGGTCTAAAAAATGGTTTTGGTCAACTTTGGGAGGTTGAGGAGAGTTGTGTGTGTGTGTGTGTGTGTGTGTGTGTGTGTGAGAGAGAGAGAGAGAGAGAGAGAGAGAGAGAGAGAGAGAGAGAGAGAGAGAGAGAGAGAGTATGTTTTAGATGAATTTGGTTAGAGGTTTGGTGTGTTGAGTCAAGAAGAAACAAGTAGGTAAGCTTTATAACTCCCTCACGGGGGTTTAGTTAGGGATGTGTAAAGCAATGAATAGTAGATGTAAAGTGATAGCAAAGTAACTGCTTAAAAGACCTACAAAATAAGTGATATACTTAGCTATAATAGTGATTGAATGATAAGTGCTAGATAGATGACTCCTATCAGATAGTCTAAAATGATACCCTAAATTAAAGAAAACAAACATGTGTTACTGGTCCTCAAGAGCTTGGTTCTTCATCTAGATTAACTTACACAAGATAAAAATAAGCTAAGATGTTGAAATTTGAATGCTGAGAACTTGGATGCAAATAAGAGTGAATTTTCTTGATTTTTAATGACCTAAACATCAAGTTGGAGTTTGACTTATATAATCAATGTCATTGATCCCATTGATGTCAAATGTGGGCTGACTGATGTCGATGGTTTTAGAATAGGTAAAACTACTATTTTTGGCTAGTTTTATATTTATCCTCATGCTAAGTGTGGCACCTATTAAAAATGGTAAAAATAGGAGGTTAAGAAGGATGTAGTTGATTAGGAATTTAGTTTTGAGGTGAGAATAAGTCTTGGGTAGTTAGGATATGGTGAATAAGTCTTAAGGTGATTCATCAGGTGAGAATTAGTCTTAGGATGAGGTGGCTCGATAAGGTGGAAAAAGGGGTTTTTAATTAACTTAATTATATATTTCAAATTAATTAAATATGTAAAGGGTAAAATCATGGGTTAGGGAGGCTAATTATTATTATTGAAATAGGGCTCAAGGGGTCTTTGACACAGAGAGTTGCACACATGTGTATGATGTAATTTTGGTGTCTACATTTGCCCCTTTTTGTCTTGTAATTTGCACTGATAAGGTGAAAGAGAAAAATAGGAGTTAGATGCTCCAAGTATTGGATGAGGTATCCCAACTCAAAATGGGAATCGATGGAGGAGAAACTAGAATCAAGTACCAGTTTGATAAGAAGGGAATTGGGTGAGTAGAGGAGAACATAGTATCATTGTATGTGCATATACTACTATGAGCTATAGTTAACAAAGTCAAGAATAGGTAAGGTTGAAGAGGAATCAGATAGAAATAACCAAAGCTTAGCTTGTAAGTGATAACTAAGAAGGTCAAAACAATCAAAGTTGTAGCTCTAATGGTCTATGTGTTCTAGGTATCCAAGGTAATAAGTGCCCCTGAGAAACATAAAAAGGTTTCAGGTGACAAGATGAGCTTGGTCACCATCCTAAGCACCTAATATACATGTGTGTGTATAATAGACAACTATATCATAATAGCATAAGTAATCAAGACAAACAATGCAAGGTTGGTGTAAAAGGGTCAATGAGCGAGGAGATATTCATGATCTCCAAGCAAAGTCATCATGGGTGGAGATTGAAGTGATCTCCAAGGGTGGTGGTCATGGTTGGGGAGATATATGTGATCTCTAGGTTGGTGGTCATGGTTAGGGAGATATACGTGATGACCAAATTGCCCCAAAGTATGGGTAAAGTTTAAATAATAATGTTGGTTGTTAGTGAAAACATTAATTAAATGGTGCTGACATTAGTGACATTATTGATGTCGATAATAAATAATGCTAACATCAATAGCTTAGGGTAAAATTTCCAATAATATTGGGATTAAGTGTCAATGTCAGTGGATTAGGTCAAGTCTATCGACATCAGTGGATAACCAATCCTGACAAAAGGGGGTTTGGTGGCCCACCAAACTCATTTACAACATTTTATTGGAGATAAAAAGAGCTATGAGAGTGACTGAGATGCAGAGCTAGGAGGGGACCCAGCGAGAGGTGCACCATCATAAGAACCAATTGTGCTAGCCTAAAAGAGACAAAGAGATGAGGTAAGATCCATTATGATTGGATTTGAAACTTGATTTCATTAGTTTGATTTTATAGGGTAATTTAGAGGTGGGAGGAAAAGAAAATGTTAGTAGAGGGGTAGGATAGGTTTAGGTTAAATTGGGAGGGATTTTGGGTTGTTTTTAGGTGAAAATTTGAACTTTTGGGGATGAGTCATTTAGTCCTAAGGCTGAACCAGTCACCAATGTCAATGGTGTCCATCAATGTCGGCCACACAACACTGATGTCATTAGGTTTCTATCAATGTCATCTGACACCAAACACTAATGTCAGCATTAAAACTAGCATTAGTGACTGTGAAGAACCAAACAATAGGAGAAAGGGTCAGTTTGGATCCTTAATTAAAGTAGTCCACTAACCTAATGGCTGAGATAGCCTTAAAAGAGCTCGTGTCGACTAAGTGTTGCCTACATATCCTAGTTGAGGGCCTCAGGCCAATGTAGTTCTCCCAAAGCCTAGAAAAAAAATCTAAGGTATGGTTAGAAGTGTGTTAGGGGAAATGGGTAAAAAAGGTAGGTTGAGATAGGTCAGGAGACCTAGTGCTTAAAATATAGGGCATAGGGTCAAGGGGTAAGGATATACGCCATAAGGCCTAGAGTTGTGATAGGCAGTTGGGCTTAGGGTGGATAGAGAGGTAGTGAATCCTAGGGTAGAGAGGAGAGAGTAGGGTAGATATTTAGGTGGGTATATGGTTGAGATAACCTTAGAAGACCCTATGTTGATTGAGTGCTACCTACATAGCCTGGTGGAGGGCCTCAAACCAATGTAGTTCTCCCAAAGAGAAGGGAAAAAGGTGATGATAGATTATATTTGAAAGTATTTTATTGGAGTTATGTGTGTATGGATATAGGTGAGTTATGTTTGCATTTTTAATATATGTTATATGTACACTGACCTATGAGCTAAAGATGAGAGATGAATATTTTGAGAGAGAGATGATATTACGATGATGTATTGATGGACATGTATTCTGAGCATACACACACACACACACACACACATGAGATGTTTATTTATTATGATTTTGAGATGCATTTATTGTGATGATGTTGATGTAGATAGTTATTTTTATGTTATGTTAATCTTGATGTTAATGTTAATCATGTTTGTTGAGTTAGACTAGCATTTCCCATATGTGTGATGGTATATGCGTAGTTGGTTTGATAGCTTCATCTTAGCATATTTTCATATTTGTGATGGTGTATGCTTAAAATGAATAGATTGGTTATGTTATTTTATTTCAACATTTTTCCATATTTGTGATAGTGTATGCTTAAAATAAATGGAGAAAGTGTGATAGTGTTAGTATGACATTTTTCATCTCAATAGAGAGATCGACATGTGAGTTAAATGAGAAAATAAAGAGGTAGAATGCTCATGTAATGGAAAAGATCATAATCATAACATAAATAGGCTCAGGAATATTAGCCTTGTTCATGCTTTGCAGCATTGGACCATTTTGGGTGTTAGAGAAGCATTGTGTTCACCTTATGTTAAGTGAGTTCAAAGTCTCTTGAAAGATTATGAGGGAAAAAGGGTAAAATGAGGGAAAATGTTTGGGTAGAATAACCTTTGAAGTGGGTATGATATTTCCCTATTGTGGATGACTTGAGAGCTACTATAGGCAAGTCCTTGACTTAAAGCTTTTTTTTTGGTAAGCTGATCAATGCGGGAAGCCTATAATGGGATTTTTTATTTGTAGAGGTCATATGAAGCTGATCAATACAAGAATATTTTGACTTGTATTCTCTTTGAGAACAAATCTTGGCCTATCCATCCTTTAAGGGAGTGGTCTAAGTGTTTTTATTTTATTTTTAAATAGTTGTCCTTTAAGGGAGTAGTCTATTGATATTAGAAAAGAGAAGTTATGTGATCTAGGAATTTGACTCAAGAGAGGATGGTTAGTATGGTGTTAGTTATAAAATGAAAATAAAATGAAACAAACACACTAATATCATAACATCTCTAGGCCTAGACACTAGGGAGAGCTTAGTTAACAAAAGCAAATGACAAGCACAACTAAAAAATAAGAGATCAAATATAAGAGTTCCTTCACCTTCCTTGGATGCTCCTAATGTCTTTAAAGTAGTGGCTTGCTTGGCTTATTCTCATAAAGTCCTTAGCAATGAAAGCTTGGCTACCTCCATCTTTCCTTGGCACCTTTGGCTTGTGGCTTGGCTTGGCTTAGAATCAATTTAACATGGTAACACTAGTTTTATGAAGCTTTTGGAACCAATTCTACATTATAACTTTGCACAAATTAAGCTTCGAAATGATGTTGTGAGGCCTCTTTTTTATAGATTTTTGGATTTGATTAGAATCAACCTCAACCGTCTATCTCAAGATTGAGATATGTGGTTGAGGATTAATTCAATTTTTGAGATTAAGTTTGTAATTATCCTCATCATGACATTGGAAGAAGGGGAAATTAAGAGGCATGGAGGGCATCATGGAAGGCATTGATGAGGCATGGAGGACATGATATTTGTGGCATTTATGGCCTAGAGATGTCTTCTCAAGAAATGAGGTCACTTGATGATGTAGATATTCAATATTCATTTCCAAAACAAATTATTCAACAAGTTTCCAAGTAATTATTGATTAGGCCTTGATTTGGGTTAATTAGCTCTTAAACATGATTAAGCACTTTATGCACAAATTACTCAAATTGATTAGAATGCCTAGTTATTGGTCCTAAATTTTATTGGGTTGGAATTGGAAGTCACTATCAGATACATTAGATGCGTATTCCCATTTAGGATGTTGCCAACAATAAATAACAAAGGCATGAGTCTTATGTAAAATATTTGATAGGAAAGAGTAGTCCAAAGCACATGGGTCAAAAATTAACATTTTGACTCGAAATGAACTGATCAAAGTTAGCTAGCCCATAAATTGCATTGCCCTATTTAGTGATACCCTAGCCAAAATTGGCACTTGAACATGTTAGTTTCACATCATTTAACATGTTTTAGTATTTTTAGGCCAAATTGTGCATTTTGGGTGGAAATTGGTCAAAATATTGGTTAGAGGTTATCGGTGGCTAGATTTAGGTGTCTACAGTTTGCCTCTATTTGGGAAGGTGTTACAAGCTATAAGCATAGTAACATCTTCTCAAAGAATGAAAAGCTCATGTATATCTACAATTGCAATGATGATAAACTAACTGTATGATGCCCCCTCGAGGGAATGGTTGGCACAAATAGGTTGGTAAATGGTCCCTCAAAAATAAATAAGTGAAATGAGGGGACCAAAGAAAGGAAATATGATGGGGTGAAAACATAATGACACTAAAAAAAGTAGTTAAAATCATTGACAATGCAAGTGGGATGGTGTGCAATGGTTTGCCTAAAGGCAATTATAAGCATTGTACCCTGATAGTGGTAACATGGTATGATAACACAATGATTTGACCAAAGGTGGTTATAATCATTGAGAAGTGGATCTGCCCTAGTTAGGATGGACAAACAAGACAATATGCCCCTATATAGGTATAAAAAGTAAAGTGGTGACAACACAATGATTTACCCAAAGGTGGTTATAATCATTGAGAAATGTAAGTGGGATAGTGTGCAATGATTTGACCATAAGTGGTTATAATCATTAGACCCTGATTATGGTAAGCATGATAAACTTGGTTGAGGAGGATGATAACTTAAGATAGAGGGTAATGATGAATTATAACAACCTACTAGTAGGGAGGTTCTCATTCGAACTAATAAAGGTTGAAATTATTTCATGGTTAATTAATCTATTTGGGATATGATTGGTAGTGGAATCAGGATGTCGATGCTGAAGAGATGTTACCATTGCTTAATAGGCTTCTTAAATCTGAGGTTTATTGTAGCACATGTCAGTAGGCATCATGATATAACATCATGAGGAATTGGCTGAAATATGCATGAGGACTAATTCCTGTAATCCAACACTCAATTAAAAAAATGCACCAATGATAGAAACCATGATGACAATGTAAACATATGAATATGGATGAATTCAAGTGTAAGTGTGGGTAAGGAATAACCCAATGAATACACATAAACTGAATCGAGGCAATAGTGTTGAAAGCAAACAAACAGACAGATAGACAAATAAAATAAGCAGAAATAGACAAACAAACAACACAATAAAAACTATATGAACATTGCCCCTAAAAAAAGGTGACAACTTAACAAATGAATAAAATGGGGGAATAGAAGAAAAGTAAGGGGGTGGTCAAGCTATATTCATATGCACTAGGCAAGTAAATGTTACCTACATAGTTCCATGGATGTAATATCTAATAAAAAACTTCAAGCCAAATGTAGTTCTTTGAGGGAATGGGAAGAATATGATAAATGAGGAAAAAAAATAGAATAGATGTGATAGAAGAAGAGGAATGGTATTGAAAAATAGCAAGTGCATGAGAGAAAAAGGCCAAAAAATATGGGGAAACTAAATGATAAGTGATTTGTTTGTAACTTAGTAAGGGTTTCCAGAATCTTTAAGGCAAAGAAGTAGTCAATGTTTTTTTTTTCTACTAATTTTTCAAATGTTTTTAGAAGTGTTTCAAAGTGTTATAACTCAATAAATAATGATGAGAAACTAAATGGTTCAAGCTCATAAAATGGAAAGAGTGTGGATTAGGTTACTCACACAATTATGAGAGCATTCAAACTTAGGTTGCTTGCAAAACGGTTTGAGCGTGGCTTAAGTTGCTTGTAAAATAGTGAGAGTGTGGCTTAGGTTGCTCACAAAATGGTGAGTGTTGGGAAAAAGGTGACTGAGCTAACCTCAATAAGTATTGAACACTGCCGATATAGTCCCAGAGTAGGACCTCAAGTCATTGTAGTTTTGTCATTTCAATGGAGGAATTTGACTAGTGTGGTAGCCAATTCAAACAAAATAGGCATAGTTGGTAAAAAGACACAGTATGGCATAAGAATTGGCAAGTTGTTATGTCAAGGCTTAGTGTTGCCCCTATTTTACCCATAGGTAGTTATAACTAGGACATAATGGCATAGATCAATAGTACTAATTTTCCCAAAGGTGGTTATAATTAGTAGCAAGACTAGTGGTAAGAAAGGACTAACAAATAAAGGATGCAACTACCAAAACTTCTATCACACTATCCCAAGATACACTCCTTATCTGAAATACTTGAACTAACTGATGAATTGATCAAACACCTTGATGATGAAACTATGTAATGAATGACAAAAACTAAGGTCAAATGGGCTAGGCTTTAGAACACGCTAGGTCGATAGGTCAGAAATGGAAAGTAGATACAAAAAAGAGGATGAATAAGGGTGATATGTGTACAAAAAAGAATAGTGATAAAATGGTATAACTAAAATGGTCCTTAAAAAAAATACACCTTATAATTCAAGCATAGTACCGCTTGAGATGAATAATATTCATTGGCTTTGGAAGTTCATCATCATCTAATGTGGCAAGCATGTATGCTCCTGATCCATAATCTAAGTGATGATGAAAGGCCCTATCCAATTTAGTTTGAATTTCCCATTATGTTTCTTTTTAGTCATGGTATTCTTTTGGTTTTCTTTAAGAACAAGATCACCAAGTTTAAATGTTCTATACTTCACATGCTAATTATAGTGGCCTTTGAGTCAATTTTGATATGCTTTAAGATTGCTGAGCACAGTTGTGCATTTTTTATCAAGTAGAACTAGCTCTTACAGGTGAGCTACTTGATAGTCATGATCATCTAGGACATTCTTGAAAGAAATGCATAGTGAAGGCAACTCAACCTCAATGGGAAGGATGGCTTTAGTACCATAAACAAGTGAGTATGCAATGGCTCTTGTGTGGGTATGATGATTGGTATGGTATGCCTAAAGTGTAGGGAATATTTGGAGGTGTCAATCATGACTAACATCATTAACAATATTTTTGAGAATATTGACAATAATTTTGTTAGATGCCTCAGCTTGGCCATTACCTTGAAGGTAATATGTTGTATAAAAATGATGGGTGATGTTGTATTTAGTACATAGCTGGTATACATCTTTGTCCTTGAATGATCCTCAATTATCAGATATAATGTCAAAGGAGATACCATAGCAATAGATGAGATGGTTGAAGATGAATTTGGAAATTTGATTTCTAGTCATGTAAGTGAGGGGTGTAGCTTCAACCCACTTAGTGAAATATTTGGTGGTAGTAAGGTTATGTTTATGGCCATCAGATGAAGTGGGGTTAATCTTCCCAATGAGGTCATGTCCCCATGTAGAAAATGGCCATGGTTTCAACATTGGTTTTAGATTTTTTGCTAGAGCTTGAATAAAATTAGCATGCCATTGATATTTGTCACATTTATTTACATATGTAGGGGCATCTACATCCATTGTGGGCCAATAATAACTAGTACACAAGAGCTTTTTAGATAAGACTACCCTGCTAGAATGGGCTCCATATACTCAATAAACTTCTCTTAATGCTAGTGTAGACTCTATTGAAGTTAAATAATGATGAAGAGTTCCATCAAAACTATGATGATAAAGAGTGGATCTAATTAAAGTATAATGAGTGGAATGATGAATGAAGGATTTGGTTTGTTTTTGAGATAGGTTAGGTGGCATAACTTGGTCATGAAGGTAGTTGTAAAGGTCTAATTACCAAAGAGAATTAGGACTAATAATATCACAAATCATGGCAATGATTGAAGGTTCATGAGTTGGTGCTGACAAATTATTGATAAGGAAATGATACTCTCTAGATTTATCTATTTGTCAAATTAGAGAGCCAATTGTAGCCATGGCATCTGCAGTTTTGTTACCAGTCCTTGAATATGCTCAAACTAAATGTTGGAAATTTACTTTTTAAGAGTGTTAACCATGGTTTTATATAGAACCAACTTATCATCTTTGGTCTAAAAATGATCTATGACTTGATTGATGATTAACTGAGAATCACCATAAACTTAAAGATGGGATATATTTCGATGCACTACTTGTCAAAGTCCTGCAATAAGTGCTTCATACTCAGCCATGTTGTTTGTATAAGGAAAGCTGATTCTGAATGATTTAGAGATTAGATCCCCCTATGGTGTAATAGGTATGCCCCTGATCCATGTGTAGTTAATGAACCATCAAAATATAGATTTTAGGATTGTTCCTCATGGGGTGTGTCCATGATGGTCATGATGGATTCATTAGGAAACTGAAATGTGAGTGGTTGGATGTCTATGAGAGGTGTTTTAGCAAGTTGATCTATAAGAACTTGTCCTTTGATTACCCTCTGATTGACAAAATCTATGTACAACTCACTAAGAAGCATGATCTATTTAGCCTTTCTACCTTGCAAAGCTATTTTAGATAGTAGATACTTGAGTGGATCTACTTCTTAAATGACCATAGTTTTATTATTCAACATGTAATGATGTAGTTTCTAAGCTACAAAAACTATGGCTAGACAATATTTTTCAATAGGTGCATAGTTATGTTCATATGTAACCAAGGTATGACTTAGGTAGTATATAATATGATCCTTTCCTTTGTCATCATGTTGAGCCAAGAGTGCCCCCAGAGCATGGTAGGTAGCTGATAAGTATAATAAGAATGATTTCCTAGCATAAAAGGTAATAAAATAGGTGGATTAACAAGATAATCTTTAAGCTATTGAAAATATATTTGGAAATGATCATCCTAGTAGAATGGAACTCTTTTCTTTAAAAGGTGTGTAAATGGATAACACTTATCTACTAATTAAGAGATGAAACATTGGATTGACTAGATCTTACCCTAAAAACTATAGAGTTATTTTAAATTAGTTAGTGGTGACATCTTGGTTATAGCATGTAATTTAGCTAGATCAACTTCAATACATCTATGAGACATGATGAAGCCAAGTAATTTACCTAAGGTTACACCAAACACACATTTCTTTGGATTTAGTCTAAATTTGTACTCTTGTAGTCTTTCAAATATCTTACACAACACTGCTGGATGGTTAACCTTGGTTTTGGATTTTCCTAATATGTCATCAACATAGTCTTCAATAATATCATGTATCATATCATGGAATATGATAGTCATGTCCCTTTGATATGTAGCTCCAGCATTCTTAAGGCCAAATGGCATCACTTGATAATAAAATGTCCCCCATGGAGTGGTGAACACTATTTTATGCTAATATTTTTGTACTATTATGATCTAATTGTATCTTGAAAAGCCATCCATAAGTGAAAGCATTTTATAGCCTACCATGGAATCGATGATCATGTCAATATTAGGCAAGGGAAAATCATCTTTAGGATAAGCTTTATTGATGTCTCAAAAATCAGTACAAATTCTAATCCCTTCAAAGTTTTTACTAATAGGTACAACATTAGAGATCCATTTAGAGTAGTCAATGGATCGAATACATCCTGATTCTAAGATTTTTTCCAACTCTTTCTTTACTAATACAGAAATGTAAGGATGCATCTTACATAGCTTTTGTTTTACTGATTTAGCATCAAGATTAACCACAAAATGGTGTAGAACCAAGGTGAGGTCTAAACTTATCATGCCAGAATAGGCCCATGCAAAAATATCCATAAACTTTCTCAATATAGATGTAAAGATGTCACATTCCTCCTCAGTGAGAGATGCTCTTAGTTTTATCCATTTCAGGTTTGATGAAGTCTTTATATTTACCTCCATTGTATCTTTGACTAGAAGGGTTGAACCATTTTCTAAGATAGTAGGTAGAGACTTGAACTATTGGACTATGTTAGGGTCCTTTGTTAGGACTTACTCATCAAATTCTCCTTAGCATGATGAATATGAATCCCCTAATGGGAGATCTGGCCATGTAACAAAAATAGATGGAAATTATTTAAGTATTTGATCAAATACTTATTCCTCAAAGATGAATTCTAATTGACAAGAAAGTTCATCATTGGTGGTCTCCTGGTATAAATTTGAAGAAGAATGAACACCCCCATCTAATGGTCCCTGAAACAGGGTTTCCCCACTAGACTGTCCTTTATCTTTACTTTTTCCCTAGTCAAAAAGTGCCTCAAATAGGTTTTCACTTTGGGACCTCAATGTTTTACTTTTTTTTTGGCTAAGGGTGTTCACTCTCTCTCTAAAATAGGCTACAAGATCCAATGTGATTGAGAATCTTGATTTGTGATCTCCCAACAGAACATTATCTCTAAGGCCTAAGAAATCATAGAATGCCTCATCATTTTGGAACTCATCAATCAGTAGACTAGATTCTTGTTGGTCCCAATATATCAATTGGGGATAATATAATGGCAATGGATTATGATGAATGGCTTGGGTAAGGGTACAAATGGAACTGTTATCAAACAAGTTGGTTTCAACTAGGTTATCAAAAGTAAGACTATGATTAGACTATGTTTAACTATTGGCATCATCATCACTAATCACTGGGGATGGAGTGTGAATAATATATGTGGGGTCACCCACAGGTGGTTTAAATCCAAGTTTATAAGGTCTTTCATACTTAGTCATGAAAATTGGCTTGATGGTTCCTTATTGATTCGGTATGAGGCCTCTTCTTTCATAATTTTGATGCTCCATGATCTTATTGGGAATAGGATACTTTGAATTTTTATAACAATCATCTTGGTCATCACTAGATAACTATTATTCATCCCCTTCAAGAGGGTCAAGTCGTAGGCTATATGCTAGTATAAATGTGACAGGTCCCTTATCTTTGTTCTTTCATTGCTAATGCACATGTGGGATGACCTTAGGTCACCCAAAGGTTTTTGGATTCTAAGAAAGATTAGTAATATGAAATGTATCATGGGTCACATATTCTCCCAATCCATTATCTAAAATGGTGAAATGATTAGAAGATTTAGGAGGTGGCATGTGGGAAAGGGAATCCAAGGTATTAGGATCTATGCAATTATCTGATGAAGGATCAATAAGTATAGCTTTTCCTTTATCCTGATTGGAACTTAGATTCATACCATACTGATAATTATAGCTATGAAACTCAGCCTCAAGATACTTGCAATGCTCATATGGGTATAAATCTCTTAAAATATTCACTTCCATCCTTGAGTGGGAAAACTTGATATATTGGTGTAGTGTTGATGGGACTACATGAATCTCATGTAACCAAGGCCTACCAAGAAACATATTGTATGATAACTTAAGATCAAACACATGGCAAAGTGTATCATGGGTCAAAGGCCCAATGATAACTGACAAACTAATGGTGCCTTGTGACTCTCTTTTCTAATTATTATAGGCTTTAATAGTTATTTTTTCTAGTTGGAGATCTGTCATTGTGTACCCAAGAAGCTTCATGAGCTTTAGAGACACTATGTTGAGGCTAGATCCATTGTCTATAAGGACACATTTCACTTTATGCCATTTGATACAAACCTCAATTATAATGGGTTATTCTAGAGTGGGCCAAGGGAAGACATATCACTTTGGTTAAATGTGACTTGTTGGGTTGGAGCTAGGTGTCTAACCAAATCTTGAAAGTTATCAGGGAATATGTCACTAGTAACAGTGGATTAGGTCAAAAAATCATTCAAGATGTTCTTATGGACTATTGACATCTACAATAAATATAAAATAAAAATTTGTGCTAATGTCTTCTACAATTGTTCCATAATATCAAACTTCTTATATTGGTCAGTAGTGAATGGTTTATTCTGAGGCTCAATAATTGGTTGGATGACAGGCAAAGTCACAAATGGTTATGGGCTTGGGATAGTAATATTTGACCTCTGAGTTTTGTTTTCATAATCAAGATTAAATACTATACCATTATTGTTAACCAATGCTAGGAATGATGGGGGACCAGACAAGACAAGTCTCAATTGCCAGTACACTTGTATGCGGTCATGTGGAAAGGACAAGTTATCATTATAAGATCCAAAAGGGGAAGTCCTAGTTTTTTAGTTTGCTTGTATACACTCCTAGGTCAAAGATGGATTATCCATGTGATTTGGCAAAATATTATTGTTTATCAATGGTCTAGACTGATTAGTGTTCGATTTTGGATTAATAGAGATGGTATTAATGCTACCCCCTACAATATGACCTATAACCCTATTGTAGTCATGTGCAACTACATGGTATGTTTGCTGGTTGTTACCATTTTTACCTTGTTTTTATCTATTATTCTATCATTGTGGGTTATACTACTGATTTTATTGGTTTTACTAGTTCGGCCTTTGATTTTGATACTGTTGATTTTGTTATTGCACTAGCTGTTGTTGTTATTGCTTGATGTTCTAATTCTATTGATTTTTATGTCAAGGAAAGGGGTTTTGATAGATCCCAAGAGTTTTATTGGAGGTGGAAGCACCATTATCCAATTTTATCTCCCTATTCTCCAACATATTCTTGATTAAATGCTTGATTTAGACACATCTTCATAGATTATGCCCATTGACCCGATGATAATCACATAATTCATTTTCATGATACCAATCAGGATAAAGAATGCCTTGTGGATAATGTTTTGGTATGGGCCAACTAATCAGATTAGTGGTAGCAAGATTGCAAAATATAGACTCAATAGGTTCTATTAGGTCACTAAAGACACGACGTGTAGGGATGATTCTTCTGAGAGGAGGGGTTTGTAATAGTAAAGGCTATTGTATTTGTTGTGTAGGTCTTCATTGTTGCACTTGTAGCATTGGTTGGAGAGGTTGATGGGTAAGATTAATCAAAAAAGGTGGTGTAGATGATGTCTGCATAGTTTAGACATGATGAGATTCAATTACTCCATTTCCCACAACATTCCTATTGTGGTTAAATTCCTTCGATCTTTCATGGTTATTGGTCTGTACTAGTTGTGATTCTTGTGATTGGATGGGATGTTGGTAATTTTTATGATTGGTACATTGATTTTTATTAGTTGAATTAAACTTGATGACTCATTTATTGATGAGTACTCTTTTGATCAACAAACCTTTATCAATGATCTCTTTGAACATATGCACACATTATAGTTCCAGATGATAGGCTATCTCACTATACAAATTTTTGGTAAACACAATGGTTAATTATTTATCTTGTAAACTATGGGTGAAATAGATTTCAAGGGCTCTCCATCACTATAAATAAATCACAAAACTCTCCCCAACTTTTTTCTTTGCTTGTGTCAAGTCCACTAATGAAATCTCATGTTCGAGATTATAGGAAAAGTGTTGCACAAACTTATTGGAAAGATCATCAAAATCCATTACTAAATTTTGGGTAACTTCAAAAACCACTCCAATTTTTCCGGCCAATCTCATTGGAAACAAAAGCAAAAGGTATATGTCACTATATGCCATTGGTTGACATGCAACAAAGAATTTGGTTAAATGAGCCTTAAGATCACCTTTCCCTTTGTATTTATCAAATTTCAGTGGTTCATATCCTAGAGGAAATGGTATCTACAAATACTTCATGTTGAAGAGATAGGAACATTTGTCATAAAATTTGAAATTTTTGGTATGCTTCCCAGTCTGAATAGTAGCAATTGCATCCTTAATCTGTTACAATTCTTGGGATAGAAACTAGTGAAATATTGGTTTGAGGCAAAATTTGGGTTTGGATAGATGGTTGGGAGGTCACAAGTGGAACACTTTGTACAAGGTATGATAGAGATACCTATTGGGGTATATTGGTTTGGTTGGGGAATAGACCAAGAATACACATACATGGATTGGGATGTACTTGAAATTGCACATTTAGCTACGCAATATTCTAGTTTGGGTTGGTGATAAAGGTTTGACCTAAGGGATATTGTAGTTGAGATGGAAGGATATAATTATATTTTTCCTATTGTGGTTGAAAAGGTACATGATACTCACTAATCGAACCTTGTTGTTGAGTGGAAACTTATGGACCAAGACCCTGTCTCTAGATTTGTGGCACATTTTGAACCAATGGTTGTCTAGTAGGTACCTAAGAAACATGAGGACCTCCTTGTTGCATAAATCCCTATGAGGAAGTGAAAGTAGGTTATATATTTGACATCTATCATTGACCAATATTTGCATGTTATTAACTAGTCATTGCTTGGTTTTGGACTAGCATATTAGTCTATGACTGAAAAGGTATGTTCATTGTTACATGGTGAGGTGGAATATTTATTTCCCCTGATTGAGGTGGTAATGTATTTATCCTTTATTATGTTGATACACTATACTATTTTTACTGTTATGGAATACTACTCGCTACCTATTGAGGGGAGTAGGATTCATCACATTTTGTCATTGATGTGTGATATTGGTCATTGTTTGATTACCTAACCTCATAGGTTATATAGTTGAGGAAGCAGTTGGTTGAGGCTAGGGTGTAAAAAAATTTATCCCTTGGTATGATGACCTATTCATAGGCTTAACTATAGGCACATGTTGTTGGCTAGTTGTTTACATATTAGTACCACTTTGATCGGGACTAGATGTTATTTGCACATTATATACTATGTTTGGCTCACTATTTAGTGTAGAGGCTGAAGACACTTCTTCAATAATGAGCATATGCATCAGGTTATCTATTGAAGTAGTTTACATAAATGGGTCAAAAATTAGATTCTCTTGTCCAGTTAACTCTATCATCATTCTTATTGAAGGAACTAGGTTAATGAGAGGCTTACTTACCATGTTCATCTGATTGAAATCATCTGCTAGATTCAGATATGTTTGATGCGCTATGTAAATTTGGTTAAAGTTCTCTGCCATGATGTTTTTGCTTTGATCAAATATATTATGATCTTGGTACATTGTTTAGACTAAAGCCATAGGATTTCTAGAAGAATCCTATTAATCATAAATGATATTGTGGGGCACTCTTACTAGACTTGGTAAATTTTCATGGGGGAAGTTTGCTAAAAACTTAACCACTACCTCTATGGCTCTAACCAAAATCTTGTCTGTATTCTCTAAAAAATGTCACTCAAATAAGAATGGATCATACATGGAAGTCATATTAGTAGAATACAACTATTGAAGTACTAGCTCGTCCACTATAAGTATTGTAGCTAAGTATTGCATGGTTTATTCTTGGTCCTATTCTATGTAAGGTGGTGTGTTAACGAGATAATTAGCTAATATATCTTAGCTTTGTGCCCCTGATTGAGTATTATAAGAGGGATAAGAATCTATCTCATAAACAATATTATCCACATAGGGTTCTTGCACCATTTTTCCCTATATAACTACATTACTAATCCCTAGATTGTACATGAGTCCACTATGAGTGTAGGAATACATGTTGGGATCCATATTAAATGCTTTGCAATAAAAGGTCAAAGAGTTATACAAACTCTAAAAAGGATAAAATCTAAAACAAATGAAGACCAGCTAAGGAAATCCAGAGCAAGTCATAGGCATCCAAAACCACTAAACCATATCACCTATAGGCACTACAAAAAAGGAGAAAGGGTGTTTATAGAAGACTAGCTACTAGCAAGTAGTAACCCAACTAACTAAAAAAGTAAAAGACTCTACTTTTATCCCAAGGTACATCCAAGGAGGAGTGCATAAGACAAATGATAAAGGAGACCCATAAGGGTATGATGATGAATGCCAAAAAAGGGGAAGTCCACCAAATGGGGGCCTAGGGAGGGTATTCTAACAAGCTTTGAGGATAGGCCTAGGCATGGACCTACCCCCAGGGGTAGGCCACCACTTCTCTATAACTAGAAGCTTGCCCCTAAAGTAGGCTATTGATCAACCTACAAAGATGCCAAATAATAGGTAAATGGTGGGAGGAAGGAGATGGAACACCCATATCCTTAGGTTCACTAGCCATGACCTAAAACACATGAGTGTCAAAGGTGGGGTCATTATTGGTGAATGAGACCTCTAAACCTAAACAAATAAGATGATAGTGGTGTATATGATGCATGGGCATGAGCTTCTTGTAAGATATCCTCTTATTGATCAGGTTGTGTGATATACTATAGATGAAATAGCACTCAAGATCAGACTTAACCACTCTAGAAATCTCAATGGGAGACACATTGAGAGAGTTAATACTCTAATGGGAAAATCACAAAGTAAAGGTTATCTCAATTTATGGGGAGATATCTTAGAAGAGGTCTCTAAAAAGAGATGAGCTGGCTTGGCATCATAGAGTGGAAGAGGGAGTCATCTGATGCACATAAAACTCTAAAGGAGTGAATATTGATTGATACTTATCTGGATCAAAACATTCATCCTTAAAGAAATAAGACTAAAAAATAAGGGTATGTATGAGAATCTACAAACCCCCATGAAGAGATAGTCAAAGTCTCACCTGAGGTCTTTGTCTTTATGTAGAGAAACACCCAAGGATCTGGGTTAGCCTTCATGGTGTGAAACTCACCTTCATGCATAAATTACACCATGAAAAATGTAGTTAACATGATAGCTTACATGGTAGTAGTCGAAGGATGGTCAAGAATCATGTTGTATGAAAGATCAAGGTCTAACACATAAAACTTGATTCTGACTATATTGGGGCTAAACTTAACCCAAAACTTCATGTTATCCATTGGTGTAACTATGTCATTATTTAAATCAACATAGTTATGGAAAGAATCATAGAGCTTCTTCTAACTGATCCCAAGCTCATTAAACACATGTGGGGGCATGATATTCAATATAACTCCTTCATCCATGATGCACCTCTTAACATGATAGTCATTGATGGAGGTCTTTATATAGAATTAGAACCTAGTCCTCTTGGATAGAATCAAAGCATTTGGTAAAGAGGTAGGGTTAAAAGAAAGAATAGGAGGGGGAGGTGCTCATGTGCATTGAAGTTGAAAAACACTTTGACATTATATTATAATGGACCCTCATGAGAGAGACCAAGCTCATCAAAGATGAGTCCCCTTTGCTCAGGACAAAGGAAAAGAAGGTCGTAGATGGATATCCTAGTCAAGAGAACCTGTAAGTCCTCTATGATGGAATAAAGATGTTGTCTTTCTTGGGGAGGGATGTTATGTTGAAATTTAAATCTAAATTTGGGGTTCTCTACCCTTGTGGGCTAGATGGGAGGTCCAACACCACTAGTCTCTCCAATAGGGTCATTATCCCAATTGAAGCATGTGTTGACAAAACACTCATACCTAGTAGAGGCTATGTAAATAGCAATAATAACCTTGCTACTCTTTCACTTGGCTTTCCCTCGTGGGTCAGCCTGGGAAGAGGAGTCAGAAGAGATGGAAGAGCAAAAAGGAGATGAGGAGCCTTAGCCTTTGATTTTTTATTTTTCTTCTTTTCCTTGTCATGGTCAAGTAGAGTCTTCTTGAGCACATTCAATTTATGGTTGGGTTTCATAAGAGGAGAAATTTGAGATGGAGGTAAGGCTTGGATATCAAACTACTAGGCAGTACAATTATTATCATCCTAACCCCTCGTATGATGGAAGTTGAAAAACTTAGTGGGGTCATAAGGAAACACCATCCATTGTTTTGTTGTGTTTGATTTAGAATAATTATTTTTATTTGGCTTCTTAATCAAAACATTCACCTCATAACTATCCTTCATGTCCTTCTTCTTGAGAGGAGAATTAGTGACACCATCAATGGTCACATTGTGATTATGATCATATAAAAAGGATGAATTTTAGGTTGGTATGGGCCACATGCCCACACGTACCTCAAATAATTCAATCTTCAAAAACTTATTAATAGCTCATCATATGAGGTGGGCTCATGCTTGAGGACCTTAAGGTGAACCTCTTGCCTCAATGATCATGTGAACATATCATAAAGTTGGTCATCCTAGAAGCTAGTCTTACACATATGAATGATTGAATGCCACCTATGCATAAAATTAAATATTGACTCACCCTTGTCCTAATCCATGGAGGTGAGTGATTAGATGTTGAGGTTAAAGTGTCTAAAAATATAAAAATATTGGAGGAATTCATCTATAAGGAGCTAAAAACTAGAGAGAGAATTTGGTGGTAGATTCTAAAACTAGACAAGACCTTTAACTCACAGAGATCTTATTACTAATCCATACATGCCATCATGAATTATGTAATATTATCTATGGGATTGGATTCCCACATCCCATTGAACTTACATATTTTAGGGATAGGAGTAGGTAGGGGAATAACGCACACCTAAGGGGCTAGAAGATTCTAATGGAGATATTCATAAGCATGGTTGATATCAAATTGGAGACAAACTTTGAGAGGGGTATAGTGATGGTGATGATGTTACTTATGCCCATAGGCATCGCCATAATCATTTCCATGGAGAGGATGATGTCTATGTGGATCCTAATAGGGAAGATACTCATTGTGGAAATCATTTCTACCCTAGGGTGGGAAATGACTATAATATGGGTGAATTCCTCATGAGGATGATGGGAAGATGTGGAATACTCATGGAAGTAGTTATGATGAACAAAATAAACATGATTACGATCATGTTCCATTAAATGAGGCTCAACTAGTGGGCACTTATGCTCTTGATAGGCATCCCATAGATATTTAGTCCATAGATGTTGATCAAAATCAACCCACTTGTTAAAAACTCTAAAGAAAGGGATAGGAGGATGGGAAGACTTTGCATGATGGAGATAACTCATCAAGTTGGAATACATATGAACCAAAACATGTACATGAGGGGGTTATTGATGTAGAGTCTCTTATTGATAATAAGGTGGGGAACTCACATGAGAACTAGTTGAGGCACTCAAATCAAACTAGGTGCAATCTCTATATCCAAAAGAAGCACACTACCTAATCCTAAGGGGAGAAAGATGAAACTCATTAACTTGAAGGCATATAAAATAATCACAAATTATTTCCTATATCTCATTAGGTCCCATATGGTTCAAGGGATCCTTATCACCTCAAATGGGTAAATCAGATATGATATGGGGATGAGAAGAAACATCCTTAGATGAATGAAGCTTAGACTCATGAAAAAGAGAATGAGTTAATTGGTTATAGTCCTATCAATCTTGTTTCCTTTTAGATGTGAGAGGGTTTAGACTATATTACTAGGTCGAGGGAAGCTCCTAGATCCCATGGTGTCTATGACATTCCATTATAGTCGAGACTTGCTCATGAATGAGATCAGAGATGAGACCCTAAATTTGATGGGATTGGTGTCCCAAGGGTGGGATACTAGCCATGGATGAAATGAAGAAAAATTAACATAAGAGACAATAGGAAAGGCAAACTAATAGAGAACTAATAGGGAGGATGACACAAAACCAAAGTAGGAGAAAACAACCAAGGTGAGAGCTAAAACACAACTGAAAGCAAAGCCTAATACATAATAGAGGGGAGTTGGCTAAGAGAGATCTAAATGGTAATGTGAAATTGTATGTGGGGTCCCACCAAGTGTGCCATAATGTATCTCTAAAAATATAAATAGAACCACCAGTTTTTGGTAGAGTGTTAAATCAAACCACTAAGAGGCTAGAAGGCTCAAGGATTATATGGGCTACAAGAGGTCTATAGTGGCTATCTGATTTGCTAGCTTGTACAAAAATATAGATATAATTTTAAACCAAGTTGGTGATAACATGAAAAATCACACAAATTATGTGGGTAACTCTAGCAAATCCAACCATAGTAAAGCAAGTAGCTAATACTAGGTTATTGATTGCATAAATGAAGCAAAAACAATAATACTAAATGGAAAAAGATAACAACTAAAATGTAAATATAGAAATAAATATGTTTCCAAGAAAGAGTTCAAGATCAGGTCTATTCTATATTTGAGCTATCCTTCCAAATCAATACTACTGATTTCTAGCAATGCAATGTTTTAGTTTAGCAAGAGAGAGATTGTATAAGCAACTTGTATAGATCATTTTGAGAATGTAGAGTCATACTATGTAATGAAAATATTTCAAATACAAGTATTAACATGTAATGGTAAATATTTAAATCAATTAAAATATATTTTAGCCACATGTGAATGCATAAACTTTAGAAACTACTCTAAACAATGCACAAAACAACTAAATCAGTAAAATAAATCAAATTCTAGTATGTAAACTACTATAAATAAATAAAGAATTTAAATTCAAAAATTAAAGTGCCCTCATATCTAACTCAAAGAGATGTGTATATTTTATACAAACCAATTTTCCAAGCTAAGAGGCAAGAGAGGAAGAAAATCAGGACATATGTAAGATGAGTCCAGACTAAGAGCCAAAAGCTATGGAGGAGGTGAAGAAGAAGCCACCAATCTATGGAAGATCTAATGCAAGGATTAAAAAATAGGTGAAATGGAGTCTTGAGGGAACAAGGAGAAACCCATAAGATTTAGGAACATTGTCAATAGTAATGAGAATCACCAAGAATAGTTGTTGTAATGTAAGGCATCCCCTATCACACTAGAAGCTATTATGCCAAGCAAGAATCAAGGAGGTAGCCAAGTTTACAATGGAATGATAAAGTGGTAATATTATAGAAATAAAGTGATCAAGATAAAGTCTCAAATGAATGATAATGAGGCATATATCCCAACCCCAATCTGCCAAAACTAAAACTAATCATTTTTTACCATTCGGGTCAAAACTGGTACTTTTACATGCATTCTACCCAGGTTATAGCCTAGGCCATAAATTTTGTGAAGGAAATGTGTGGTCTAGGCCATGGGTTTCCTTCACACAAGCTATGTCATAGGTCAAACAAGGGCTTAGGCTAGTTATAAGGCTCCCAAAAGGCCCTAAGGGGTCTCTAAAGGGCTTGCCTTGCATGCAAAAGGGCCAAGATGGACTAAAGATGTATGGAGGGAAATAAAATGATGTGGGAGAGGTCTAAGTGAATGGAAAATGTCTCAAAATGGGATGAATAGGGTCAGCATTTTGTACACAAGTTGATGTGTAATCATAAAGAGGAGTAGGGTCATGATAAGTATGACTAGACATATAGATATCAAAGGTAAATGATAGTTTTTGGTGCAACCTTATTGTGGTTGCTCTAAGGGGCATGTATTCAAACATATAATAGTCTTCATTAGTTCACCCATTATGTGCCTTTTCTTGCATTCTTGGCTTGGTACCTTCTTCTTTAGTGATGGCCAACTTTGTCTGCTCTATTCTTTTTCATTGGCACTAGTGATTTCTTCAGTTCTTCCCTATTTGTTTTACTCTTCTTACTATAAGGGTTCTTCCTTAGACTTGTCCCCTTGGTCCACTTCTTCTTCCTATGGATCTTTGGTGATAACATCCATGGGAGTCTCCTTGATACTAACTTTTCCTTCTTCTTGCCTTTGTTGGGTCTCTATTGCACTCTTTGTTTATTCTTTCAAGGTACCAACATCACCTTCTTTGTCTTTAGGTGCCCCTTTAGTACTTTGGCACACCTATGGTGTATCTTTTTTCAACTATCCTAGTGGGGGTGTTAGACACCTATGCTACTTTCTCTTCCATTGGTTCCATGCTTGGAGCAACCTTCTTATCTTCCTTTTCTTTCTTTCTTTGCCCTTTCCGCTTGGGCCTTCTTTTTCTCTACCTTCCTCGTCTTTATTATTGCCATGATCTTTTCTTCCTCAACCCTTATTTACTCAACCTCAACCTTTTCAATATCTTCTTAGGTCATACTGGATGCCTTCATGGTCACTCTTTCTTTATCTAACTCTAGTGCCATCTCTATATGTTCTTCATTAAAGCACATTTTCTTCCACTGGCTTTTCTTTTCCTCCTCAATTTGCAAAGGTTGTGTGGAGGGATCTTTGGATGAGGTATTGGGTGGATTTTATGACTCTCTAAGCATGGTGGTACTACTATCTTGGAGGGCATCCTATAATTATTTAGTGCTGGGCTCTTCTTCTACTACTTCTTCCTAGATGATGTAAACTTTCATCCCTCCTTCTTCCTCCATCTCTTCACGTGCCTATTATGATTCCAATTCCTCATGTGACTCTTACACCTCCATCTCTACCAAGGTTATTATGGGCTTTACAACTATCCCCTTGGACTTATTTGTCTTCTCCCTTTTCTTGGTTGAAGAAATCCTTGGTGTAGATGGAGTTGTTTCATCACCAAAGGTGATCTTCAATCGAATTTGCTCTTGTATCTCCTCAAATGTTCCCCCTTTTTTTGGGGAGAATTTTATATTTAAAGCACTATATTCCCTTCATTATTGATCTAAAATGGGAGGTTTTCATCCTTCTCTATGTTTATACCCTTCTTCTTTGGATTCATATCATAATAAGGCATATGGATGTGCCTGAGAATTACTTCTTTCTGGAGAGGATGGATGTCAGTGTAATCTGAGTCATCCTCCTTATTCTTGGTGGATTTCCTTCTTGGGTGCATGTATTAACACCACAACCTTCTCCTCTCCAAGTCTAAATCCTTCACTAGGATGTCTAGATTTTGCAAATTAGGGATCCTTATTTTTTCCTCCTTGAAGTATTTTGTAAAGAATTCAAAAAGAAGCTTGAGCCAACCTTAACGATTACTATATCTTACTGTCAGGCACACTACATAGAAATGTTTCATAATGGTGAAAGTCACCATTCTAAACATGTTTTGGGAAAGCTCCTTGGGGATATGCCATTGTAGTCTAAATGCTTTGATATAATATGTGCCCCACCCCATCACTCAGGTTTTATACTTTACAAAGAAGGAAGGGGGGAAATTGAAGTCTTAGTACTTATCTGATAGGGAGTCATTATGATCTGGGAAGACCCAAAGATCATCTTCATGACCATCACGCATGCTAATCTCCTCCATGACTATCAAAATCAATATTGACCCCCACCTGAACGTCCTATGCACCATATGACACTTTAGTGTGTTATTTATCATTTATTCTAGAATGAACTTTATGATGTTAAACTTAACCCCCTATGTTATGTGATAGGTGATGCATAGGTAGGCCTTGGTGATTTATGTCCATTAACTACTAGGATAATGTTTTGAACTCATGGGGCACACCACTACCCTCATGTTGGGGTCCTTAATATATTTTATAGGGAATGAGAATCCTCCCTCATAGTACCCAAGGAGTTTCATGACCCTTTCAACTTCAACATCATCCACTATCATCTGGTGGATGTCTACACCAGAGTCTAGGAGCTTGGTAATTATACCTATTAGGTGAAGTGATATATGTATGTACCTCTTTGAAAAATAGATGTGATTTCCATGGATTTATAAATGAATTAACTATATGAGTTCTTATGGCTTCCCAAAGCATGATAACTCACAGAGCTAAGTTGCACCAAAGGTCACAAGTCTGTCTTGAATAGAGACATCAAACAATGTCATGCCTCATTCTATTTTGGCCCCCATGTCTACCATTTAGTCTTTCAATATATCTTATACATGGATTAAGGTGTGGTGTTTATATTATTTCAATCAATAGGTGTGCATGAAAGACATCCAATTTTACCCTACCAATACCTTCAGGGGAAACTACATCACTTGGTATGACATTTTTGCAAGCACGTCCATGTCTATTTTTGTGATGCTTAATCCTACAATTGGTTACACCTCAATATTCATAGCATCCATCTCTTTTATTGTCTACACCCTCTTGGCATCCTTGTGTGCCTGCTATAGACTAGAACTCGTGTGCTTCTTTCCCATCCTGAATCGACTAGTATTAAAGTGCAATTTATTTACTTTGTTGAAGCCTCTAATGTTTGTTGGTGTTTCTCATAGTCACAAGGTTTGAGACTATGACTTTAGCTCTCAATCTTCACGTGTCATTAATGGTAGAATCGATGTCACTCTAATTTTCTATGGCCTAGTTTTTACATAATTTATGCCCCACACTTCCTTATGCCAATATTAAAGTGAACGTAATCCCTTTTTCTATTAAATCATTCACTTTTGGCATCTATGGGTGCTCAAGGGTTCAATCTAGTAGTAGTTTCTTTCTTTGGATTTGGTTCACTAGTCTATGTTTTGGGTGGCAATTATCTTAAATTTTGTAACCTAAACTAATCAACCTATCATTATTTTATACCCTTATTTTCACCTACCATCTTAATTGTAGGTGATTAATGGTGTGGCAACATCTAGAATTCTTGGAAATTGTAGAATTTTGTGAAATCTAAAAAATTTCATTGCCACAATTACATTTAGTGTAGATATTTTTACCTTTACCATCACCTCAATAAATCCTCTAATGGTATTTTTGGTGAAGTGACATGTAGTTCAAATAGTCACTTCCTGCCTTACTTTGGGTGGATGCCAATGTGTCCTAATGATATTTCTCCTATGATTTACTCACTTGGTATGACATTTACCTTCCTTATGGTAACATGGGCATAGTGCCTCACATATGCATGATTCATCCTCCATGGTTCCATCTTCTTTTCTTTTTACACTTTCATTTCAAGTGTGCTTTCCTGTCTTAGTTGATTTTTGTGCACTTTTGTCTCTTTGCTTTGGCCTATCCTATCCCACACAAATCCCTTGCACTTTTCCTCTAGTGATTCACTTTCTAATTTTGATCTATCACACATGATCATATTGTGCATATTCTTTATACCTCTTTTTCATTTGTATCATGTGCACATTTCTTTCATTTTATGTACACAAGCACCCTTTGTGCCTCTCTTTCTCCCTTGGTGCTCATATGTTCAAAGTTTGGAAAATTCCATGTGCCTATAAACTTAGGTGTTTGGCCTCAAGTGATTTGGAAAACATCCATGGTCAATTCAACTGACTTGATTTATATATAGAAGCACCAAAATATTTCTCTTATGGGCCTAAATGTACCGCTTATTCACTCTACAAGAACAATAATCACAAAATACAAATGGTTAGCTTGTGTCAAACATTAATTGGGTCAATAAAACACAATTGAATTGTGATCAAGAAGTTGATATTTGATGGTACAAGTACCATATTATTAGCTATAAGGCTTTAGTCAATTGGCATTGAAATGCTCAAGGAATATTTCTCCAGACAATGTGCACAACTTACTTGCACCCATTTCTAATATATTATGGATGACATACAGGCCCATCCACCTAATTTTTAGCCTTCTTAGGTGTTTGAGTTACTTGAAATCATAGAGTAATACCAATGCTCATTCAATTAGTACCTTTCACTTAATATGCCTATCATGCCACAACTTTTGGTATACCTTCTCTATCTACTAGCTCCACCTCGCTTGGGTGTGCACCTCATCCAACCACTCCAAGTCCTCCATCCTTGCACTTAATTATTTTTGGTTATCCAAATGACCAATTCATGGTATGAATAATGATGGATTAAATAACACCATCAAGAGAATTGACTCTATACCAAATACCATTTTAAATGGTGTAGCCTTATTTAGGTGCTTGTAGGTTATGCAATATGCCCATCAAACAACTGATTCTCAATCATCTGAGTCTTTGTGAACAACATCACATATATTCATGATGCATGTCCCTAATATCTTATTGAATGCCTTAGTGGTGCCATTTACTTGGGGATGATATGGGGTGGTCTTGTGGTGTGCCATCATGTAGTTGGCTACCAGTATCTTCATAGTTTCATTGAGGAAGTGTGTTCTTTTATCACTAGTTAAACTAAGTAGGCACCCATAGTGACTTATAATATTCTACCATATGAAACTTATAAATGTGGTGGCTATTTAGTTTTTATTAGGTGCTACCTCGGTCCAATTTTTGAAATAATCAATGGCTACCAAAATATACTTTGTACCTATGCACGTTATTAAGAGAGTGATTGGCCCAACAAAATCAATGGCCCATTTTCCAAATGGTGCCTTGGAAAGAATGGGTATGAAAGGCATCTCATCCCATCAATTTAGATTCCTTGTGTGCTGGTTTATTTAACATGCCTTAGTGTAATCCTTTGAATCTTAGAACATGTTTGGCCACCACAAGCTTGATTGTAGTACTTTACATGTCATTGCATCTCTAACATAGTGGCCTCCTATGATTCCCTCATGTGCCTTGCATAGAATAAATTTTATTTCATGTTCCAAAAAACATCAATGTAGGACTTCATCTCAAATTAATTTATATAGATCCCCACTAATGATCTAAAAAGGGGTAGTACAAATGGTGAGATACTTCTTCTCTTTAGTTTTCATGGTTTGGGGTGAAAACCTAGATGTTAGAAATGCATTTATCTCTACCAAGTATTTAGGAATGTGATATACTTTATATAACTATGTGTTTGACATGTCATCTTCAATGGGCACTATTTCATCACTAGAGTTGATGTAGGACAAATGGTCTAGTCCTGAGTTCTGCTTGCTAGGTTTTACCACAACTAAGAAATTGAATTCTTGAAATAGAATAATCCTCTATAAATTCACCCATGGATAATGGACATATTCATAAGATAATTAAGTGCCTCATGATCAGTTAAAAAGATGAATGGGGTCACCAATAAGTATTGCCTAAATTTATGGAGGGTGTAGACCATAACTAGTACCTCGTGCTTGATAGCTATGTAATTTTGCTCTGTTAGGGTAAATTTGTGGCTTAAAAAGGAGATAGGATGATCCATATTACCTTTAACAGGTTGTGCCAAAATGGTGGTAATTGAAGATCTAGATGCATCGGCATAGATGTGAAATGGAGTCATCCAGTCAAGAAACTAAAGGATAGGTGTGCTAGCCAAATTGAGTTTCAGAGTTTTAAAGGCATCATCTTGTATTACACCTTAGTAGAATGGGCCATCCTTACATTCACAATAACTCCTCGAGCATTATTTCTATCCTTGAATAACTATTTATAAACTTTCTATAATAACCATAATGGCTGAGAAAGGTGCATACATCTTTCTACGTGAAAGGGGTCTGAAACTATAGACTAATAATAATCTGTGGGGTCAATGAGTAGACCATCTTTGTAGATGATGTACCCAAGTAAGGTTCCAAATGGTGTCATAAAGATGCACTTCTCAAGGTTCAAGTATATTTATAGCTATTGACAAATCTCAAACATGAGGCATACGTTATCATAATGGTCTCTCATGAGCCTATACATAGTCCAATCATCAAGGTACACCTAGAGGAACTTATGAATAAAATCCTTGAATGTGGTGATGACCACTATGGAGAATATGGTTGGCACATTATTGAGCCCAAAGGGCATCATGTTATAGTCAAAATAACCCCATTATATCAAAAAGGTTATCTTAGGCATGTCTTCCTCTTTAATTTGGACTTGATGGTATCCAGAGAAACCATCAGTGAAAGTATAGATTTTGCAGCCTGTGACTCCATCCAAGACTTTGTTATTGAATGGAGTCAGGGAGGGGTTAGTGAAATAGGAGGAATTTAACAATTGGTAATCAACATAAATGTGGATACACCCATCCTTATTAATTCTAATCACCATGGGGCTCACCCATTCTAACTCTTGCACTAGGTAGATTACTCCTACAGCTAGCATACCATTAATTTCCATTTTGACCTTAACACAAAGATTGGGGTTCATTATATAAGGAAATTTTTTGATAGGTCATGCATCATCCACCAGATTTATGCTCATTTTTATAATGGATGGGTGGGTTTCCTTCATGTCTCAGTAATTATGAAAAAATAAATCTTGAAACTCCTTTAGGAGATCCATAATTCACTAGTTCTATATTGGACTAATATGCACCTAGAGTAGCCACCTTTGGTTATCCTTTCATAGTGATATCAGCTTGGGTGGTCTTGAGAGGTGTAAGATAAGGATCGTTTCTCTCTTGATGTGTGTCCTCAACTTACCTACTCCCCTTAGTTGTTTTGATGTGGAGATGAGTAGGGTCTTCTTCATCAGGGGCACTATCATCCACTTAGTGCATGATCTTCCTCTTTACTATCAAGGATGTCCAATTTTGCACTTTGTAGACATTTATATCTTCATCACTTGATTCATTATTTAGTGTCTACTCTTTGAAGAAAGTTGGGAGCACTAATCTTTTCTCCTTGAACATATCTTGTAGGTGTTCCTCTAAGATTGCAGGGTCCTCAAACACTACCCTTCAAATGAATTGTAATGAATTGATCAATTATAGGTTATGTGAGGAAAATGAGAAGGTGTGCATAAACTTCTCCTTCACGACATCCCAACTAGCTATCTCATGATGAGTTTCATTGACCACATACCAAGATCATACCCACATCTTCAAGATTTTATAGAAGGTGTACACTTATAGGTTCCTTAGGGAATTTTTGCCTCAGTCAGTCCATGTTTATTTTCATAAGTGTATGTGTGCTATTGGGTTCAAATCACCAAATTATGAAAAAAAATTTAGGTCCTTGTTGCTTTTTATGAATCTGGTATAGATGTCTACTTTTACAACTTGCCAAGTTATCAAGCTAACCTCTATGTTTCCCACCAATGAGTGGTAGTGATTTTCAAAGTATATGATGGGGTTAATTATAATCTTCACAAATCTAACATAGAAAATATTTAAGCATACACAGAGATGATAGAGCCAAACAAAATATTTCTTTCACAATATAGTATTTCTATATACTCTAAAAATAAAATAATATGAGAGTTACATATTTATAGGAACCTCATTCCTATATTCTCTCCATCAATTTATCTCCCAAAAAACCTTCAAATCTCATATAATAGCTCATAGATATTATATTGTTGTTACCAACAATATATACAATAAACCAATTATCATAATATTATTTATGACAATATTTTGATAACTAATTATTACCAAATACTAACTAACTAGTTACTATTTACCTTTTGGTAAATAACCACAATGTAAAAGCTAAATCCTAACATTCCCCCCCATATATTTTAAATGGTGCAAAAATATTCACACTCTTATCTACAGTATGCTCATCCATTGTAGCATGTCAAACTATGTGGCTCATGACCTTGATATAAAGAGAGCCTCACTCTTCCCATGGTTTTATAGGTTTACCACAAAACTTAACATGAAAAGGTCCCATCAACTATTTACCTCTTATGGTTTTATGGATCTACCACAAACCCTTTCAAGATCCATGAACTAACTTACATTGATGTTTAATGTCCTTTCACAATGTTTTCACATCAACAAATTATGTTTGGAATTTGCACAAAAATTACAAATCTTGAACAGGAATATTCTTCTATTATTATTTTTCAAACACATAGTGGAAAATATAAAAAAAAACACACCACATAAAATGTCACCACATCATTGGTATGGCCCTATCATTAGCGACTGATGAGAGGTCACTAAAAGAGCTCCATCCTCTGTGTATCCTCCATCCTCCAGTAAATAAAATTGATCACTTAGAAAATGATGTTGTGAAGAGAATTACTCCCCCCACACTCTTGACATACTTTTTACAAAATAAACATCGGTTAAATCGATAATGTATCCATGTACAATTGCAACATTTTTTTTTAATTTTTTGACACTTTTGATGATTGAGACTTCTAGATACTAAATCATAATGATCGACATACTTATAAATATAACTTAACTCTTTTGACATTTTTTACGAACCTTGGACCCAAATAATTTTGATGGCTTTTTAATTTTTATAGACACTCAAATAACATAAAAAAATAACTTGACAAATGATCATTATAACTCACAATTTCTCTTACACTAATGATCATTGATATTTAACTTGAACCAACTAAAAAACTACTTAAGATACTAAGAAAAATCAACTAGAAAGTAATACTTTATTACTTTCTAACATACATATGAATCTCATTTATAAAATATTAATGATATTCCTAAACATGACCTATTAAGAAACACTAAATTTGACACAATAATACAGTGACTTTTAAAAACTTTTAACATTTCCATATAGAAACTACCACGTTGAGACATAGATTTTCACTTGCCTTCGAGCTTAGAGAGGAAGTACAACTAATGTAAGAGGAACCTGTAACAAAATTTAACTCACATGCATGAATTGGAATGGTGACTACATTTAATGAAAATTTCTAACCTATAGAAATGTTATATGATGATAGATCACATAGATTGTGATGCATATGGATTCAGGTAGGCAGATCATACAATGAGAAAAAATATTTTAGAAACACAAGTTGATAATATGATGGTAGATTCATAATATTTATGGGACCATGTTAAAAATATATAACTTGAATGTCACATAGGGAAAATGTTCTATCTGATCTACTAAGCAAAATTGCACATGATGTTGAATTTGCAGGCTGTAGATGAATCAAGCTTGACAATAGTAGTAGTGTGAAAATAAATGAAGATGGCCAATGACACATCTACATATTTTTATATATAAATGATTGAGTTTAATTTTTCCTTCATTGGTCTTGAATGAAGATGGATGCTGATGCTAAATGGAAAAATATAGTGAAGATAGGTTTGATAATCACTGAGCCTTAAATAGGCTTCAAGGAAATTATTCTTGCTAATGATGTTGACATTTATATAATAAATGCCAAATCCATGATAGAGGCATACAATATAAACACACTTGTATTTGATTTCCTAGTTCTATAAAATATTACTCTCCTAGAGATCTGACACATCAAATAATTTGTATATCAATCACACATACTCAAATACTTGAAAATAAATTTTAAATTACTCTACAAGATCCTCTCAGAATATTTGTTTTTAGTTACAAGGGAAAATCATATTATAAACAACCCCTTAAATTTGTTTAGACTCTCATTAAAGATAGGATCTGGTGCTATTCTGATATCAAATGATGGGGTTAATTAGGAGTCTTCACAAATCTAACATAGAAAATATTGAAGCATACATAGAGATAATAGATCCAAACAAAATATTTCTTTCATAATATATTATTTATGCATACTCAAAAAATAAAATAATTTGGGAGTTACATATTTATAGGAACCTCTTTCCTATATTCTCTCCATTAATTTCTCTCCTAAAAAACCTCAAAATTTCATATAATAGCTCGTAGATATTATATTGTTATTACTAACAATATATACAACAAAATAATTATCATAATATTATTTATGACAATATTTTGATAACTAACTATTACCAAATACTAACTAAATAGTTACTATTTACCTTTTTGTAAATAACCCCAATCTAAAAGCTAATTCCTAATAGTATACACCAGTGCACCCATCTCATCTAATTCCTTCAAGACGTAGGACTCTAGGTCATAGACATATTCTTCTATAGGATTGTTCCCCTCATATCATAGGAACACTACAATTTTACCTTTACTCAGGGGAAACACTCTGTTTCCCTTCTTCCTATTGCAAGGGACTCATTATGAAGTACAATCGATCTAGACCCAGTCAGTCCTCATAGGTTTTGGTGTCTTGGATATCACTACATGGCACTTCCAACTAGTGGTTTCATAAGTTTCTTCGACCCATCAATTGCAATCTACATCAATAGTGTCTAAGGCCAACTATCCATTATCCCAAAAAATCACTCCTTAATCATTAGGGTTAATAGTTCTGGTGCCTTGCACTGTGATGTTGTAGATATGGTTGATCTCATCTTCAAGATCAACACTTTCTACATAAGGGGGCCCTTGGTCATTTGAGAGGGGGATCAAGACCCTCTCCTTGCCATTTTCAAAATTCATGTAATGTTTCTTGAAGTGCATGTAAACATTATTTATATAATATCATGGCCTACCCAAGAGTGTTGGATAATTATCTTGCTCAACCAACTTGATCACTTCAAAGTTAGCATGAAATTCTACACCTATAATATCTATAATGGTGCCCTTTAGAATTCTGGCTGGTTGTGTCATAGATTTTTTGGCTATGAAAAGCACATGAAGGGAAGGCCTCAAGGCTGGCCTACCCTTCTTCTCTCATGTGTTCTTTATCAATATATTGACCTTGGTGCCTATGTCTATGAAGACCTTGCATAAATACCATCCATCAATGGTTATATTCATTATAAGATCTTTAATATACTCTATGTTCTATGTATGCTTAACCTTTTTCTCCCTTTCCATGCATGGCATAACAATTTAAACTAGCTTCTACCTGACATGCTCTAAAAGAAAACTATTTAACAAGGGAAACATCACTTCTATCTATAGGAGGTGAAATATCTCCATTAGCTCTTGTACCTCAACTTCTTGGTTATCTTTCTTCTTGATAGATGTAGTACCTTACGTCTTTAGATCTTATGCCAGTTGAAGTTCTCCTTGTAGGTTTTAAATGATGCTCATGGCCTATTTCAAGTCATCCTTTTGGTGTGTAGGGTCAGGTTAAAGTATAAATTTTGGTTCTAGTTGTGTGATGTGATTTTGTAACTTGGTTTCTTATATTATAGGCACAACTCTCATACTAGTGCAATTGGTAATTGAGTGGTGAGCCCACTATGAGTAGTTGCCTGCACCTTGAATTTTTTGGTGCTAACAATTATGCCCTTAAAGCCCATTTCTCTACTTTTGGATCATGTTGTATCATTCTTGTACCTTTGTCTGCATCAGGTAAGCCTTGGGTTAAATTTTTATACCAGTTAGTGCTTTCCTCAACCTTGTGTGTTCCCCGACAATACCCACACATTAGATGTGTATGTTAGTTGTGTTGATAGTGCTCGATAAAATCACACTTGTAACATGATCATGGTGGGAATCTTCCTCCATATTCTCATCCACCATACCCTCAAGTGCCTCTTTATATCCCATAGCCTACATTATGGTGACCATACCCCGCATTTCCTTAGATTTCATACCATCCAACTATTGCAGTTGCTTTTTGTGCACCTATCTTAATATTTTCATGCATCTTGTCAATTACGTGATAATCAACTATGGTATGAGTGTAGGCATTGTAAAATCAACCATATATGGTTGTGTTAACTTGACTAGCATGTTACAACAAAGGGAATTTATGAACATCATGCACCTCATAACAAACCTCATAGCTTTGAAGCAATATGTGCACATTCCTTCAAGGGAAATTATTATGGTTATGGCTTTCTATCTCATAGTTGGTGCACCATAATTCTCTTTGAGCATCTTGAAATAAACTAGTGATCATTTTTTAGAGTTGGATGGCCATGGATGAAATCTACATTTCCATGAATGGGCTGATCCTAGTGTCAATAATTTTGACTACCTTAGCTCTGAGTGCCACTTCAAGCACTTATGGAGGATTTGTGAATGTCTTTATAGAGAGTGCTCTTTTAAATGGTACTAGAAATCCTCCAATGAACCATTATGAATATTGGGAGGGGTAAATGTCACAAGGCAGATTAGAAAGAAGAGTTTTAAACCTAGCATCATACAAGCACACACTCTTTGATATCCCTCAACTAATTTCCTTGAGCACAATCATTCTCTATTGTTCAAACTCAAGAATGTCAAATTCCTTCAAAAATGCTTCCTTAAAGGTGTCGTAATCAATCATAACCTGGTTAGGATCAAATTTCCTATACTAGGTATGAGCATGATCAAGTATAGTTATCATGAACTACGTTGCCTTTCACTCTGATTGGGTTATACCTTGAGCACTCCATTGAATCTCACATTTTAACACATGCTCTATGACATTTTCTATGCCATGATATTATGGAAAGTTCATTGCCATCTTGTAATATATTTGTTGGGGGGGTGATGTCATTTGCAATGATTTCCCCTAGTACTTGTCTTGGTGATGGTCCTTTAATGACTCTAGTCAATGGGTTGGGCATCAACCCTATGTTTTTTGTTTATGCTATCAACTTGATGGTGTGGTGCTACTCACTTTTGGTGTTGGGCCACTCCCTATGGGATATTGCCCAATATACATAGCTGACATTTATTAAATTAGAATGATTATGCTCACATTTTGTGTTGTCAAGTTAGTGCTCAAAGGTATAGAGGTATCCTCACTTATTTATTCATAAGGAACAACTTGTTCAATAACAAAATTATAGTCCATGTCTAAAAAATAATAAAAGTCAATTTGGAAAATAGGGTCAATTATCACTCTTCTTTATTCTTAAGGGGGATCCAGTGCATGAGCATGAATCATATATTTAAATGGGGTAGGCACTTCTAACACATCTTCAATGGTCAAATTTTTTAGGGACCAAATGCATTCTTTACCCATAAATAATTGAGTTCAATCTATGGCTTCATTGTTCCTTTCCTCATGTTACTATAATTCAAGAGATCCTTCCCCATACCCTTCCCACTCACTATGGGTCCTCTCGGCACTTCTAGGTTCTAGGTATTCCATCAACTTGTACTTTATATTGTTATAAGTTTGGTGCCTAAGATCTTGGGTGTCAATATTCTCATCCCTTTCCATTTCATTTCACCTACACATCCCTTTTTTACCTATTGCATGGCTCATATGTGAAAGGACTTTAGCCTTCCATTCTTACAGTTTCAAAGCCATAATAAACCATCAAATTCTTAAGCTCTATGCTGAATTATTCCACAAATGTGCCTCTGGGCTTGTGTAAGAATTGGTACTTTTCTTCTTTAGGGAAGGAGTGTGTCGATACTGTGAACTCAATCACATAAATATTTAGCACTCCTTTACACCATTTATCTATAGATTTGGTCCAAGTGAAATCAAGCTTATCAAGCTTATCTAGGCACTCTTTCATCTACTGAAGGCACTACCCATAGCTTCATCTTCTATGGGCCACATAGGTATCCAACCATTGGTACACTTTATTAGGTAGTTTGTAAAAGAAGACATCATATAGAGCATCCTACAAGTTATTCTAGACCTACTTTTTCAACTTTTATTCTTTATAGGATGGATGCTTCAATGCAAAGTTATCTTCTACCTATTCTAACTAGTACTTGATGTTCTCAAGGGAGAGATGGAACATTTTTATTTTTTACCATTATAGTAATAAAATTCAACATGAATCTTGGTAATAAAACTAAAATGTTGTAGAAAAGGGTCAGTTATCTAAGTTATTTACCCATCAAACACTTATCTAGTTGTCCAAGTTGGTTCTAGACTTGTTAAAATTAGGCATAAACATGGAATAAATCTATGACACTCAACATTTATCACTCGACTACATCAACTTCAATTCACATTAGGCACAAACCTTATGTGCTAACCTAAAGCATAATAGAGAAATAACTGGGGCCTATGTTTGGATAGTCATGTTATGGCACAGCTCATTCTCTAAGGGGATTAGTAATTTATAGTAATGACATTTTCAAATTCATTGGCATAAACCATTATTAGTCTAGGCTAAAGGTCTATAGGTGCAAAGCCTATTTATGTAGATACTTTTGGTCATATGGGTGCAAGTCTATATCGAGTTGCTTTATAGTCTTATGGGAGCAAGCCTATGTTTTATTATACTTAACATCTCTCAGGTGCTTGAAGGGTTCAATGAAATATCTTATATCAAGGGTTCATGTTGGGTTATCACTTTAAGCATAGTTATCATGGCTTGGCACATGATCTTTTCTACACTTTGATTATTTCCACATAATATGCTAATGTCATCATAATTATTGAGACACCATGAATGTCATGAACCAAACTATTATAACCAACATTCCTAATAATTAAGATTGAGTTTATAAAACTATAATAATCAAATTCATCATGTCTTTAAATATCAAAGATAAAGACATTAAGTATAGACATAACTAGATCAAACTCCAGTGGATGCAACACCATTTTTCAATTACCAAGGTTCAAATAAATAGAGTACATAACAAATGAGATAGAGTAAATGCTCATCTAAAGTTGCTAAATACCCAGAGGCTCACATGTGAGCTTATACACTAAAATGTGGAGCCTCAAAGGCATCCATGTTAATCCTAGTTTTAATGGTCATTACTTCATGATGTCTAGAACCAATTCCACAGTGGTTTACCATGTCAAAGTTACATCCCTTACATACTTGTTTGATCTTGGATTTATATAACTTAGAAGCATATTCTCACCTAGGTGAGGGTACATGTTGGGTCCTGAGATGGATTCTTGGTTGATCATTCCACCAGATCCATTACCTTGTGCCCTTTGTGCTCCAGTTACCACATGTAGCCACTTATGAAGATGCCTTACAAAACCTAGGCACCAAACAACTGCCTGCTAGCTGGTACAAGATCTAAGTAGATTCTTTTAGATGGTGTAAAAATTTATAAAATAATAATAATTTCAAATGATTTCCTCATACTGAGATATCTACTGAGTTGGCACATATCCATACTTAGGCAAAAAGGGGCCCAGTAGATGATATATTCCTCTAGGAAGTTGATTGCTATGTTGATCATGTAATTCTTAAACACTTGAGATTCAGCCCAGTGGGTATACTAATTATTTTTTTTAAGGATGAACTTGTGTCATACTAAGGAGTTAGCATTTATTTATCTGACCAACTCCAATCCCCACTTTGTGAATGGTTGGACTTAAATAATCGGTTGTAATGGCATAGTAAGGGTACGCTCTCTATATGCAATAACTTGGCAAGTATGATAGCTTTAAATATGAGCATGCACATATTTTAAAACATTAAAGTCATTAATACCCTACCATAAATATCTAATGAGTTTTAGTACTCCCTGAACCATGAATAGTTCCATATTTCCCATAAAAATCATTGAGTAGTTTATCTGCTTCTTGTTTGTTGAGGCATCTTATATACATAAAATTCATTATTCTTTTTGTATAGCACACCTGATTTAATCATGAAATTACTAATTATTAGGCATAATGATCTAATCTAAGTAGATTTTAAGTGGCTTAGGCACTGATTATTTATAAAATTGTAGACTATATCCTAATACCAGTCATTATTTGTGATGTCTTGCATGACATATTATTGAAAAACTATCTTCATGTTTACTTTAGCCATGGCCTTAATAAGTCCTTAACTTCATAAAATTTTCATTGGCTAGAGTTATAGGTCAAACCTCTTGGAGAATAGTCATCAATTTACCCCTTCACTCACCTAACTCATTTTGAATCAAGATAGTTTTCATTGTTATGTCAGGAATAATTGCAAATACCTTACTATGAAGAATGTAATTCCTAAATTTTTTGACTAATTTGATTAAGGTAAAAACTTATTTGTCTATCATTGAATATATTAGTTTAGCATTTAAAATTGGAGACATCATGAATGAGATTGGTCTCTTATATCTGGCTTCTCTCTTATTTATTAAGATTACAATATTTAAGTGTTCAAAAGTGAAAGAATATATGTATAAGGGTTGTGTATAGTCAGTACTAATTAGCATCAGTGTATTTATAATCGATGCCTTGATTTGAGAAAAATTAAATTATGCTTTAGTTGTCTATTTAAAATTTGAATCCTTATTTATAATGTTGTTTGATGGTCATAATATCTCCACAACTGCAAAGATGAACTTCCTCATGAAGTTGATCTTGATGAAGAATAACTTCAATTCTTTTATGCTATTAGGTAACATGATTTTCAGGATTGCCTCTAGTCTTTCTAGGTTTATAGATATACCTTATTTAGATATTATGTGACCCAATAATTTACCCTTTATCACCCTAAATATACACTCATTTAGGTTTAAGCAGATTCTGCGATCTCTACATCACTATAATACTACTCTCAAATCTTTCACATGGTCCTCCCAACTGTTAGAAAAGATAGTTAAATCATCCATGTATATGACTATGCATTTGCATATAATATCCTTAAATGCAATATCCATGTCATGTTGGAGGGTGTCACTTACATTGATTAGGAAAAATGGAATCCTTTTGTATGCAAATATACCCAATTTGGTTATAAACATTGTCTTGATTTTATCTTCATAGTTTACCATTACCTAATTATATTTTAATACCCATCAAGAAATGACATCATTTAAGATTCATTAACTATTTGTAAGACTTAATCTAATGAATGTAGTGGGTAATTATCCTTTTTTGAGGCTTTGTTTAGTTCTATAAATCCACATAGAGCTGTATATCTCCATTATTATTTTGAACTGGTCGGATTAGCCACCCATGTTAAAACTCTTAGTGGGAAAGATGATCTTTGTTAAAATTAATTTTTGTACTTCCTTGAATGTTAAAGGCTCTAGCAATGGATTCATTGGTCTTTGCCTCTGATTAAATGGTTTGACTCCTAGATTGAGTGGGATAGTATGCATGAAAATGGAAGTGCTAAACATTTTCAAGTTCTCATAGCCTCATGCTATAACATCCTTAAAGTCCTTTAAACAAATTCTTATTTCTCCCTTTAGGTACACATTATGCCTATAAGAATATTTTTTGATTTTTTGGCATTGGCTAGATTATAATGCTAGTGTAGCATACCTTTGGTGGAGACCATCTTCTTATTTTCACCTTGGTAATCTATGTCAAATAGTCTTTCTAGTAAGAACATGCCATTTGGTATACTATTTATTTTCAAAATTATCACCCCTTCATCTAATTCAAATTATTATCGATCATGTTCCTCAATAATTTGAGACTCAAATACATCAGTGTTTGTAATGAAGTCAATGATATGTTGATCATCATCAAATACCTAGAATTTTTGGATATTATTGAGAACAAGAGTAGAGACTTACTCCACTAAAAACCTTCTTAATTTGGAGTTTGAAATTGGTTCCAAAGTAATCACAGCCATTGTCAATGCACCTATCATATAGTTTATTATATGGGGTAGTGTCTGAATATTGAATGCATCAAAATATTATATTAAGTTCCACCTAGTTGCAATATCTAGATAGATGATTATTATTACAAGCATATTGGCTCCTTACCTATTTGACCACTAGTTTTGAATCACCAAACACCTTGAAATTCTTGACTTTTTCCTGAGAGCAAATTGGAGACCATGTACTAATGCCTCATATTCAATGACATTATTTGTGAATGAAAATTGAATGTGAAATGTAGCTAGGTATGAATTCCCTCATGGGTTGATGAGTTCCATGCTAGCACCAAACTTGCTCTTAGACTTAGAGACATCAATTTTTAGAGTCCACAAATGGTTTTTAGTTGCGTATAATAGGATTTGAAAGGTAGGTGTGATATTATCATTGATATCTTTGCTTGTTTTCTCGATTTATAAGGACCTTCTATTTAGATCTTCAATAGCAAAGGTAGGCTTAAAATTGATCATAATAGTCATTTTATCATATAAATAGCTTGAAAGTCCTTTATTTTCCCTTGGATTATCTTGTTTCACACCCTCATATGCTAAGGTAACAATAGAGAATGAATTTATCTTAGGTGCACAGAGGATATCCTCCTCATCCAACTGATCCAACTCTTCAAATTCTAATTTTTCTTATATGGTCAACATATTAATAGATAAATTATCATAAACTTTTGCCTCTTTCTCAAGTGTATAGACCTCAAGTTTAGATTCTTCATAATATATTTAATTTTTGTTGTTATATTCAGTTATCATGTGAGTCATCTTGGGTTCTCTTTTAATTTAGATATAGTTGGGCATGCTATGTCATGGGAGTCACATATGAGATAAATTAGTTCCCATGTATCCATTTAATGTTCTTGACCAATATCTACTTAAGAGCATACCATAAGCATCAGCTATATCTACCACTTGAATATCAATAAATTATAACACTCTTGGATCAGAAGCCAACTGCATATGGATGTTAAATTCACTAGCCACTCAAATCTCTGATTTGTCCAATTGAATAACCTTTCTATTTGACTTCACAATAATCAATCCCAATATCTAATATATTGCATATGGCATCATGTTACATTAAGTACCCGAATCCAAAAAATAATTGTGTAAGTTCTTACCAAAAATAAGGATCATTAGGAGAAAAGGAAGAATTTTAGTTTTTTATTTGTAAATCAAAGCATGAGCATCTACCATCCTATTAGCCTCTTTCCTTTTAAGAGTTGATAATTCCTTTAGAAATATGTCCTTTTGGTTTGAGATTTGGAGAAAATCAAACATTGTTATATTGGCCTTAGATTTATTTAGGTAATCTACAATGTTATACCATGTTTATTTTATTCCACTAGTTTTTCAATTTGTGGGGGAGTAGAGTTGTTCTTTCGTTGATAAGAAATGGTAGGTCCTTTATGTGGAAACAAGTTATTTCTTGAGTTCTTATCAGGCATAGATTGAGTTTTGTTTATAAGAGTAGACATAGTTAATGGATTTTGAAGCTTACTCCTCAACTAATAATTGTTTCCCCTATGAAAGTTTTTAAACACATGGACCTCATCTAAGTTGTATTGAGGTTAATTATCACTTTCAAATGGAAAATAGTTAAGTATCCAAGACTAAATCCATACTAGGGTTTCTTCCACCTCGATTAGAGATATTATATGGTGCAAGAACTAGTTATACATTATCCATCTCCTTTTGAAATATGTTTAAGGCACGTATATACTCTACATAATCAATTTTAACATGGTCAACTATATTATGTATCTTTCACTAGGTGGTTAGTACTAAATCAACTAAGTTTACTATGTTTAAAACATTATTATCATTATTCTAATTATTATTATCTAGCAAGATAGGCACATGCCCATTATTTGGCCTCATGTTCCATTATTTGTTGGTTCTCTACAAGTTGAAATTTATATTCAGTGGTGGGTTATTTATGTTTTGGTTGATGTTCTGAGGCACTTGTTTATGCAAATTGACCATATTATTTTTCAACCTTTGAACCATTTACTATAAATTTTCTACCTCTAGGTTCATACTAACATTTTCTTGATTTCCTACTTATAGTTATGGGTTATCCATAGGTGTATTAGCATTTTAAAAAGTATGGGTAATAGGATGTGATTAGTTATGATCATTATTAACAAGTGTCTAATTATTTAAAAATTATGGTACAACCTATTTGTTGCTAGTGGAGTCATCATAACCACTAGTGCTAAGCATTATAATGATGTTGTTTTATGCCATGAGAACAAGTTTTTGGTTGTTTACCTAAAATAAAATGTGATTGGGAGGTATATAAGACTGACCATTGGGCATATAATTCATAGGCATTAGATTGTAGACCATATTTGGGTTTGCATACACGACACCCAGGATTGGATCTATCAAAGGAGTGTTGTGGTGAAGAGCATGGTTGATCATTATAATATGATTATAAGCACTTGGTTGGCTAATCAAAGGTAAAGGACTAATTTTATACCCTTATGGCACCATATGTTGTTCAATGTTGATTTCTTCATTATAAGCCAAAGATAAGGATAAAAGGGTTGCTAGAGTCCTTCTGAGGAATGTGTAAGTCATTGAATCCAAATCCCTTAAGTATGTCTATATGGTATCCTCTTTTACTTGAGTGTATGGGTCTTTCAACCTTTGATAAAGTTTGTGGAAGTGTGCATTAAATAAACTCATAGGTCTGTTTGTCCCCCTTCAGGTGGCAACAATGTGATGATATAAGACAATTGGATCAATGGGCAACTAGAAGTGATTGATAAACATAATTTCTAAATAATTTTAAGAAGTGATAGACCTGTTTGACAATCCTAAATATAATCCATAATCCATTTCATCCAAAGTGTATGGGAATAGGTGAAAAGCCACATCCTCATGATCAATTTGTGTTTGAATAATAACATCTTTGAATGCTTGAATATGTTCTTTGACAATGCAGATCCCACCATGCACATACCTAGGGAAAAAAATTTATAGAGTTTTTGGTAAGTCATGGGTATCCCATATAATATTGGTAAGGTAATTACCAGCACTAAGCCAAACTTGGGCCATTAGTGCATTTTGAGGAATAATAGATAAATTAACAAAAGGAACTACATCAACAGTAGGTAAACTAATTATGATTGAATTGGCTTATTTTTTAATTTTCTTTGTTTACTTAAAGTTTTTTTTTATGTTCTATGAGTTATAAATTTTCAAAATCAGCCCTAATAGACTTTGATCTGGTGATAATTTATCTAGTTTAACATTTACAAATATTTTGTGTGGGAAATGCTTCCAAAATGTCAAGTTTTCAAATTTTCATTTAAAAATTCCATTTTTAGAGTCTTTTTGTTGCAGAAACCCTCCTTTTAGGACCAATCTATTGGTGTGAATTTTGAACACAAAATGAGTTAGGAGAAGTATAAAGGAGAGGGAGTCAAGTTTAAAACTAATAATAAATCTGAAATACTCTGAATTAGGCCCTCCTTCTAGCACTATTTTATTGATGGGTTGTGTAGCATACCAAATTTAAGAGGGACAAAGACCATCCAACCTCTCCTAAAAATATATCTAAAAATCTCTCCAAGATATATATCTACCAGGTCTTGGAGGAATAGATCTCACTTAATTAGTTCATTATAAACTATTTCATGCAAGAGGCCTATGATGGTTCTAAAATTTCAAACTTTCTTTTATCCTTTGATAGATGATAAGGATACACAAGTTTCGTTGTCTCGTCTGTGTGAGTTTTAATCCTATTTTGGAGAGCAATGAAACATGCATAGATATTTACTCAAATAAATCAAAATTTTAATGAAAGGAAGTGTAACTTTTTTTAAAAAAAATCATTACATACAAATTCATTCAAAAATACTTTAACAACAATAAAACAATTTAACAATCGAGATAAAACAAGAGAAGTATATTACATTTAAATAAAACCCTAGCCTAACCAGATTCATTAAAAAAAGATAAATAAAGGGGAATAAAGTAAAATCCTATTGAAATGTGGATAAATTTGAGCCACTTGGACAAATGCAACCCACAAAATCAATTCCCTACCTATGTAGTGAATTCACAAGCACCAATAGGAATGATGCAAGAGTCTAAAGAACAAGAAGATGAGAAGAGAAATAACGCATTCACTATTTGTATGCATAATAAAAAAAAATTATAAATTTGATTAATAATGATATTCATTTCAATAGAAAAATGTTTGGGTATATATTCACCAATTGGTTACAAATTTTGATAGCATAACAATAGTGCCAAAGTAAAAAAGGGAGAGATTACACTCTAAAACAAAAAATGTCTGGTCCAATGTATCCTCACTTAGAATCAACAAGAGATAGCCCTTTCAAATGACCATGGGCTAGCTATTTATATAAAAAATGGTCAATGACAGGAAATAATTTCACCACAAAACCAAAAAATAATTTTAATTTGAAATTGAGTTGCACTTTTCCCCCCAAAAGCAAGCTTCTTGTATTTTAGCTCTGATCATGTCTGTAAAACAGATAAAATAAGTTACTTTTTGGTAAATATGAATAAAAGAAACTTTTAAATTACTTAAAATGTACTTTATAAACTTAGTCATGGAAATATTAACATTTTTTTATCAAGTAACTTTCTCATTAAATTGATTTCACCATGCAGACCATGTTAGAACCAGATTTCCAACACCATAGACAATTCCAAAAATAGACTCCTAGTTTACAAGATATGGGAAAAAATATCTTCTCAGGTCATTCAAGCCACTAGGATAGGGATTTTTTGAATTTCAAATTGAATTGCATTAATTTTATTTAAAAAATAATAAAAAATGAAAAAGAATTTGAAAGGCATGGGGGTGCACTTTTGCAAACTCCAGGGATGTGCCAGACAGCCTCCATCCAGGAGGAAAAAGGTGGGCACATCCACACATCTATGAGTGCCTCATGTATATACTTTATTGATGTGTGTTCACAAGAACAAGGGACCACCTTACATGTCCATGCACTTGGAAGTGTTTAATCAGGTGTCTTCCTCCTACATGAGCATATGGGTGGGGACCATCATGTTCATGCATCTGAGGTAGATGGTTGATGAATTCCTGATGCATGTTAATGGTGAGGTGATGAGCCAAAAAATAACTTAGACTAAAAAATTCTCAAATTTTAATTTTGAAAACAAACCCATTTAAAGAGCTTGGGAGGTGGTTTGTCATAAACCATGGTTTATAAAAACCATAAAACTTTAAGTTTTTGTCTTTTCAAAACCATTTTAAAATCTTAAATATTAACATCTGGAAATAAATAAATCATTATTATTTAAATTTTTAAATGTGAATGATTTTTTTAAATAATTAATTCTTGGCTGATAATCTGGGGTTCTTAGGGTTGGTCGCTTTATTATAAAAATAGAAGGTTGAGATGACATTTTAAAGTGAGATGCTAAACATGAAAGTTATCCATATGAACTTGATCTTTCCAAAAATTATAATTTTGAGGTACCATAATGCATACAATTTTAGATACACTATGAATGCAGGGATGCAAGTGTGCACATTTGAGCAAGTGAGACATTTGAATGCAAACTTTAGGGGCAAGACTCCATTTTTATGATAAGTGAAAAATATGAACCTTTTTCACACAAATTTAGTATTTCCAATGAAGGTGTTAATTATTCTCAATTAAACATGTAAATCTATATAGACCACCAAGTTAATTTGGAAGTGTTGAGACTAATGAGCCATGAGTGCAAGTGAGAGATGCTAAAAAAATCAAAAATAGGTTCCCTAATTTTGAAATAAATTAGGGCATGTTATACAAACAACAACAATAACATTTTATTTTCAAAGTCAAAACAAATTCTCTTGCATACAACCAACTAGATAACCACAAGAATTTAGATAGTCTTATGCATACAAATATAGTTAACATACTTCTAATTTTATTTGTTTTGGTGTATTAATTTTATTTGTTTCCTCTTGAAAATGGAAAATCAAAATTTCTATTTATTGTCTCTATTTTATCAAATTATTTGGAAAACTTGTTTACAAAAACTAAGAAAGTTGAAAGGCTAGTTTAGTTTGTTTATAGATGAAGAAAGTGAAAAAAAGTGTTTTGACATTGTTGTTTTAGACTATATTACCTCTTGTATTAATTTGAATATTTAGAATACATAATTTAAATACTTAATCCATCTCACATAAACAAAATAAAAATTATATTTAAAGACAATAATAAGATGGCAAGACGATGGACACAGTGACTGAATAGGGCATAAAGATTGAGCAGGGCATGATGAGGACAATGAAAAAGGAGGCTAAGCAAGTTATAGGGGATGGAGATTGGAAAGAGTTCAAAGTTTTAGCACCAGATTTTTCATCTAGTGTAATGATTAAGGCTAGTAATGCATCCCCTATATGCATGGTTTCTCAGTCCTTGAGGCTTGGAATTTTTAGGTAGTATCAGTTTGAAAGCCCTAAAAAGAAGCTTTTGTGGGTAAACAAACTTAAAGGAAAAATAGGAGAATATAAGAAAGTTTTTGCTACCAAAGAACTGGTCATTACCAAATATGTGAGAGGATTCAACATTTTTGTTACAGATTCTTTAAAAAATAAAGCTTCATCCAGATGGGAACATTCCCTAGTGGGTAAGTTCCTGGGTACATGCCCTAATATAGACAGGTTCAGAGTAATCATTGCAAGCCTAAAGGTGCACTAGACATTTCTACCTTGAGAAATGACTTTTTCCTAATAAAATGTAATAATGAAGAATATATCACCAATATATTGGTGAATGACCCTTGGTTTATGGGTAGAACATGTATTTTCTTGAAAAAATGGAAGCTAGGGTTTGATTTAGAGTAGGAAAATATTAATATGATGCCTATTTAGGTTAGGCTACCTAGATTACCATTAGAATTTTGGGAATAATATTTGTTTATTAGTATATCCAAAACTTTTGGATATCTAATAGCATTTGATTCAGCACCATAGCTATGATCCTCATGGTCCATGCTAGACTATGTGTAAACACCAACATGGATCAAGATCTGCCCCTTTCATCATTCTCAATTCTTTGAGTAGGGAAATAATTCAAAAAATAGAATATGAAATCTTCATAATGTAATGTGAAAGATGCAATAAATGGGGACACATTATAAGAAACTTCCCTATCTTCACCAAAAAAGGAAATTCCTATGTTTTCAAAAAAGATCAACACACTTGGATGAAGAAACCTTCTTTCAATGGTGAGGATCCTAGAGCAAATATTATAAAAAACTAGAACAAGGATAAGAATACTATGAGTACCTCTCCACACAATCCACTCCAAAATACACAAATATTGGCAAAGGACCTTTAGAAAGAAATCACATATACTAAGGCAAGGAGCCAGCCTAGTTCGAATAAAGGTTAGGTTGAAGGGATTATTCATTTGACAGAGTATCAAAATAATACCATAGCGATGGTATAAATAGATTTAGAGGTAATAGAGGATTTCTTAAACCTTAGAAATCATTAAAATGAGTTGCTTATCTAGGAAAATAATTCTCAGTTAGAACATGAGGTCTCTTTTTTAGAAATAGATAACACACTTTTCAAGGAATTCAACTCACCTCTCCACACTAATCCCTTTCATATCCTAGAAGGATTAGATTAAAATGATCAAAATCTTGATTTTTATTTTTGTGCTCTCTCTTTAAAGCCCCAACACTTCTTCCTCCTTTCAATCTGATTTAGAACAAGTTAGAGGGAATGAAAAATTCAATAATAGAATAATAACAACTGTCACATCCCGTATCCTCATACATGAAAAAATCAATATGGAGAAGGACATCCCTCTTAAAGTAAATAACAGACAAGCAAATACCAAAAACAAAAAAGGAATAAATTCAAAGTAATCTACTAGAAAGAATCAAACAAAATAAGAGATCATGAATGTTACTCAATCCATGCTATGGATGAAATCGGTAAGAGAATCCATCAAGTAGCGACTTAAATTAGATTAATGAAGGTTATAACCTAGAACATTAGATACCTGAACCATAGAAGCAAACATAAAAATTTTATAGATTTTATTAGTAATAATCAACTGACTATTATATCTATTTAAGAAACTAAAATGACCACCAACATCCTCAACAACACCAAAATTTAACTTTGGAAGGAAGCAAAGGTTATCAGTGTAGACTCTGAGGGAGCCTCTAGGGGAATAGCCACTTTTTAGAAGGATAATGAGTTTAATTATGAGATCTTGGTTATGAATAAGCATCATTTAGATAATTTATTTTCACATAAAAATCAAGATGATGTATGGATTTTATCTAACATATATGCTCCTAATTTGATTGTTGCTCACAAAAAACTATAGCACAAACTGGCCTCATTTATAAGAGAATCTGATAATATCAAGTGGATGTTGGTTGGATATTGTAACACCCCTATTTATGCAGGGGAAAAAAAGGTTGTGATTAATATCATTTGGACAACATGGAGGACTTGGCTAAATTCATTAGTCTCAACAATATGCTTGACATTAAGCTCAGAGGATACCCTTACACCTAGTGTAATAAAAGGATGGGAAATAGCCTTATAAAAACCCACCTAGATCATGTTATTAATTTTCCTAATTAGTTTTGTGCTTAGTGTTTATGCCTATCCCCACTCCTAATAATAGGATTCGACCATAACTCGTTGGTTCTCAATGTCCTCAATAGACTCAAAACTTAGTAGTCTCCCTTCAAGTTCGAGCACATATAGTTATCTCACCTAGATATGATAGACATAATACAAGAATGGTGGAGGTTGGAGGTACAGAGATAAACTATGTATAAATTGGATCAAAAGTTAAAATAGGTTAGGAAAGAAATCCACATTTGGAATCAAGAGGTTTTTGACAAGATCTTCTGATAGAAAGAACAAATTAGATTGGATCTTTAGAAGATTGAAATTTATATAAACACCCAGGGATTAGAATATTAGTCTTTATAATAGGAATAGATACTTTTGTTTGATTATTATTCCATTATTAATTAGGAGGAAACATTTTGGAGACAAAAATATCAAGCTACCTGGTTGAAGGAGGGAGACCGCAATACTAGTTTATTTCACATGGTCACTCTCAAGCACAAAAGTCATAATAGAATCAACAATTTTTTTGAAGAGGATGGTTACATGCATGTGGATCCAATCATCATTAAAAATAAATCTATTATCCACTTCAAATAAATCTTTGCTAAAAACTTAGATCTTGATGGAAACACGATGAAGGATTTTCTTCAACATGTTCCTTCCCTTATTTCCATAGAGGATAACCAAAACTTACTTAAGGACATCACTGAAAAGGAACTTAACACTATGGTATTTTCCATGAATAAGGATAAAATGTTCGGTCTAGATGGATTTTTCATCACTTTTTTTCCAAATTTACTGGGATATCATCAAACAAGACCTATGGGCAACTATGAGGGAATTCTTCTTGTCAAGAAAGATGCTTAGAGAACTTAATAACACCTTCATAACTTTCATTCCTACTAAAAATGGCACCTCAATATTTAAATACTTTAGGCCCATTAACATGTGTAATTTAGTGTAAAAAAAATTTACTAACATTTTGGCTATGAGATTACAACCTTTGATGGGAAAACTTATTTCTATCAATCAAGGGTGTTATGTCTCAAGAAGATAAATTCAAGATGGCATTTTGGTTGTGCATGAAACTATTCATTCCATGGAAGAAAGCAAAAAATTAGGAATGGTTTTCAAAATTGATATGGCTAAAGTTTATGACAGAGAGGACTGGGGTTTTCTTGATTTGGTGTTACATAAATTTGGCTTTAATAAACACATTAGACTGCTAATAAATAACTACATTTCCTTTTCCATGTTATCTATTATCATAAATGGATTTAAGGCTAATTTTTTGGGAGTGAATTGTTGACCATTTTTGGTGTAACAGGCCAAAAATTGGTTCCCTTCTTCCTCTGTTATTTCAGGCCAATTCATTTTTTTTGCACAAGTCCTAGAAATCTACAGACTCTGCAGGTGTAATCTTTTGATAGATGAAGAACCAGTTCAGAGGGTGCAAGGTTTTGCAAAGCTTCTTCAAACTCTAGTCTGAATAAATTCATAAGGAGGGCTAAAATGGATCAGAAGACACTTTTCCTTAAGGTTGGAAGAGTGGTTCAATGACGTATTCTTTCTAAGAGTTGGCACCTTTGAACCGTTGAACCAGTTCAATGTTTTCAGTTCATCGGCGGGTTCAACGCTTGGTTCAAGGGCCTTGGTTCAATTAGCAGGTTCATCGCTTGGTTCAAACAAAAAGTTTAGCACAAGGTTCATCGATAGGTTTAAACAAATGGTTCATCACTTGGTTCAACCACTTGTTTTAGTAAATCAACTCATCGACAAGTTCATCGGTGTGCAGTGTTGAACCATTGAACCAGTTCAATGGACTAGTTCAATGCACGGGTTCAATGCATTGGTTCAACACGTCAGTTCAATCATTTGGTTCAAGCATGAATGGTTTAAATGGGTTGATTCAACAAAGGGCTCAGCATGTAGTGTTGAACCATTGAATCGATTTAATGGATTGGTTCAATGAGTGGTTCAAAGGAGCGTTTCAAAGGCTTAGTTCAATAGGCTCGATGCGTAGTGTTGAACCATTGAACTGATTGAACCATTGAACCAATTTTGGTTTAATGGGTTGGTTCAATGGCTTGGTTCAAGGGGGTGTCCCAAAGCTGAAGGATAGGTACCCTTGTAGAGGGTAGTCTTGGGTTCAGGAGCCCTTGCGGAGGGAAAGGAACTTTTCAAAGGTAGCTGAAGGGGTAAATTGTTAGAATTTCACTTAAGTCAAAATTCCTTCAGACAAAAAGTTTGAAGAAATTCACTAAAAGGCCACAGTAAAAGGGCCTGAAGTAAGAAGCCCGCCTGAAGGGTATGTGCCCTTGCGGAGGGCTCTCGCTGAGGAGAATAGACTGTTCTCAAGAAGCCGAAGGGTCTTTTCCCCTCTAAGAAGGTTCAATAAAGGAAATCAAAGCAGCCAATTCCCACAAACTTTTTATCTATGGAAAAAGGCTTGAAGCAAAAAATCTAAAAGAGGAACTCGCCAAAGAGCCAAAGGACCCTGAAGAGCAGGTGCCCTTGAGGGGGACTCTTGGCCAAAATAAAGGGGCACTTTCCAAAGGCCAAAGGGTCACCTTCCCTTTGGGAAGATGCTGAGAAGGGAGTTCATAGAAAAGGCAGAGTAGGAAGCTGAAGGAGAGTCCAAGGGTGACGAGCCTGAGGACATCAAATTAAAAGCTGTGAAATAGCCATTGGTTTTTTTAAAAAAATGCTTACATACCAACTATGGAAATAGTCCAAGGAATGCAGTGACCAGCCAGGAGATTGCCCCTGAGGGCTGAAAGAGTAGAAGAAGACAAAATGGGAAGAGGAGGAAAAATGGCCAAGCGTGGAAGCAGATGAAGCGATCTAAGTGGCACAAGAAAGTGTCGATTCAAGAAGTTATTCTAGTGGTTGACACAGTACCTACCATATGATCATCAAAGAGGCACAAATAGTGAATGGCACGACTTGTTTTTCTTCAATATGCATTGATGAGCAGGAAAATGGTGTGGCTCATAAATTCTAATCCTAACAAGAACTGACACAACATTATCTTCAGACAGCTTCCTCATCCTAATGCTTAGAAGGCACATGGGTCACTTGTAAAAAGGGCACCAAAAGGCCTCCTTTTTTCCTCTATATATTGGAGACTTGTCATTTGAGAAATCATCTTCCACATTTGTAAGGTGAAGCCCTAGAAAATTTTCACCTAAAATTAATAAACGTATTTTTACCTCTATTTTGGCTAGATATCTCTATGTATGTTTGAGTGTCAGTTTGTGTTTAGTCATTGCTTCTTGATGCTTCCATAGGTTTAACACCAATATACCTAGTTTATATAAGGTGCCATTTTGTAGGTGACAAGGAGAGCTGTGTTTGGAAATGTAGAGATAGAAGAAGCTACTATAAAGTGTGCCTTTCTACAACACCTTTGGTGAGTCTCTGTTTTCTATGTGTTCCATTAAAGCCTCTCTATTAAGCTTCCTGCAGCTTGGTCCTCCTACCAATTTGAAGTGTACATATGCATTTGTCTAATTTCAAGTGTGAGTGTAAGAAGGTCAAGTCATTTTGGTGCATCACCTCTTCTAGAGTAGTTTTGTTTTCTTGTAATCCTTCTCCCTTTTCACCCCCCATTATATATCTATATACCTGTATTAGCACTTATTAGAATAACTCAGATGCATCAAAGGGAGCTAGCCCTTACCTAGAGACTCTCCCCTCAAGCTTCGCCAATCCCACAGGTGAGAGGGGAGTTTCCATTTTGACGTGTGGAAGGCAGGAGCTTGGCCTCCTGCCCCAAGTGCAATCCACTACATCAATAGTTTATGGCATGCCCAGTGGGACCCATTTTTACACTCAGCAAAGTTTCAGGATTGATGTTGGTCCTGTTACAACAAGTCAACTATTTTTAGCATCTGGCAACTCCACTGGTAAGAACTTCATTTCCTAATCAAAGACTAGTTTGACTTCCTATGCTTAAAGTCACCACATGGTCTGCTTCTAAGGGTGTCCCTTTCAAATTTGTTGAATTGCCTTTGAACTAAGCAAAAAGACTGAGGTTTGAGAGGACCCATCCTTATTCAGCAAACCATCTTCCCAAACCTATTGTAAGAATGCATACACAACAGGGCTGTAGTTACATCATGTCCCAGCCATGGCATTACCCTTTGTCACTTTTCATGGTCAGAGTCCCTTGAATCTCCCACGTTATGACCCAATCCCAGGAGCAGCCCTCAAAAATGTGCCTTCTTTTGATGGAGAGGGGCCCATTACAGTCATTGAGCACATCAAAAATATTGCTAACCTCTACAATATTCACAATATCACTGAGGAAAATATCACAAATAATTTGTTGGCATTGTCTCTTAAAGGCAAAGCTCTTGACTGGTATGGGACTTTGGCTATAAATTCAATCAATTCCTGGAATGAATTGGGTACTCACTTGATGGACCATTTTGGGGAAAAGAGTGACCACCTCTCACTTGCTGAGCAACTAACTACCATGAAAAGAGCCCCGCATGAATACATGTAGGACTTCAACATGCAGTTTCAGTAGACATGGGATAGAATCCCTGTTTTGGTAAGACAAACTACTAGCTATGCTTTATTTTATTATTTAAGAGCATTAAATAGTGATATCACTGTTATGATACAATCCATGGGAGGACATGTGCTGCCTACTACCTATGACATAGCTATAGCAACTGAAAATTGCTTAGTGCAGGCTGGGAAAATAGCCGCTAGACCCCATATGCCACTTTTCCCAAAAATGCTACCTCCAATTCAAATCACTACTCCCACATTAGCTCCTCTACCTAGCATAGAGAAACTAGCTGTTGCTCCATCCAATGAGCTTCATGAAGTTAAGAGTCTATTGCAAAGTATGTCAAATGAACTTGTGGCTCTTAAAAGGTAGCAAGCTCAAGGCAACAAACCAAATTAGGGATACCAACATTATGGTCAAGCTCCTAGACCCCCTTTCCAAAATTACAATCAAGGACAAGGTCAACTTACTCAAACCAGACCTTTTCAAGGCTACAAACCAGGCACCCCTTCATCATCTAAGGTCATGGTACCCATTCAAAATAATATGGTGCAGGAATAGCCAAGTTGTGTAACCATGGGATATGGCCAGGAGCAAGCTATTTATATAAATGAGATGATGGGTTATTACCTAAATGTGCAATAAAATTAGGTAGCTACCCATTCCCAAGTCTTTAAGGCTCCAATGCAACCCAGCACGATTAGCAGTCAGACCCAGCCTGATTCTACCCTCATGAATCATCTGGAAGGAGAATTCTTTTCAGTGAATTATGTGGGTACTATAGATAATCAGGCTGATTGTGTTGCAACCAACACAAGATTCAAGAGAAAAGTAATGGGAGAAGCCCAGGCTACTACCCAAATGGCAGCAACACCTTCTCCATCACACTCAAATCAAAAGGTCCCAAGCTTCAGACCGTCAGTTGTACCTCTAGCTCCTCGGCCTGCACCTCAGGCTGTACATAATTCTAAAGAAATTTTTTAGGATGGCAACCCTTGAGTCAATGTGGTTGATCCGATAAAGAAGCTACACATGAACATCTTCTTATGGGATTCACTATCAATACCAAGGCAGAAAGACTTGCTGCAAAAGGAATTACATGAGCTAGATGAATGAGCTATCCTAGCAAATGCTAACAACATTTTGATGACAAATGTACAGCCTTCCACCTCAAGTCAGTCCCAAAAAGAAGAGAAGGTTCCTCCTTTTTATGTGTCCCTGGTCATAGGAGATTTCTTGGTGCATAATTGCATTATTGATAGTGGAGCAAGCACCTTGGTAATGCCCAAATGCATAGCTGACAAGCTGGGCTTAAAATATGAAGAAATGACCAAGGGAGTCCTACAGCTGGATGGAACTCCAGTAAAGACAATTGGGGTGGTAAGAGGTTTGAGCTTGATGTTGCATGCTTTCCCTACTTTCTTAGTTTCTCATGATGTGGTAGTGGTAGATGCCCCTCCATACTTTGCCCTCTGCTTGTCCAAGGATTTTACATCCAAGATAAGCAACTACTTGGCAACAAATTGGTCTTATCTAGTTTTTAGAACCAAGTATGGGACTAAAGTCAAGATTAAATCTAAGCCACTCCATAGAGATCATTTGGAACCTTATTCACTAAAGGCAACAAATGTTAGCTGTGGCATCATCGACTAGGAAGAGTTCCAAGTAGACCAATCTCCATCCTCTGCCCTTGAAGGAGTTGCAGACCTGCTCTTAGATGAGTAGGGAAGTGACAACTTCAAGCATGATCCCTACAAATTCATAGAGGAGGTGGGCCTTGGAATTTATTACATGCATGAAGAGGGTACTTTTGTACTAAATTTGATGAAGGCCAGCCTGGAAAGTTCAGGTCTATGGTAGTTGTTCTTTGATGGTTCAAGGAGTAAGTTAGGAGATGGTGGTGGAGCAGTGTTGGTCTCTCCTTCAAAAGAGAGGTATTTTTCGGCCTTCCAGTTCCAATTTTCCTACACATGAAATGTTTTAGAATATGAATCACTCATCCACATCTTGGAATGGGTGACAAAAAGAGGAATCAAAGAGCTAAAAGTGTTTGGTGACAACGAGCTGATTGTCAACCAAGTAAGAGGCTAGAATTTGATGAAGAATTCTCTACTGAAGTCCTACAAACATAGGGTATGGGACCTAGTGGAATATTTCTTCACTTTAAATATCACCTTCATTCATAGAGAATGGAACAAGCAAGTAGACATGCTGGCAACAGTTGGTGCCTAGTTCGATATTGCTTAGGAAGTAGGCCGAGACCATAGCTCACCTCACTTGAAAGTAGTGTTATGGCCTTCTATACCTGACAACATCACCAACTAGTAGGTTTTCAACAGTGATAAAAAAATTGCACTTTTCTTGTAAGAAGAAGTGGAATTCACTACAAAAATCTAGGCAAAGCTACAACAGCAATATGGTAGCCAAATTGTTTAACTAAAGAACAATAATCTCCCCAAAGGTCTAGTCACTCTAGAGAATATATTCAATGGAGATGACCAATTGAGAAGCAACAAGGTGTGCATTACAGCAAAGGAAGAGCACCATGAGAAGGTGGAGATATTCAAAGACAAGCTGCTTGCACTTGGAAAAGTGTGCACAGACCAGGAAAGGTAGGCCTTCATCTTGTTGTGCCAAGAGTTTGTTGATGTCTTTGTTTGGGAGTATAATGATTTGAAGGGTTTTGAACCAAGCTTGGCCTAGCATACCATTGAACTAGAAGAAGGTGTCAAGCCAATCAAGTAGAAATAGAGGCCTGTTAACCCAATGATAGAGCCTCTCATGCACATGGAGCTTACCAAATTGATTGAGTCTAAAATAATATTTCCAATCAAACACTCTTCTTGGCTGACTAATCTTGTTCCTGTCTGGAAAAAGAATGGAGAGATCAGACTGTGCGTCAATTTTAGAGACCCCAACAGAGTCTCTTTGAAGGACCATTATCCCCTCCCAAGCATGGAGTAGATCCTTTAGATGGTGATAGGCAATGAGCATTTCTCCTTCCTGGATGGATATTTAGGATACAACCAAATTTTGGTGCAAGACTGTGACCAGCACAAAATAGCCTTCACAACTAAGTGGGGAATGTTTGCTTATAGGAAAATGCCTTTTAGACTATCTAATGCTGGTGCTACTTTCTAACGAGCTATGGACATGGCCTTTCAAGGCCTGATAAACAAGAATGTGCTAGTATATCTTGATGATGTGACAGTTTTCTCCAAAGAAGCGAGCTAGCACATGAAACACCTCAGGCAAATCTTTGAGAGGTGTAGAGAGTTCGGTATCTCTCTCAATCCTAAGAAATGCATGTTCATTGTCCATGAGGGAAAGCTCCTTGGTCACATTGTTTCTTTGCAAGGTCTGGCTATTGATCCAAAAAGAGTTTGCTCCACCCTGGAGCTATCCTTACACAAGCACAAGAAAGGCTTGCAAAGCTTCTTCGGTAAGATAAATTTCATATAGAGATTTATCCCAAATTTTGTGGAGATGGTCAAGCCATTGACCTCTATGCTGAGTAAGGGTGAGGAGTTCACATGAACAATATAGAGAAAATATAGTTTTGAATAAATCAAGTAGGCCATAGCCCAGGCTCCTACTTTGATCAGCCCTGACTTCACCAAAGACTTCAACCTCTACACCTTCAACAATGAAGAGGTAATCTCCACCATGCTTACCTAAGCAAGTGATGATAACCTTGAGCAACCAATTTCATTTTTTAGCCAAGGCCTGGAAGGTTTTGAAGTTAGATACACATATGTGGAAAAGCAAGTCTTGGCAGTTATATGGAGTCTAAAGAAATTCAGACACACGTTGTCCAATAGCAGAATCCACCTCATGGTTTCACATCTTGGCATCAAGGATTTCTTGATCAACCGAGATCTAAATGAGAAGAGAGCAAGGTGGATTACCAAGGTGATAGAATACAATGTAGATATCAAGATCACCAAACTGGTAAGAGGGAGAGGCCTGTGTGAACACCTTGCTGTAGATTTTTAGCAACAAAAGGAGGACAGTCTGCTAATCCTTGATGCAGCTATAGCAAAAGAACTAGCTATCATGAAGGATTGGACATCAGATGTGAGGCATTTCCTTCTACTAGTGAGTTCCCAGACTTGCTTGACAAGACCAAGAGAAGGTATTTCAGACTCCAGTGTCTCCCTTATGCCTTGATTGATGGAGTGTTGTTCAAGAGAGACCTCTCAAGAGAGACCTCTTAGGAGTCTTTTTAAGATGCTTAGACTCAAGTCAGGTTGACAAGGTGTTGTTTGAGTTCCATGATGGACTAGCTGGTGGTCATTTTGCTCCTAGGGCTACTACAACAAGAATAATGAGAGCTGGCTATTTTTGGCCTACTCTTTTCAGAGACACCCATGCCTAGGTAAGAAAGTGCCAAAAGTGCACACTTTTTGATGGAAAGCAACATTTGATTGTCATGCCTTTACAGCCTATTCAGGTGGAGCAGCCATTCATGTAGTGGGCCCAGGACTTCATAGGGATTAATCCTCCCTCTAGTGCTGGACACAAGTGGGTCCTGACTGCCACGGATTATTTCACAAGATGGGTAGAGGCTATTGCTCTAAAGGAAGAAAATGAAAGTGTGGTCTTGGAGTTTTATGAGGACCTAGTGGCAAGGTTCAGATTTCTAACAACCATAATCTTAGATAATGCGTTAGCTTTTTTGGGAGCCAAAATAAGCAAATGGGTGCTAAGATATGGTATATATCTCATCACTTCATCTAATTACTACCCATAGGGGAATGGACTAGCTGAGTCTACAAATAAGAACCTGATCAGGATCATCAAGTGGACCATGGAGGAAAATCAAAGGACTTGGCATGCCAAGCTGAAAATAGCCCTGTGGGTGGATAGGGTCACCCCGAAGAGGGCAATTGGAAACTCACCATACACACTCATCTATGGAAGGGAAGCTAGGCTCCCCATTTCACTCGAGTTGCCAACCTTGGATCTCGCTTTCCAGTTGCAATTAGAAGAAGGAAATAGCATGGAAGTTAGATTATGCAAGCTGATGGAACTCCAAGAGGCAAGGGAACATGCTATGGCTTCCATGACTAGCCACCAATAGCAAGTGAAGAGACACTTCAACAAGAAATATTCATCAAAAGGTTTCTCTAAAGGAGACATTGTCTTGAAATGGGATGAAGACCAAGCTAAGCCTGGAAAGCATGCAAAGTTTGACACCCTATGGAGTGGCCCGTATATAATCACATAGTGTAAGCAACATAATGTATTCCAACTCTCCAAGTTGGATGGTGAAGAACTCTATATCCCAGTTAATGGGATACATCTTAAGTATTACCACTGAGTCCCTTCTCCATCATGTATATATTTTCCCTTGCTTTTCTCCTATTTTCCCTAAGTGCTTTCTGCACATGTTGATAGTTTTCTTAGCTTTGTGTGTGTTTTTCTTTTCCTTTTGAGGTAAATTTGCATGATTGGTTCTAGATTTATCAAAGCTATTGCTGATCTTTAAGTTACAATCTGACCCTATGCCCAATGGATTTTAAGGCAACTAGCTTCTAAGCATAGCAAGCATGCTTCCCCTGGGAGTCACCAATTTGTTGACCATTTTTTGTGTAATAGGCTAAAAATCAGTCCCCTTATTTCTCTGTTGTTTCAGGCCAATTCATTTTTTTTGTTGCACAAGTCCTAGAAATCTATGGACTCTGTAGGTGTAATCTTTTGACAGATGAAGAACCAGTTTAGAGGGTGTAAGGTTTTGCAAAGCTTCTTCAGACTCTAGTATAAATAAATTCATAAAGAGGGATAAAATGGTTTAGAAGACACTTTTACTTAAGGTTGGAAGAGTGGTTCAATGACGTATTCTTTCTAAAAGTTGGCACCTTTGAACCATTGAACTGGTTCAACATTTTCAGTTCATCAGCGGGTTCAACGCTTGGTTTAAGGGCCTTGGTGCAATCATTGGGTTCATCGCTTGGTTCAAACAAAAATTTTAGCACAAGGTTCATCAGTAGGTTCAAAAAAATAGTTCATCAGTTGGTTCAACCACTTGTTCAGTAAATCAGCTTATCAGCAAGTTCATCAGCACACAGTGTTGAACCATTAAACTAGTTCAATAGACTGGTTCAACATGCTGGTTTAATGCATTGGTTCAATGCCTCAGTTCAATCATTCAATTCAAGTGTGAATGGTTCAAAGGGGTTGATTGAACAAAGGGCTCGGCACATAGTGTTGAACCATTGAATTGATTCAATAGATTGGTTCAACAGATTGGTTCAACGAGTGGTTCAAAGGAGCATTTCAAAGGCTTAGTTCAATGGGCTCGGTGCATAATGTTGAACCATTGAAATGATTGAACCGTTGAACCAATTTTGGTTCAATGGGTCGGTTCAATGGCTTGGTTCAAGTGGGTGTCCCAAAGCTGAAGGATAGGTACCCTTGCGAAGGGATGTCTTGGGTTTAGGAGCCCTTGCAAAGGGCAAGAAACTTTTCAAAGGTAGTCGAAGGGGTAAATTGTCAAAATTTTGCTTAAGTCAAAATTCCTTCAAATACAAACTCCAAAGAAATTCACTAAAAGGCCATAATAAAAGGGCCTGAAGTAAGAAGCCTGCGCAAAGGGTATGTGCCCTTACGAAGGGCTCTCATCGAGGAGAATGGACTGTTCTCAAGAAGCTGAAGGGTCTTTTCCCCTCTGAGAAGGATCAATAAAGGAAATCAAAGCATCCAATTCCCATGGACTTTTTGTCTATGGAAAAAGGCCTGAAGCAAAAAATCTGAAAGAGGAACCCGCCAAAGAGCCAAAGGACCCCGAAGAGCAGGTGCCCTTGTGGGGGACTCTCAGCCAAAATAAAGGGGCACTTTCTAAAGGCCGAACGGTCACCTTCCCTTTGGGAAGATGCTGAGAAGGGAGTCCATAGAAAATGGTAGAGCAGGAAGACAAAGGAGAGTCCAAGGGTGACAGGACTGAGGATGTCAAATTTAAAGCTATGAAATAGCCATTGGTTTTTTAAAAAAATTCTTGTGCACCAACTATGGAAATAGTCCAAGGAATGTAGCGACCCACTAGGAGATTGCCCCCGAGGGTTGAAGGAGTAGAAGAAGACAAAATGGGAAGAGGAGGCAAAATGGCCAAGCGTGAAAGCAGATGAAGCGATCTAAGTGGTGCATGAAAGTGTCAACTCAAGAAGTTATTCCAGTGGTTGACATAGTACCTACCATGTGATCATTAAAGAGGCACAAACAGTAAATGGTGTGACTTGTTTTTCTTCAATATACATTGATGAGCAGGCAAATGGTGTGGCTCATAAATTATAATCCTGATAGGAGTTGACACAGCATTATCTTCAGACAGCTTCCTCATCCCAATGCTCAGGAGGCACATGGGTCACTTGTAAAAAGGGCATCAAAAGGCCTCCTTTCTTCCTCTATATATTAGAGACTTGTCATTTGAGAAATCATCTTCCACATTTTTAAGGTGAAGCCCTAGTAAATTTTCACCTGAAATCAATAAACATATTTTTACCTCTATTCTGGCTAGATATCTCTGTGTATGTTTGAGTGTCAGTTTGTGTTTAGTCATTGCTTCTTGATGCTTCCACAAGTTCAACATCAATATACCTGGTGTCTATAAGGTGCCATTTTGTAGGTGACAAGGAGGGCTGTGTTTGGAAATGTAGAGATAGAAGAAGCTACTATAAAGTGTGCTTTTCTACAGCACCTTTGGTGAGTCTCTATTTTCTATGTATTCCATTAAAGCCTCTCTATTAAGCTTCCTATAACTTGGTCCTCCTACCAGTTTGAAGTGTACGTATGCATTTGTCTAATTTCAAGTGTGAGTGTGAGAAGGTCGAGTCATTTTGGTGCATCACCTCTTCTAGAGTAGTTTTGTTTTCTTGTAATCCTTCTCCCTTTTCACCCCCCCCCCCCCCCCATTATATATCTATATACCTATATTAGCACTTACTAGAACAACTCAGATGCATCAAAGGGAGCTAGCCCTTACCTAGAGACTCTCCCCTCTAGCTTCGCTAGTCCCACCAGTGAGAGGGGAGTTTCCATTTTGATGTGTGGAAGGTAGGAGCTCAGCCTCCTGCCTTGAGTGCAATCCACTGCGTCAACATGAATGAGGCAAAAGATATGGTGATCCCTTATCTCCCTTTTTATTCATCATCATGGCTGAATCCTTGAGAAAGAACCTCTTGGATGCACTCAGAAATAAATTTTTGAAAGGGTTCCAATTGGTATCCAACATTCATCCTTCCCTTCATCAATATTTTGTTGATGATATGATCCTTTTAGTTACTACCTCAGTTAGAGAAGCCAAAGAGATAGAAAACATTCTCATTCGATATGTTGAGGTTTCTAAGCAATTGGCTAACTTCACAAAGAGTTATATTTTTTTCTCATTACTTCAAAGCCATATCAATTCAAAATTGATTATATTATTGATTTTAATATCAAGGAATTACCATCAACCTATCTAGGTATGCCTTTTTTTAAAGGTAAATTGAAGGAGGAGTATTGGAACCCTCTCATAGAGAGATAACAAATAGAACTAGATGGATGAAAAGGTGTTATTCTATCCTAGGTAGAAAAAGTTGTCCTACTAAATAGTATTCTACAGAGTCTCCCCATTTATCTTATGTCCATGTTTAAAATTCCTAAGAAATTTCAAAATAAAATTGATAGAATCCAAAAGTGATTCCTATGGCTAGGGGTAGAGGACAGGTTCAAATTCCATCTAGTGGATTGGAAGAAGGCTTGTCTTCTGAAATCATTTAGAGGATTGGGCATCAAGAACCTTTCCATCATGAATAAAGCACTTTTCACCAAGTTGTGTTGGTAATTTATTAAGGATGCTAATCAATGGACCAACATTTTACATGTTAAATATCTTCATAACATCCCTCCTTTGGATTTCTTGTATGAGGAAAACTTCATCAAAGGTTCTACTATATGTAATTTTTTCTCCAAGAATAGAAACAATATTCTAAAAGGTCATGCTTGGAAATTAGGTAATGGTTTATATATCATGTTTTGGAAATACATTTGGATCCTAAAACACCCTCTAGAGGCAATAAAACCATGGCACCAAATTAGCCAACATTTTTTTTCTTTATTAGGTGAGAGAGTGGCAGATTACTTTGAAGGAGGTATCAACAGAAAGTGATGGAAACCCCTGAGCATAAATAATGTAGATGCCAACATAACCAACATTTTCTTAGACCTAAACTTCCTTCTCCAAGGTATACATATTTCCAATTTGAAAAAGGAGGATGAGTTAATTTTGGAGGACTCGCTAGATGGTAGTTATCAGGTCAATTTAGGTTATTTATTACTTCAACCTAGCATCATGGTAACTAACCCATGGCTGAAGTGTGGAAAAAAACTTTTGATTTTAAAGATTAACATTTTATTATGGTTGAGTATTCAAAACAAGATTCTCACAATGGATAATCTTTGTAAAAAAGGACTCACCTTGGTTAATAGATGTGTTCTTTTTGAAGGAGAGGAATAAATAGTCTACCACATTTTCATTGAATGTGCCTTCTCTTTAAAAATTTGGGGATTGTTATATAAGAGATTACAATTCAATTGGGCTCACCCTTTTTCTCTCTTAGATGCATGGCTAGACTAGAAGGGCCCTTTTTCACACCAAGAACTTATATCCCTTTGGCAACATGCTTTCCCTCAACTCATTTGGGGTTTCTAGATGGAATGCAATAGCATAGTTTTTAGGGATATGAAAAAACCATCTAATAAAGTATCCAATACTATAATTTCTCTCCTTACTAATAGTTTCAATAATAATATCTAGGGTAAAAAGCATCCTTTCTCTCTTTTAAAGGAAGTCATTGCTAAGGAATGGCTTATCTCCCTAGATAACAGACCTCATGTGGATCCTAAAATTATCCTCAAGAAAAATTTTAGATGGATTATTCCCCCTCTTGGATGGATCAAACTCAACTTTTATGGGGCATCCAAAGGCATTCCTAGAGTTTATGGAGGTGGAAGGCTATTCCAAGACAATCAAGGAACTTTTTTGGTTGCTTATGAAGGAAGCATGGGTGTTCAATCTAACCATTTAATAGAATCATTATCATCTTTATGGGTTGTCCAAATAGCTCATGATTTAGGATATAAATGTATTCTAGTTAAGGAGGATTCTCTCATCATCATAAATAATGTGGTTAGCTAGACCATAGCTCACATCATTGAGGAAATTCAACTATTGTCTAAAAATTTCAAAAGTATCACATTCCAACATACCTACCATGAAGGCAATATGTTTGCTGATGTATTTTCCAATAGAGGGGTCAAGGCTAATCAATTTAAAGTCTAGGATGCCATGGAGATGATACATAATAAGATTAATTATATATCTTATAAGGATAAAACCAACTATAATCATGATGGGATAAATTGTACTCATTAGGTATAATATAGATCACAAAATTAGTAATTAATTGAATATAAAGGATGGTTAGGGGAGTAATCTCAGTAGCCATTATTATAGGTATAGCAATACTAAGTCTAGTTTAGAGGCTTCAAGATAAATTAGAAGATATTTTCAAGGCATATGGCTGTAGAGACATAATAACAACCTTAATGTGAAGAGGATTGTGGGTCTGTAATCTAAAATGGGGGTGATTTGAATAAGTTAGAGCCATTGTCAATGGATAATATCAAGAATAAACTAGAGGTTTGGGAGATCCTCCACATTGATGGCATCACTAACCTCATCAATTACATTTGAAAAATTGACAAGCATCTATCCCTTCAATTTGCCAAAAATTGGAGGAATAAAGTGGTTTTGATTAGGAATATTTTGATGGAGATCAACAAGGATCTCATTGCTAGAGTCACTAGGCTCAAAATTTAAGAACATAAATACATCAAGATTACTAAGAATTTTGAGAATGAAAAAGAGAAATTCCTTGTGGGTAATGAATACCTTATGCCCTTTCAAGGGATTTTTAAGAGGGAAGACCTTCCTACTCTATTCTATGAGGTTTCTAAGCACTTAATCAGGTATGTGACTCTGGATGGGCTTTATAAGGTCATTCATTAGCATCCTTTTCCATTCTTACATTACCTTCACCATAATATTCCCATCAACATTCTATTATATATCATGCATTCATTGGAACAATCAGTCTTGAAGGTTAAATAGGGGAAGAAAATGAAGGAGTATCTTCATCAAGTGATTATCTTCCTTATTTATATGTTTTTCAGGAACTTCATCTTAAAAATTAGGGCATGGTTAAAAAGAACTATCCTCAATGGGATCCTTTAGTCACGTGATCCTCTAAAACTCATGGTCAGGTTGAGGGGCAGATCCCTCAATAGCCTCCTATGATTAGACATTATGTTATAATTCTTTATAGCAGCACCAAGCCTAAACCCAAGAAATAATCTGGGGCATCTCCCTTTATGGGGCATGTGGAACATCAATTTGAGAATCCTCTTCAATAGGAGAACATTTAAGTGGTTGACCTTGATGAGCTTGATGAAAACTAATAAAATCCCATACAAATAAACTCCCAAAATGCTACATTTTCATTTGATAAAGAAAGGGATTTGAACTCGGGGTTTGGTAGCAGAGTTGGGCGTGATAGGCATGAACATAAGGGTGGGGAGCCTCCCTCCAACATTCATAACAATTTGGATTTTAGAACCATGGTAGACTATGTCAAGATCCATAGAAATCTAGAAGAATTAGAGGATGAATTCAATATTCACAAAGATTTTCTCAGATGGTTCATGAAAGACCATACCCACTTGAAGCAAGAAATTGGAAAAATTAATCAAATGGATGGGCTATTTTATACCAAGGAAAAGAGGTAGAACTATTCTTCTTGATTGAATCACTCACTGACAGAGTTTATAATCTAGAAAAGGAAAATAAAGACCTCAAATACAAGCTTTATATCTTGGTTAACTTTATCAAAGTTATGATCAAGAATGCCATAAATAGTATGGAAGGCCTATCCATGTTCTTTAAAAATAAGGAAGAGACTACTGAAGGAATCAAACCTAAGAAAAAGCTCAAAGGAATCACTAGTGGTAGTAAAGAGGATAACATCAATAGAGTCATTGATAAAAACCTCAAGATCATGACTGAAGAATGTACTAAGGTATATGAAAACTAGAAAATCTTCAATAGCTGAATGTCTCAGGTGCTGGCTTGGTTTGTGTGTTTTCTATTCTTTTGATATGTTTTTATTGTATTTCTACTATTTTTGTTCTTTTTGGATCCTTTTATTCCCTTGGAGCTTGAATTACTCTATGCCTATGGGTGCCCACAATATTGATATCATTGTATGGGTTGGGTCCCCTTAATACCCACTTTTACCTTTAATAAAAACAATACAAAAATTATATTTTAGTTTTATCATTTCTTTGATTTCAACATTTTAATTTCAAAAAACAAGAATTTTACTTTCATAGACTCAAGAAAACCAAAAACAATAAAAACTCAAAAAAATAGGGTCAAGAAGCCTTTACAACACACACAAGCATCGAGATTTCATTATAATCCTTGCCAACACATGCAAGCATTTGAGTTTCATCCAAATACTTTCCTATTTAGGTAAGAATCCCATATAAATCCTTACTTCATCATCACAACAAACATACACAATAAGCCATTGTCTAAACAATCTCATACACTTCTAACTTGGCTTTTGCCTAAACTCCTTTGGATGACCCTTTTTGAGGCACCAAGTCTAATCTACCATACTTTATTCCCTAGTGTTAAATTACCTAGTCCCATAGCTTACAATCTGATATTAATATCGAGTTAAGATGTGATGTTTTCCATTCTACCCTAATTTATCATCTTATTATTGACTCCTTAACTACTTTAGACAAACAATAATGAATTTCAAATCCACACATCATTTTCCATACTCAAAACATAGGCCATCACTATAATTTTATCCAGATCTAGTTTACCATTCATAGCTCCTTATTCTCCTTGAGTTTAGCTCATCTTATATCATTCACATTTTATGGATGACATTGATTAGGCATAGCCAACCTGACAGATTAGATATTTTACTATGAGTCATTTAACCTAATCTCTCCCATTTATATAGTCCTAACATTGACTAGGAGCTTTGCCTTCTTATGATCTTAAAAATTGAAGGACCTTGGAGCTCTATTTTAGAGCAAATTGATGTTCTTAATGAGCACTACAATGCTTCTGAAGTCTTTTAGTTATATCATGAGAACCCATCACCATTACCAATTTCAAATCCCATTCTTATTAACAAACAACCCAATCCATATACCATACGTTACACTGACTACCTTGACTTTATCTCTGTGAGTTGGGTGCACATTTTAGCATGCGCTATTCACATGTACATAGTAGAAAAGATTTATACCCTACCTAAGTTGATGTGCCAAATGTGCCATCAACATTATATATCATAAAATGACAATTAAATAAATATCAAAGCATTACTAAGACCCATAAAAAAACCATATCATAACATAAATATAAGGATTTTACATTTTTGTTGAGAGCATTTATAATTTTCTATACCAATTATATTAGCTAAATAAATAAGCATTTATGTAATATAATTTTTAATAAAATACCAAGCATAAATCTTTGAAGATTGATTATTTCCTACAAACTCTATTATTTCTAATGCATTCTATGCATAATCTTCTAAGTAGGGTTGATAGTGAAATCATTTAGACATTTTTTTTGGAGAGTTTTTTATATAAATGTAATAAGTGCACTATTTATAAGTAAAGTCTGGAATACTATGTATCGAAAGAAAAGGAATGTAATGTGCTCCCTTAGAGTCCTTGTATGAACATAGAGGAGAAATTGAGAGGAGGTTGGAAGAATTTATTATATCAAACCACTGTTGATCAAAACATGGGAAAATATGTTCAGTTCATTGATGGCTACCCAACCCTTTTTCTCTTGCATGTTCTTATTCCAAATTTACTTTTTTTGTAGTCATATTAAATTGTTATAGTTACTATTGCACATTAAAAATATATTAATCTACAAATGAAACCATAAACCATCATAATAAAGACATTGGTTATTTCTCAGGGCCAGGGTAAAATGTGTATGTAGACATTTTTATTATAGCTTTTCTACATCATTTACATTGTTTCCAAGTTTTATACTAGTTTGGAAGTTCATAACATAATTCCAAAAATAGAAGTTCGTTCCATTAGTTTCTTGTATTTTTAGACAAAAGGGAAGTGTATATTTTTGATTTAGTCAAAAAATGAGATTTGTTTATCACTCTTGAGATTAGAATTCATTTTATAATAAATTAAACAATATTAAAGTGTCATAAAAATACCTATCCCATTTTAGGGGTAAGAGCATATATACTTAGTGCATTGATTCAAATTAACCCATTGATTATTTTCCACTTTAGTATATATAAAAATTTAGTATGTTCAACCATAATATCCTATAAAAAATAATTCCTAGTCATATTCATCAATTTTGAACACACCTCAACAAATGAAGGTGATGCCATGATTTTATGAGATGATGCCATGATAATTTGAGGTGATGACATGATCATCCAAGGTAATCCCAAAAACAAAACTAGAGTATTCGTAGGTGTTGCTTTATAAAATTATGATCATTGGTAGTCGATCATGTGGCCTCTCATGAATCACATGGAAATGATCTATCCAAATGTACAAATATTTTACATATGAGAACAAAATTAGGAAAAAAGGAAGTTCCCATGTGGAAAATATTGATATGGAATTTTGGGTAGATTTTATTATTTTATGCATCAGGCATGGAAATGAAAATTCCTTGATTATTACTTAAGTATTTATATAAGATACTTAACTGGTTCACGGTTTTAAATTTTTATCTTATTAAGACCATGCAATACAATGCTAGTTTTAAATCTTAAAGTTGATGAATATGGATAGTTGAATATATTGTGTCACTATAATTATATTATTCATGGTGATGATTATTAATTTTCTAATAGATATCATCAAAACTATTTATTAATTACAAAACCATTTCTTTAATACTCTTCCCCATGTGGACCATATTTGGAAAATGAGGTCACCATGTGGGACATATCTAGTACGAGGTCATTATATGGTAGATAATAATAACTTTATATTATTATGGGTGTTTTCCTCTAATATGGATGTAAATAATTCCATATAAAATAGAGGATGTCCCTCATCCCGTCAAATATATCTCTCAATCAAGAGACACAATTCCCTGATCAGTCATGGAGATCCAATGCTTTGAAAATTAGAATTCTCATCAATACAAGATGAAAATAATTTAATAAAATTATGATTTAATTTATTTGACCACTACCTTATATATTGGGCCAAAATATGATGGATTTATTTATAGAAAGGACTAAAAGATGCTAGATAAATGTACCCACATTATAGAAAAATAAAAAAATGAGATACACTAAATATTCAATTTTCATATTAGCTTTAAAATTGCAGAGGAATTTATCATACAATAAAAATAAAATAAATAACAAAGCATTACTGAAATCCATCTTGAAACCAATTGCATAACATAACTATAATTATTTTACAATCTTGTTGAGAGCATACCTATTTTTTTACACGTCCTTTTTGAGTTGAATGACCAAACATTTATGAAATTTAATCTATACTAAAAAACCTATAGAATTAATATTTAAAGATTTCAAATTGATTTTTACTTATGAACTCCATTTTTTAGTGCATAGTCTTTTGAGTAGAGTTGACTGAGAAGCCATTCAAAAGCATTTATTTCTAGAGAGATTTTTTGCATAAATGCAAAAAGTGCACCATCACTAAGCAAAGTTGGGAATACTATGGGGCAAAGGCTAGGTAATGTTTTGTGCTTCCTTTGAATTATCATATGAACATAGCATGGAAAGAAAATGAAGGTGTAAATAAGTTATTAGACCAACCCAACATTAGTCAAAAGATGGAAGGGAACATTATTTAAAGGCCACTCACCCCTTTTTTATTATAACTCTGAATCCAAACACCATCATGATAATGACTATGGTTAATTATTGGGGATAAGGAAATAAGTGATTGAAAATATTTTAGTCTATCCAAACTACTTCATTTCCATTTTTGGTGAGTTTTATGTTAGTTTGGATGCTCACAATAGGAGTCCACAAAAATAAATTGGGTTCCTTAGTTTCTTGTATTTTTAGACAAAACTTTAGTGTATATTTTTAATTTAATCATAATGGGAAAATTTCCATATCATTCTTGAGATATGAATCCATCTCCAAACCATGAAAATAATGGGAAAGCCTTAGTTTTGAAAATAAATATCCTATTTTGGGATATGATCTTATACAATCAGTGCATTCAACCATATTCTCAAATTTATTATTAAAAAAATAACATGTTACTAAATTTATAGCTTTAAAAACATCAATCCAAAAAAATATTTTATTATAACTTAAAAAAAATCAGCATAATTATCATATTTAACAACAAATAAAATCTATAGTTTGTTAGTAATATGATATGTCAGATCCATAATTTGTAATAAATTCAATGTATCTAAATTTACATCTAAATAAATATATTAGTTGTAAATATGACTAAAATATGTAAAAATGGTCCATAGACCATCAAATTCTAAGCTTGGTTGGGTCAACCATGCAACCTCTCATGAATCACATGGGTTGTGGTGGAAACGCTCATTCTGAAAGCATAAATATTTTACTTATGAGAATGACATCTAACAAAAAAATAAGGTGGCCACATGGTAGAAAATGATATACATTTTCATGTAGGTTTTATTATTTTATGTGGATGAGCATGGTGATTAATTTTTTATTACCTAGACATTTCTCTAAGATAATTCACTAGTTCATAGTTTTAAAATGTATTCATGTTAATACAATATGATGCAATGCTAGTCATAGATCTTGAAGTTGATGAATTTATACTATTGATTTTTGTGTCACTATAATTATCTTATTTATGGTGATGATCATTAATTTTTTTGAATATTTTATTATAACCTATCATTTTTTACCAGAAAATTATGTAAGATTATTTTTCATGTGGACCATATCTAGAAAATGAGGTCACCATGTAGACCATATATATCAAATGAAATCATCATTTGGTAGAGACCAATATGTTTATTTTATTGTGGATGTTATTATTTAAAGTGGATAGGAATTCCTTTGAAACAAATAGAGGAAATCCATTATCTGATTGAGGATATCCCATAATCACTTGAGCATATTCCTTGATCAAGTGACATGATTAGATGATCAATCATGGAGATCCTGTGATCTTTCGAGATGATCCCATGATATGCCAAGGTTAAACTTTAAATTACCGAGGATATAACACAATATTTCAAGGTAGCCTCACAACCATAACAAGATTAAACCCTACTGGGCTGTTACCACTCCTATAATACACCATGATCATTGGCTACTATCTAAACATCCTAGGCCATTAAGTCTCAAGGAAGTGCTTAGTCTACAATCTTGGATCTTTTAGGATATACTTATTAGAACAATGACATTTAAAAAATGAAGTTTCCATGTGGTAGACAATGATATGTTTATTTTATTGCGAGGGTTATTCTCTAGTGCAAATGGACATTCCTATATAGGAAATATAGGCTATTACATGATCATTAGAGGCCTCCCACTATTACATTTTTTTTCCTAGCCTTGTTAAACTTAATGGAAATACCATGATCTAAAGACATTATTATGGATTTTAAAAGCTTATTATCTTTACACATTAAATTTATAATTATTATACTAATGACATTTGCCTTTTATTTAGGATGAACATAGTTATGTTTTTTATTTCTATATTGATTTTGATGTTGGAGATTAAAAAATGGCACACTATTCTCCCAAAAGTATGTAATCTACTTATTATGGATTGTGAAAACATTGAATCTATCAACTAGTTAACATGTTTCCAAAACAACATGCATTATACCATTTAATTACTACTTTATTGTAACACTAAAAATTTATATGAGAATAATCTATTTTATTAAAATTCAATTATGGCTAGTTGTGGTTTTCTAAATTTAAACTATTATTTCCACATAAAATAATAACACAAAAAAAATAAACAAACACAATAAATGAAATCAAAATTATTTTATAAGAATAATTTGTCTTGTTTATTTAATACAATGTTGTTTATTACTTATCCTTCATTTGGTCTATGAGTTTTGGGAGAAATTCCTGCCTAAACTTGTCTCATGCAACCTACCATTCTTCATTTTCTCTTTATGTCGGCACTCTAGGGTCTCCCTCCAAAGAAATGAATTCACCCTTATCCAAATATTTAAACCATTTGGTTTCCACAAAGGATGTCAATAATTTTATTGATAACTATATTCTTGTCATTCATGAAGGATGGATGCTACTACAAAAGATATTACATACAAAACATACCATGCAAGTGTAAATTTCATCCATGTTCCAAACATTAGTGGTGGCCAAAACTTCATCCTCATCCTATTCACGAGGTGGAGGGATGACATATTTGAGAAGTTCATGTAATTTGTAAGGTTCATTGAGAAGTTGATTGTTAAAAAAATCTTCTAGATTCTTCCCTTTAATAATGTCTTCTCCTTTAGTACTTATTATTAATTCATGCTAATAATCCACATCTTTAATGGCTTAGGCGTAAGTGTGATCAACTAGATCTAAATTACCTAAATCCCATATATAACCAAGTGGCAGTAGTATATATTAAAATCCAATTACCTTGAATAATTATTTGGGTAAAATATGTCTACAAACATGGCAAGTTATTATTGTATTGAAATCTAGGACCAAAAAATTCAAATGAAACATATGGATGCACCCTAACTTGGACCAATCACTAGCATCAAAATTTCTAATGTAGACATGAAGAGAGAAAATATCCAACTATTAATACCAAAAAAAATGAATTGACATAGAAGATTTGACATAATAAAAAGAAGAAATTTCACATAATTTATTAATAGATAGAAGAGTTGACACATTAAAATATTAAATGGGAAACATGATTATACATGGTATATTAAAATTGAACACATTTGTTTAATTTTTTAAAATGAGGGTGAAGATATTATGCCCTAATGGATATATTTTGATAATAAAATAGTATTTTTTTATAATGGATAATGGATCAATATGAGAAAAAATATAGTAACTCTGAAAAATCAGAGCCCCAAACATAATTATACATAGTATATTTTTTTCCCTAAAAACAATTTTGTAACTTTCAAATTAATTAAAATTGAAATTACATTTCATAGTTGTTAAAACAATCCAGAGAAAAAAAAGAGAATGAAAAAAGGAAAATAAGAGCTCACATCCATAAAGGGGTGGAGAGAAACCAATAACAAACAGATCAAGGAAATAGAAAATCCATGAAGTAAGGCCAAAAATAAGAAGACACATAGCGTCAAACCAATACAAAATCAAGTCTGAAGTAAGGGAAAATACCAAAGAAGATAGAACCCACAAAGTGACCAAATTTCCCCTCAGAAGTGTGGCAGTGTCAAGATAAGTGACCAACAATGAAGAGAATAAGGTATAAGCTTATGGTGGAATAAAGATGCACCTTTTTGACATGCACCACAAAGTAATAACCCAAAAACTAAGCATAGGATAAATAATGCATTGTGGACTTAATCTTCTAGAATAAATAGGGAGAGTGTTTTAAGACAAACATTTTCCCTAAACTCTTGTATAACCCATTGTTTAAGTTCCAAGTATAACCCTTCTTTTGAGAGTGAATCAAATCCTCCATTTAGTTCCCTATAGACATGCCTAAATGAGATGTCATCAAAAGAAAGAGAAATCTAATATGTAGAATTGAAAATAGGGAATAATCTAATATATTCCATTTTTAATTCTTCCTTCAACCAACTGATAATAATCATCGAGTCCCCAAAAATATGTAAAGTTGTCATATTTATCTTCCTAGAGAGACATAAGAGAAGCTTCAGAGCTAAAAGTATACAAAATTATTCATGCCAATGCAAAGATTAGCGTTAAAATGGAAATAATGCATTAAATTTATAAAAAAGATACCACCAATACCACAAATAGTAGGATCACCTTGACAAGAACCATTAAAGTATCCCAAAGTAGTAAATTAATCAATAGGAGGATGGATAAGATAAGTTGTTTATGAATTTTTGGCTTGATTTTGAAATGCCCAAATATGAGTCTAATCTGAGAGAGCCATTGAAAGGTAGGGATGTGTTTATCTTGAAATATTTAGGCATTTATCATGAGCCAAATACCCCAAGAAACAATCAGTGGTAATGCCTTGAAATGTTTTAGATCATCTCTCTTAAACTAGTTTTTGAAACACTCAACAACTGATTGACATTGCCAATAATATTTGACCTCAATTGAGGCTTCCAACTCATCCCAAATCTTGATACCATATGGACAAGTGACCAACATATGGTCCATGGTCTCCAAATAATGAAAGCATAAATTGCATCTACCATGCCCATGCCAATTCCTACATTATAAGACTTCCCAATTGAGATCCTTATTACTTCATGCAAGCCACATAATTTTTTTGGTTTTATGAGGTGACTAATATGACATAATTTATTCCACCACCACTATCTCTCATCAGGGATATCAAAGATAAATTTTGATAGGTATCCAAGGCTCACAGAGTATTCTCCCATAATAGAATTCAAGGACCAAGCCAACTCATCATCCTTAATTGAAAGGTGAATATGATTCTATTTTAAGCATTATACATATGAATCCCATCTCTTATTGGCCTCCATTTTAATTCCCAACATGTGAGCAATTTTCCAAACTTGTCACCATTGATTGATGAGATTTTTATCCTCCACCTGACTTAAAAAAGTGATACCCAACCCTTCCAAAACCATCAACACATCAATAGGCAATTGATAATCAAAACCATAGTTGATCCATGGGTCTATCCCCACACTTACATGTATGTCAGATCTTACCTTCCATTTAATCCATTTCCTAATGATAAGGAATGAATAATACATTTCCAAGAATTTTAAGCATTATGACAAGTTTTATTGGGACAATGAATCCACCCTTCCATCAAAAGTGGTTCAATGTACTTTTGAATAATGATTTGATTCTAAAATCCATCCTTTATGATAAGCCTCCAAAAAAATTTGGCAGCAAGAGCCACACCAAAAATATGGATATATTTAAGTCCCCAACCCCCAATGTCCTTTAGAGTAGTAATGGTCTACCATTTGAGAAGGGTAGTGCCATCCCTCTCTTTTCTTCTTGTCCAAAGAAATATAAATGTAATATCCCCAATCAATAGGGATATGAGAAACACAAATAGTTGTGATACCACTGTAATGTCCCTTACTTAGGGGATCCTTTTTCCATCAAAAGCTCTGATACCACTGTACTGTCCCTTACTTAGGGGCTCTTTTTTTTGCAAAAGCTCTGATACCACTGTAATATCCCCAACCAATTGGGAATATGGAAAAAATAAATCTCTGAACAAAGATACAAATTTTGCCAAAATAATTTCCTAATAAATAAATAAATCACAATATAGTCTCTCAATAGCAAATCACAGATCTTAAAACTTGTTCTTCTAGATGATTACACAATTGAATCTCTGTCATACAAATAAAATAATATGAAATATTCTATCTTAAAACCCTGGGCTTTTGCAAATTTGGCAATTAAGCTTGAATCTGGAAGTCTCGGCCTGTTGTGTCAAACACACAGTTGCCAGTGTCAGTCGATATACTACCGACGTCGGTCTTTGTCGATCTTTCTCTACTAACGCCGATCTTCAGTCGGCCGATGTTGGTCACTGGGAATCTCTATCTACCGAGGTTGGTATCTGTGTGGATTTGTACGGACTTCGTACGGCCACCAATAAAGCATAACTTGTTTATTTTCAACCCCTGATCTGAAGATATATGGCTCTAATACAGAATATCTCTATCTGTATAATTTATTGAATCAAAAAAACTAATAAAATAAATAACTGGAAAGCTCTGTGATAACTTTTGTATGAAGTTACCTCTCAAATCTGTAAACCTCTGTGATAACTTCTATATGAAGCTATCTCTCAATTTGGCAATAGATCAACTGATATTTCACAGCCTCTGAATCACACACACTAAAGAGTGGACGTTCTCCAATGCAGATGGAATCTTGGAACCCTTAGCTCAATCTTCACAGAATAATTCTTCAATATCAAAAATCAATAATCAATGCATAATCCAAACTCTCTCCCATGAGAAACCCTTATACCCTCTAAAGGTGTGCTTGCTAAAATTAGATTTCCTTAAATTAGACTTAGGCCTTCTTAAATTAGAACTAGGGTCTTAAAATTAGACCAATTCTTAAATTAGAATTAGGGTCTTAAAATTAGACCAAATAATTAATAATTAATAATTAATTAAAATTAGACCAAATAATTAATATTTGATTAAATCAATCAAATATTAATATCTCCCTTAATTCATGTCTGAAAGAGCCCGAACGAAAGCCAATTGTAGGAATTCTGCTTATCGTAGCGAAGCCAAGCTCCATCATGACCCTCTATCCATCCTATCAGCCTATGAAGGTCACATAATAGGCTAATCATCAAGTTTGAAGATGTCACTTGAAAAGGGGACATGACACTAAAGCATTTTTGTGAATGATTTATAGAAATCCTTTGGGAATATGACCTAATATGAGCCAGTAGATCATAATATCCTCGACCATAGATTTTATTAGTGTAATTCTACCTCTAATAGAGAGACATCGATTACACTAATAATAAATATACTTATCCACCATATCAATAAACCAGTTCTAGTAATTTTTCCTACAGTCATTTTATTTAATCAAGAATCCCAAATACATAAGGCCAAACTAAAGAACCAAATATTTGGAAGGGAATAAATTAGATATCCAATGTATTTTATGATCCTTCAATCCATTAAAGGAGATGCTAAAATTTTACACATTAATAATCATGCCAGTGGCCACACTGAAGAGATCCAAATAATCCTTAAGTGTTTTGATGTCCAATCAGGAACCATTACAAAATAGTAGCACATCATCCACAAACAAAAAATGGGTAAGGAAGATGTCCCTACTAAACTTAATCCTCCAAAGGGATCCATTTATTTTCACCTCAAAAATGAGATGACTCAACCCTTCAGTAATAAGGTGAAAGAGTAGTGGAGATAGTGAGTAGCCCTGTCTAAGCCCTCAAATAGGTCTAAAAAAGGAAAACACTAATCTATTAATGAATAGGGTAAAGGAAAGCAAAGAAATACATCCCATAATATAATTAACCATTTGGATTTGAAACCTAATATTGATCAAAATTAATCTCAAAGAAAGATAATTCACTCTATCAAAGGTTTTGGAAAGGTCCAATTTTAGAACAATCACCAACATATTCTTTGTCTTGATGAAATGCAGTCCTTCTTATGTTACCCCTATAGCTTCATGAATATGTCACCCATGTAAGAAACCAAATTGTTCCTTAGAGATGGAAGTGGATAATAATCCTTTGATCCAGATGGAGATGATTTGTACAATGATTTTGTAAATATAATTACATAAAGAGATATGCCTAAAGTCTTCAAATGGGTCCAGATTGTCCTTTTTGGGAATGAAGGCTATGAAGGTGGAGTTGAAAGACCCAAGTATCTTTCTAGACCATCAAGACTCCTAAATGACTTTGAGTAAGTCCTCCCCAAGAAATTCAAAAAAACCCCTAGAGAATTTAATGGACTAACCATTGAGCCCCAAGATCTTATCTTTTTGAAAGGTAGCCAATATAGACAATAGTTCCTCCTTGGAGACAACTGACTACATCTTCTCATTATCAACTTTAGTGACAAATATAGGAAAGAGATTATAAATATTAACAATTTTAGTAATGTTCACATGAGTCAAGGCATGATAAAGATGCTAAAAATGAGAAAAACCAAGCTCAACTATTTTATGGAAAGTCCTCACTATGAAACCTTGAGAATTGGGCATTACCCAAATAGTGTTCTTAAAATTGTGTTTCTTAGAAAATTTTTAGAATAAAGTCATATTTTTGTCACCATTCTATAGCCAAAGAGCCCTGCTCTTAAGTCTCCACTGAGCTTCATAATTTGCATGTAGTTATTTAAGCTTCAATTCTAAAGTTTTTATTCTGTCTTTTGTTAACTCATCAAAATTTTAATCAAAATATTGAACATGATTAGTATAAATATGATTTTCTAGAAAATAAATTTACTTTTCAACTTCATGTCATTTATTTTCAGCCCAAGTAGCATCTCTCTGATTCACTCTTTTAAGTTTAATAGCATATTGAAGGCTAACCAATTCAACAAATAGAGGATAAAAATAACCCACTCCTTTTCAATCAAATTAGTGCATTCCAGGTCCAATAGCCAATTTGGATTGAATTTACATGGACTTGAAGGTGTTTTAGCTCCACATTCAATCTACAACATGATTGACAAATGATTAGATTCACCACTAGTAACAATCTAAGATCTAAGGTTTTTAGAGCCCATCAAAAGTGGATGTGAGATAAGAAATCTATCTAGATGTTTAGACACACTATGTATCCCAATTCTCATATTCTTCTAGGTAAGATCCAATTTAACAGGTTCTAAATCTACTAGGTCTGAATCCTCAAATTTTTTTAGAAAGTAATCAACCAATGGATCCATTCTCAGAGATACACCTTACACCTCGACATGCTTAGTAATGAAATTTAAATCACCCCCTACAATAAGATTTGTAGTTGTCATGAAGGTTAAATTAAACAAATCATCCCAATAGGTAAGTCTCTCCACATTAGGACCATAGATATTTAAGACTAAGAATGTTTTTCCAATCTCCAAAGAGTGAATTTCTAGCCCAATGTTGGAATGAAAGAAAAAGGAATGTTCTATCCATAATAAGTTAGTCCTCCAACTTGAAATCAAACCCCCAACATTGCTAATGGAGTTAGAAACTTACAAAAACTAGTTCTTCAAGAATTTAAACAATCCATCAATAACTTTACTTCTTTCTCCCTTTGTTTCCTGAATCAAAATCATATTTAAATTGTGTATATGAATTAGATGCTTTAATGCAATTTTTTTGTGGGACTGCCCAACCCTCTAATATTAAAGGATAAAATAAAAATATACCCCAATCAAAGGGGTAGTCCCCACTCCAAGGGCCCCTATGATATTTTTTTGTAATCCATGTTTTACTTCCCATCCCATTGTATTTATGGCCTAATTGATCTTGTAAGAACATCCTTGTAGCGAATGAGAGCAAGTGAGTACCTTGGGAGTCCTCAATCCTACTTCAATACTAAAATTTACTCTAGAGTTCATTTAAGATCTCAATGGGTATCATGAGAGACTAGAATCAGAGATGGAATCAATGAGGATAAAATTAGAAGAAGTCCTCTTGTGAATTTATTTATTTGTTTTCCAAACCTTTTGAAATGACTCACTGAGAAGTGAATTTTCCCTTGAGAATTTTTGAGGACTCTTTTGCTCCCTCGTGTGAAGAGGGATTGTCCCAAAAAGATTAGAATCTCTCTCTAAGGTTTCATGTTGAAAATGATCCTGTAGACTAGTCTGAAAGGACACCAAAAAATATCATCAAACCCCCCCCCCCCATATTTATCGACAATGGCTGAGTACGAGCATCCTTAAAATGAGGGAGAATAATAGTGGAGGGGTCTAATTGCATATCATCCCAATGTGTTTCCCAAATGAACTTGTCCATCCCTATACCCAAAGAGTGTGAGCCCTTCCAAACCATTGAGAAATCCTCACCCAAAGGAGATGTATTGAGACATGTGTCAGAAGTCATCATCTCACTTAAGATGTTATCATCCCCCCAATATCTAGAGAAAGACTCCTACTATCAACAAGATATGGGAGATCCTTAGTCCCCTCGCTGTAAGTAAATTTCATCAATTCTAGATGAAAATGTGGGTTATGCTTCCTTCTCCAATCTTTGGGAGAGAAACCAAGTGAAAAATCATTTGCTAGGTGTCCATAAGCATGATATCTAACACATCTAAATATCACTCCCACATAATCAAGGGTTTGTGTATGGATCTAAGAACCAAATTCTATAAAATTAAGGTCAACCAATATTTTAGCCACCATAATAAAAGAATCATTATGAAATCTATTATCCACCTTAAAGGAAGTACCAAAGATTTCCCTAATGGTTTTCAAAACTTTTTGATTTTAAAATTTCAATGGTAGCCCTAGTAATTTAACCTAGATTGGCCATGTCAAAGATCTCTCCACTCAAGGATCAAAAATTGGTGTCCACCTCTTAAGAGTAAATGTTGATGTTCCCTAAAACCATCTATGTGTAAAAATGAGTGTAACACATTCTATGGAGTTGAATACAAAGGCCAACTAACCTCTCACTAATATGTGGGATATGGGAGAGTGTCCAAAAAGGGGTTTCCATAATTGATTAATCCATTTGTCCAAATTATCAGCCAAGATTTTTTGCCTAAAGAAACACTTAGTAAGAAAATTATATGCCATGTCAATAACTTGATCCATATTTACATCTTATTGAATCACCCATTGGATAGGTTTCCCCCTTAGTTTAATGCACCTTTTATCTTTCTTCCTTGATGACTTCATAGATGCAACTGGAATCTATTCCAGCATAGGGGAAAGTAATGTGGACCCATCTTTGGGAAGATCTTGAGGATGATATAGAATCACCCCTCCTAAACATACAACACCTTCAATGGTGTTAAAAGAGAAACCCAACTAATCAAGTTCCTATGTAAGCAAATCACCTTTATCCAAAGAGAAAATCAGAGGAAGACAAAAAAAAGTGGATCCCCTTATAGTTCCCAAGTTCCAAGGAGGTTCAGATGCTTTAAGCAGTGTAGAGTTGTTTGAGTGTTGAGTTTGATCCTTATTCTTAATAACACTAGAAGTAGGATCAATGCCAAGAATATTTCCCTTATCAAATGAGCTATAGGCTCCAATTCCCTCTTCTATGTCACATAAGAGTGTAGAAGACATTTGATATAAAATGAGGTCCCCCATCAAACAAGTTGGAGAGGAAAATCTAGTCTTGGATGAGATATAATTTCTCTAAAAGACATTAGGGAAGATGATCCTCTCAGCAAGGGGATCTTCTAAATAATCCAAAAGTTATTTCCCTTAGTTAAGTAAGTTAGGGAAAATAAGTCTATAATTTTTATCCTTAGAATCCTTTGTTGAAATAAAAATACTGATGAAATTACAAAGAACTAATCATCATACTGAAGAAGATCATGTCAATCAACTTTTAATATCCTCAGCTCGATAGACTAATCTCACACTATGGTTTGCCAATAGTTTCCCACATTAAAGCACTTAGGTAATCTATCAAGAATTAATCCCATAATATCTTAATCATAAACCAAGCATAAAAGATAAGGAGAGTGAAAGAATCTAATAAGGTTTAGGGTGGAGAAGCCAAAAATAGTGCAAGGTGAAAGTTGACATTTTGTCAAGTAGTTAGTGAGAAACCCAAATGTCACTCAAAATGCAATGTCTAATTATCAGTGTAGAAAACCTGCAACCTATACAAAATCCATCCTACCAGACTACCCAAATACAATAGACGAGTCAAAAATGTATATGAATAAATGACTCTACCCCACTCAACTATGCATGATGTGGATCAACAACTGCTCTAATTTCCTCTAAAATGTGAGAAAATTCCAATCACCACCATGCAAGTAAAAAATCTACCTAAGATGTCATGTCTATTTTAGATGTGTTTTGGTGTTCATTTTTTTTAGCAGAGGTTAACCCATGGTCTTCAAACCATATTCTTAGACCTGATAGCATCCACCCTTGTCTAAGTTAGTCAAGCAAAGGTTCATTTTTACATAGTATATTAGAATTGAACAAATATGTTTAAATTTTTTAATCAATGTTATAACTATTGTGACTTATTGTATAAATTTTTCTAAAAAAATAAACTAATTTTTATAATAGATAATGGACCAATATAAAAACAAATCTTAAAAATACGAACCCCAAATCACTTTGGTAAGAAAATACATAACAAGTTGAACATAACACAATAAAAAAAAGTTATTCTATATGTAACTCCTATCTAATTCTCATCCAATTGGTTCCCCATCATTATACCTTGATTCCATTATAGAGTGCCACACATGAATGATGTTTCACTCGCATATCCTAGATACAAGACTATTAACAATAGAATATGTAGAGGGAAAATTAGGATACCTATCATCATCAAGGATAAAATCATGAGAAATTAAGATAATTTGGATCTTCTATAGTCTAATAATTATTATCAAACTTCCATGGTATAATAACTTCATCTTTATCATATGGTTCTAGAGTTTGAATTGTGGGAGCACTATCTAGGTCTGGTGGAAGATCTAGAATTATGAAAGACATAAAAATATGGGGGAATGAATAACTCCTCATGTTATTGAGATATTTATTTATCACTATAAAGAGATCATCGACATCCTTTAATATTCCTAATTATATTATATGTCCTTTGGGAAATTCATAAAATAAACTGATTGAGTAGTAAAATAGTTTTAAAGGTTTTGTCTATAAAATAAACATAATTAAGTTTATAGAAAATTTGTTTCTAAATAAGACAAATGATAACTATGGATTCACACAAAAGTATATGCCCAAGATGCCTCAAATGTCATTATAAACTAAACATCATTGCAACAATTTTTACAAACTCAAACTACAACTAAGATTCATAAAATTTTAGGCGGATAAAATTACTTTAACATAAAACAAAATTATAATGGTAGATTGATTTTAATTATTTCCATACCATACAATTTCCAAAATTGATGGATTCCTTTGTAAGTGTAGTTATATACATAAAGTTCCTTGGACCAATCAAAAGAGGCATTTTCTCATACCCTTTTTTAATGGATGCTAGTTATAATTCCATTAATTACAACATATGCTATGTGCCCCTAAGTACTAACTTTAGCTCAGTATTATATTTTTTCATGTACTTTAAAGGAAAAAATTTAAGACAAATTGGGTTGATTCAAATCTTTTTATGTAAGATAAAACACTTATAAGGGAAAAGTAGTAGTTAACTTTTTTCTTTAGCACCACCTTAGCATATGGTTACATAAATAAATAACATGGTATATCCCTGTGATTAGGAAGACCTTCATATGTTTGATATTATTGAAGGAATGCTAGGTGATAAACTCCATTATTTTTGATGTATTTTATCATTAGATAAGTTGATAGTTTCCTTCCTTCCAAATTACCATACTTAGATAAAAGGAAATTCATCCCCTTATACAATAAATATGTAACCTTATTTCTATTAAATTTCCCTGATATAAATCAAAAGAATCAAACACATAAATAACAATAATAATAATATTTCATTAATATATTCAATAGATAAACATGAATATATATATAGGATATCCTAATTATATATTCAAGGAGAGTGAATATCTATAAATAACTCCTACAACAACTCTACACTATTCTATGTGAGTTATTGTAACTCACACAACAAATATTGTTATATGAGTTGTTTAATAAATACCTCATATTAAATTTTAATATTTATGTGAGTAATTCTCATGTTATTACAAATATAACATTATCCATACATTCACTCCCCTCGTGGGAACATTATTAATTTCTAATATGCACCCCCTTAATGTGAACATGGAGAAAATTACATTCTCAAAAGAACAAATCTCCTCTTGAAAACATTGCTTAGATCAGGTACAAGTTATATAGGTTATATATTTAATTTGGTGAAGTTATAGTGATAAACTAAATTATGTTAGACTAATCCCTTCCTCTTTGGGTTCCTACAGGACTTTTCCTTTCTCCTTAGGTGCTTAAATTCTGAATCTACAAGATCTACAAGCTCAAAACTAATTGGATAGCCATCCCTGAGTTTACCTCATAATATTCACTGCTCTCCAAAAGTAAGTTTCTTAAAAACGTGAATATTTTCCAAATTTATACAAAGGAATTTATTCAACAAACTAGTAACACACTGAATAAAGAAACACACTACAATAGAAAGTAAAACACACTACTTAAAACATGTCACAATATCATGGTGCGACCCCATCACTTGTGATTGATGAGAAGATGTTGAAAGTCCTCCAACTTCTATTACCTCCAACCTCCAAATGTCACTACTTATTTAATATAATACAATTTTAAACTCAATTTATAATGATTGATATCACGTACAAATAATATTATGTCCAATTAAAATTCAAACTTTTTTTGTACATCACTTACATAGACTCAATTATTTTTTTAACCTTTGATAAAAATTAAATAATTATACTTCAAAAACAATAAAAATAACATATTTTATGACTATAAACATTTAACTAAGGTAATATAGACCTCTGATAAATTTTAATATTATCATCACATGATTGATTGTCAAACATGACTCAATGGATTTATAGACTTGAAACACAAAATAATGACCCTATTATCAAGTATTGACTTTGAAATTTTGGTATGACATTTATATAATATAAAGACCATAATAATAAAGACCTTAGGATCATTCACTCTATCAATGGGGTTGTAGTGTCATACACCTCAATGATTACTGTAAATGGCTCGTCTTCCCTTGCTGCACCTTCTCTCATGGGGCCACCTAGTCTTCTTCGTGTTCTAACTCAAACTAAAAAAGATGAATTTGACTAATAATTTTGATGTTTTGGCTCTCACATGAACTCCTCTCAGTGACCCTGCATCCTCCTTGATTGTATCTCTATTGGTTGGCTGTGTAGACACAAAAAAATTGCACACTTACAGTTTTTAATGATTAAATGCCCCAAGACCCCCTAAAGACCCCATAAAACTTAAATAAACCTTATTAACCTAACCAAATAACTATTATCCTAGTCACATAATATTATTCAAAATCATTATTTGAAAGTACTATTCAAAAGTGCTATTCACTATCACATTCATTGTGGGACCCACTATCACTATTCACAATGACGTGGCATGTGACATGGCAAGTGACATGACATGGAAAGTGACAATAAAGGTGATATGGAAAGTGACATGGCTTAAAAGTGATGTGGCTTGATGTGGGACATCATACCCCACCTGGGACCCTTTCCCAATGTGCTTGATGACCTCATTTAAGTATCACAAGGCGTCCCCTTGAAATGTGGAAAATTTTTAATTAAGGGGCCATAATTTAATATATATTTTACCTTCACACATGAAAATAGGCTTCAAAATGAGATACCTACCTCTTTAAAGACAAAGGGCACCCATTTTTGACTTCTTAACCCAAATGGTAGACTCACCAACCCAAATGGGAATCCCCACCAACATCATCCTTGACTAATTTAGGCACCACATGGAAAATGGTTCCATATTTTGTGAGCCATCCATTTAAGTGATTGGATTAAGGAAAGAAAGGGTGGTGAAAAGTCTTTAGTTTCATTTAAGCACATGTGCAGGATTCCCATTCAAAATTAGATTCATGTGCAAGGTGGGAGACACACCAACCCAAATGAGAGACTTATGATCAAAGTGGGAATCCCCACCAACCTCATCTTTGACTCATTCATTATCCCACTTGGAAAAATTTGAATTTATTCACTATTCCTCTGTTTTGGCATGTTTCTTCACATCAAATGCTATAAATACCTCCCCCCTCTCCTTCACCCAAGGTTAAGTTGGAAGTTAGTCTTTAGTTCTTAACATATTGCTCTAGGTTTTTGAAGGAGGGAATAATTTTTGAGGTCATCATCATCTTGGAGAATAAAATTTAAAATAAATGAAGCTCTATCAAAATTACCTCAAGCTCCATCGACCATATTCATCAAGCATCAAGGTAACATTTGTTTGCTTGTATTTCATTTCTTTCATTTCTTGGCCTTATTTTTTCCTTGAACTCACACCTTTAGCCCATTTTCCTCTCCTCTTTTAATCCCTTTAAATCCCTACCCTCTTGTCCATTTACTTCTTTTTCCATTCACCCTTTACCTCTTTACCACCTTGACCATTTACCCCTTTTGCCTCTTTGCCATCTTGACCTCTTGACCTCATAATCCCTTTTACCACTTATCTTCCCTTTCTTGACTATAATTTACCCATTTAAAATTTTAAAAACTCAATCAAAACCTTATCATTTTCTTTTTAATCTTTTCATAAACCAAACCAAAACCACCATTTTGCCTTAACCAATTTTTAGTATTAGAATAACTGAACTAGTTGCTTTATTTTGGTTAACTTAGCAAAGAATTTAATTCTCTGTATTAAATTCAGTTTTCTAGTTTTAATTTCAGTTTGATATAATTTAATGCAGTAATAAATTTATATTATCATCTCAAATAAATGTTTAAAATAGGTAGATTGACAGCGTCCTAGAAAGCTTTCACTTTTAGGATCTAGCTCATGCTAGGAAATCCACCCATCTACTTGTCTAACAAACAAGTTTATTTTAGTTTTTTCTTATTTTTAGTTCATCCTCCCAAGTCAAAGAGGATCTCTCAATAATCACTTGGATCTAATTTTTGCACTTTAATAGGTATTCTTCCACAACCTTCATCACAAGTTTCTTCTTTTCACACTTAGGAAAAAGCAAAAATTAGATAGAAATAGGTTGTCACATTTTGGAATCTACTGTATGTGACCATTTTATTGTTACTCCATCATATATCTTAGACAAGGTGATTTGAGGTCCCAAGACTCACTGGGTGTATGCAAAATACAAGAATGTTCCCAACCTATTTTACCACTATTCTAATTTTTGAAAATCTTGGATCCCCTCATGATCTAAATCTACAACCCCTATTATGGTGGAGGCTTCCTATGTTACTTATATGGTCATGGTTGAGGATATTCTACTTGGTGATGTTCAACTTTAGGTTGCCTCATTGATCCCTAAGCTAGGTATCCTAGAATCTCCTCTATTGGAGATGGAAGTGGAGATTGATAGCAAATCCCTATAGGTAAATGTGTGGGATCATTATATTATCCTTTAGCTCTCTCAAATTTGGCCTCAAATGTTTGGTATTCCATTAGTAATCCTTCCTTCTCCTTGCTACATGATGTATTATTCTTAGTGGAATTTAAGAGATTAGTTGATATGGATTTTGTGAGGAACTCTGGGCGGTGGTTTTTAAACTATTCTAACATTTCTTTCTACCCTTAGATTCATTTATTTTCATCAAATTTGGTCCAACTCAAGGTTATACCAATGTAGCTTAGACTTCAATCTCTCCCTTTGGTGATGAGGAATAAGTGTTTCACCAAGCTCTTAGTGGATAAAGTTATAACTTTCGTAAAGGTTGATGTTGCCTCCTAGAGCCTTAGCTTAGTCCACATTTTTGTTTTCATTGACCTTTCCAAGCCATTCCCCTTTTTGGTTAGTTTTATTTCCTAGTGGGCTTTGTGGACTCAACATCTCAATTATGAAGGCCTTCCCCTCTATTAAGATCTACAAGGAACTTATTAAAAGGTGGAGTTAATTAAGGGTGACCCATGGATGTTATGGCAGACCTATGAGGGTGTAATTGAGTCATGAATTTATGTTTTATATGCCTTAATGGTTAAGGCAAGTCTAATATCTAACCATGAAGTTTTTAATCATGAATTCCCTATATATAGAGAAACCAAAGGAGATGGTTTCTAGGCTTATGGGAGTAGTGTGTGCAATCAAGTGAAGAAAAGAAGAGGTTGAGTGTGCCTAATGGTTGAGTTAATGAGTAAATAATATTGAGGACTATGTGTATGACTTATAGGTCATATTTTTGATGTTTTAATAGTGTTCCTACAGGTTAAGGATGAGTGAAGGACAAATGGTGTCTGTGTGAGCTTGGTGGCTGATCTGAGAGATAATTCAGAGTGTGGACTATGTGTATGACAATTTGGTCATGTTTTTGATGTGGTGATAGATTTTTTGTTGAGTATTTAAGAGTGATATAAAAGGTGGTTATGGATACATTAAGTGTGTAGAGTTAAAGAGTGGGGTTAGTTGGGATATGTAATGTGCCCTAATTAATCTTTGTGTGTTGGTTTAAGTATGTACAGTGCTTTGGGAAACAAGGAGTGTTGAGTGAATGTGTAGTTGTTAGATAATCAGAAGTTCATCATTAGATGTTGAAGACATCAGTTCTAATATGGAAGTGTTTGTTTCAAGGAGGATATAAAGGACTTGATCTTCCTTAGGGGAAATTGCTCCTCATGAAATAGGGTTTCACTAAAGACCTTTGGTTAGAAGGACCTGATCAAAGTTTTAGGTCAGAAGGACTTAACTGAATAGGTGGTCATAAGGACTTGATCATCTTAGGGTTAGGTTCTCTTTGTGGAACTACTATTTCACTAAAAGCCTTAGGTTAAAAGGACTTGACCAAGGTTCCTGATCACAAGGACTCGATCAATCTCTTATTTGTGATCATCTTATAAAATAGTAGTCTAGGTGTTTTTAGGTTGGAGAGTGGGTTTTATTCCCCAAGAGGGTTTCCCATGTAGAACTTGTGTTATTTATGTGATCTTGCATTATGTTCATTATTCACTGTTATAAATGATCTATATGCTTCATGAATAATTGTATTGAATGTTTAAGTATTTGCAAGGGTTTGGAAATTGTATTGGATTATTTGCCACCACTGATTCACCCCCCCTCTTAGTGGATTGTACCTTTAAAAAGATGGTGAGAGAATATAATGAGAAAACTAATTAATCAAAAACTTAGATAAAATAGTATTCTAAATTTATAAAATTAAGATTGCTAAAAATAGTGAAGTGTAGTTATTGACAAATATTTCAATAAAATAGAAACAAATGATACTTAGCTAGTTTATTCAATGCATGTAGGTCTAATCAAGAATAAGATGGAAGTGGATTCGAATATGATATTGGAATAGTTGTTAGATATTATAAATATTCTTTTTGTGGCCTTGGATGCTTGCATTGGATTGGAAGTCACATTGATGTGGGTGTATGATGTTAGGATAAAAAGGTATAATCCTAATATTTGCAAGAATCAAATGCAAAAATAAAAAAAGCTATAATAAAACATAAATAAGAGATAAAATACACTACACAAGATATACATGGAAAACTTGCTAAACCATATAGGGAAAAACCATAGGGAAAAGTTAGCATCTAGAATTTCATATTCATAAACAAAACTCTCTCTATAACTTTAGTTCCTCTTAGCAACTCCTTTCCAGTGCTTATAAGCACTTAGGTGGAGCAACCTTACAACCAAGCCTTACAAGATCTAATCTCCAAGATACAACATTCAAATCCATCATGATGCTAACATCATAACATCTAAGGTGAGCTCCAAATTATCAACCTCCATCTCCATGAGTTGAGTTAACAGGCCTCCAAGCTCCAACCAGGTGATCCAAGCTAACATAGCCTTTCAGGATCTAACCTATAACCTTAAGGATCTCCATGCTTGAAATAACTAGGTGATCCATGCTCTCATCTAAGCCTTATATTATCTAACCACCTAAGCATGAATTATTATTACAACCCAAGCATATAGGTGATCTAAACTTCTATGCCTTCTAATATCCAACTTGCAACAATGATCCAAGAGATTTATAACATTTTAAATGTGTGAGAGAGAAGGGGGAGAAAATTCATGGTGGACCCTTAAAAATTTGACCCACATATGATTGGTATGTCATGTGATCTCCATATTTGTTTTTCACCATGTGCAAAAGTATTCAAAGCATCTTCACTTTAGATAAGAACATGTGTTACCTCTATGTGGCTCTAAAAATTGCTCCCCATTTCCACAAGTGAGTTCAAACACTCAATAGTGTTCTTATTGTATTCATCTCCAAGGGTAAATAAATTGAGTATTCCACTTTGGATAAGATCCAAGCCACCCATGTGACTCCTAGAATTGTGCCCCACTCACACATGTGAGGCCAATTAGCAACAATGCATTCTTGTCTTCATATTCACATGTGAACACAAGAGTCCAAAAGGTGTTACAATCACCTTTTAAATTTATCCACACATGTGAATCATGGGTCCCTTTATAAATTCAACCCTATATAATGACCCTTGTCTTTTGCATCATGTGAAAATCCAAATGTGACTAGTAAGGACAAAACCATGTTCTCTAGTGGAGTATTACGCCCCACACTATATCACCTCATCTTGATCACATCCTATGACCCTTCATGGGCCATCTACCACATATCTTTCATTCCATGTAACCTACATGCTACATCATCTACACACTCACCTACCACATCACCAAGATGACATCTCAACATGCCACATTACCATGAATAGTGTCTATTAATAGTGACCTATGACTACTAGCTTCACACCCTAATAATATCCCACTTGAAGTCATATACATAGGAATTTACCATACCTATGAATTTTTCTAACCAATTTCTATTCAAATGCTATCCACGATGTCATCAATGCCCAATGTTACTCATGCACAAGCCCAATATAAGTTTTATGCACTTTAAAAATTCTCTACTTTGACTATTCTTTTCAATATTTTCTCCTCTATAGTATATTTGTAGCACCTGAAGTGACTCCCAATTCACCATAGACCCATCCTTCTTCAAGATTCTACCATGAACCACTTACAACTCCCACTACTTGTAAGTATCTAATTTAGTGCACACCATGGCATACATGAGGTTTTCCTAGTCCCAATGAATATAATATATATTATATTCTTGTCTCCTCTTCCTTGTTCTATGACACTATAAAAGACAACTTATAACTGCAAGAAGTGGGTTACTAATTGGTTTCACCATTCCATATGTTGAATTATTTTAGAACCTTCTCCACATCTCCTTTGGTTTCTCTATATATAGGGAATTCATGATTAAAAACTTCATGGTTAGATATTAGACTTGCCTTAACCATTAAGGCATATAAAACATAAAGTCATGACTCAATTACACCCTCATAGGTCTGCCATAACATCCATGGGTCACCCTTAATTAGCTCCACCTTTTAATAAGTTCCTTGTAGATCTTATAGGTCTCATGGAGACCTATTCACCCATTTATCATTTCATTGAGAAAAACAAGAACATAAGACCACTTAGAAAAATCATGGGCCCATTCCCTATGATCTATAGGTCATCCTTAAGTTCCAAAATCCATCAAAGTACCCTTCTACTTAAGCATAAATCACTTAAACAATATTTTGTGTACATAATCACCATGAACAAATACATAGTTAACTTATAAACCTTTGTTCATACTATATACAAGTATTCAATCCTTCATAATGTACACAAATCATCCTTAAGGAGTTTACAACACTCCTCGATGTCTAATTCACCATGAAACATTGAAATAACATCTACACAAGCTCAATTCTTCTTCTTAGGTCACTTATAAAGCAAGCATGAACACACAATAAACTTTTAACCTTAATATATTTGATTGTACACACTTCCAAATATTTAAATTAGGTTCATTAAATGCACCATGGAGTCCTTTTCATCTTTTAGTTTTAAATCATGAGAAAATTCATCTTAGATAAAATGTTATGGTCAAAATACCACATACTAGTTTTTTCATTTGTAAAATTCAAATATTTAAATGTAAACGGTCACAGTTAAACTTCAAACACTTTACTCACATCTCATGTCCTCACTACTAAGATGAATTACACATCATTGATCTTGTATGATCTTTAATTCATATGCACTAATGGTTAAACATTAAACCTTAGTCACTTTGACCTCATCTCGTGTAATCTTGCAATGTTGACTCATCAAGCATTGTTGATCTGTATGGATCAACTAGGTATTTAACTATTAATACTCACCATTCAATCAATCTATATGAATACCCACTCACCATTGATCTTTATCCTTTACCTTTGCTTAGTCATTAAATAAGGTACACTTCTTACCATATCACTCAACATGCACCACTGATATTGATTTTTATGATCACCCATGCACTATTAGATCTTAATTTGATCCTAAACTTTAACTCTTGCAAAATTGACTATGGGGACCCTTCTAATCTATTTGAGAAACCATATTTGATCCTTAATAACATTTTCTAGACTTTGATGCATGATCTCAAATTTGGTGACATGATTTAAAGGAAAATCAAGAACCCAAACCTTGAAGGTTCAAACCACATAGGGAAACCAAACTTCCTCCTACATCTGCATGATCCTTATAAAGTAGATCCATAAAATAAATCATTGATAACTGTTTGGAATGACTAATTCAGCTTTTAAATCTCTTTCCTAGAGGAAAAAATAAGGCCTTTGGCTCATTAATAAACACTTCAAATAAGGTATTATTATGAGATTAACATGCAATCTCAGAGAGGGTTCTTCAAGATCTCTCCCATTAAGTCAAAATATTGAGACAACCCTAAGTTGTGAGTAACCTATGATGGGGCTAAACCTCTAGAGTAGGCTAGCTTCCTCTTTGACGCTCACCTAAAAATAATGATAAAATAATGCTTCAAGGGAAAAGGGGTTAGAAAATGGATAAGGGCTCCTAAAAAATTTAACCAGATGATGCACCAAATTTAAAAGGGAAACTCCCATAAGCTTGAATCCACACTAGATTAGCATAAATCAATGTTGGTTCACACAACCTCAAGATCAAGTTACTTGCATAAGTATTGTGTAGAAGAGGTTTAGAGTAGGACACTAATATAGATCCGTAAGCAGCATTAAAATTTCTCTAAACAAGGTTAGAAAGAAGGATGATGGATGAGGAAGATTCTCCTTCACATAATGCCATCATACATAACTCAATAAACATAGACTCAAGGCAAGAGATAGGTAAATAAATTCCTTATATTGCATCAATAGGTATTTATTATAAATGCTTGATAGGCTCAATCCTAATTAAGCCAAGGATACTTTACAATATCTCAAAGAGTCCCTTGTTTCCTAGAAAGATGAAAAAGTCTAAAATTGGAGAACCTTTACAAAGGAGAAGAGAATGGGATAATATAAAGAAGGGAGAGAGAGAAGAGGAAGCAAATTCTAAGAATAATTAATGAGCTACCACCTTTTAAGGGATGTTCCACCATCATTTTGGTCTAATCAGAGCTAATACATCATGAACAAGATAGTTTTTATTTTTCCAATAGCTTTTGAATCAATTCATTGGTTAAGCAAGCTGCACTATAAGACAAGAGTTTGTTTTACATGATGAGTCATGATACTTTCAAGGATAAAATATATCCATAGGCTCTGAATAGTATTGAATACTCCAATTGATTCTCTAATTCCCCAATCTGCTATGTGAACCTAGCCATACCTTCCACTTAGCATCATTATGAGGACAAGGTCATCATATCCTTAGGCCTAATGAAACCATGCTATGTCTACTTTAAGCAACTAATCTAACTATCACATTTATGTTTTGGTGTGATTTTTAAGGTAGATCCTAAACATAGGTCCATTTTATATTGAAAACCAATCTCATATTAGTTTTCTTATAGTCAACATATTAATAAAGAACCTATAAACTACATAGCTTTGCTCCTAAACTGTATTAGGTTTAAATAAACCATATCTACCTCTAAAATTTGTAAGGACTGACAACTCATTAAATTTATAGGTCTCCTTTATGTCAACATCTACTCCCATCTAAATATCTGAGCATAGGTCTTTTTATAGATTGGAAACCAATCTTATTTATTGGTTTCCTACAGTTGATACTAATGATACTCTGCTCGATGCCTAGTCCTTCTTTTAATGATGAGATGTCAACCCTTGATCTCCATTATGTTTTAAGGTCATATTTCATCTCCACATAGCTCTAATGGCACTATTTAGTCTTACTAAATTCATCCTAACTTGACTTGGGTCATTTTGAGCTCCATTTTCTTTGTATTAACTCACCTAGGTTGAAAATTTATTCCTTTGACCTTTGACAAAAGCTCTTGGCCTCGATCTGACTCATTGGTTGTCAAATGTTGACTTAGATCTATTGATCTTTGACCCATCTACGAAACATTGATCCTACTTTGAATGAATTCTTGAGAACCCTTAGGTTTACTTTGAGGGACCCTTTTAACTCTTTGACCTCCCATATGTTGTAGAACTTTGATGCATGATCAAATTCCAACCATTGGATCTATCAGGACCCACTATTTGAACCCCAATATCTATTTCATGAGGCTAATAATGTTTACACTCCCATCATTTGACATCCATATGACCATATATGATGTCCATACAACTATCAAATTTAAACCATAATAGAGTTTTTCTATGTCTTAAATTTGACATCCATTCAATCATCAAATATGTTCATGAAACCATCATTGACATTCATGAGACTATCACAATTTAAACCTAAATGAATTATTGACTCAAATTTATCTTGACATCCACACAACTTTCAATGACATCCATATGACCATCAATGACATCCATGAGACCATCACACTTTGAACACCAATGGATCTTTGTCATGTCTTAATTTTGACACTCGCACAAATGTCTCATTCTTCAAGTCCAACTTTGGAGCTTTATAACTTGAGATATAAATATAATTAAGTCATGAAAATTATAGAGAGTGATCTTTGGCATGAATAACTTTGATTACACATGATATTATAGCTATGTGAGGTTTTTTGAGTATATTTATAAAATGTGCAAGTGGTCTAATCTGTTTAATTTTACATGACATCTTGTGACATCCAGGCTCACTTAGATTTGTGCCAATAGATTTTTCTTGAACCTTTAAAGATTAAATGATCCTATAAGGCCTATGAATCTAATCCATAACCTTGAAAGCATTGATCACCATGAAACTTGATCGGGGACCTGCTCTTAAGCTTTTAAAAATATACACTTTAATTAAAATTAAAGTGTTTCAAAAGATTTTGGGTAAAATGAGATCCTTGTCGCTCATTTCATTTAGAAAATCTATTCATCTACTCATCCATTATCAACCTAGTCCATCTGGGCACAAGCTTGTTATGTGGGCCAAATTTGGCTAACATTTCTAGTGACTCATAGGGAAGCATGCCTTTTCTACTTAAGAACCTAGACTAATTTGCCTAGTCTGGCACATTGGGCATGGAGTTTTCTCTCTGTAACTGAGTTGGGCTGAAACTTGATACAAGGCTAACCCTCTAACACCTTCCTCTAGAAGCAATAAGGACCAATAGAAATAAAACAAAACAAAATATCCAAGGCACTTTGAAGAAATACATAGAACAAAAAGAAAATGGGCACAAGGCACTTAGAGGAAAGCATGCAAATTATTATAATATATACAGGGCTATAATTTATAATTATTTTCCACCTGGGTCAAATGGGAAACTATTTTGTGCACCTTGGAGCTTTGAAACATACTTGCCTTTTTTGGACATCTCTCCTCAGCAACTAAGAGTAATTAGATGCTCATGTCTTCTTGGGGAAGCAACTAGTTCCTCTACTACCAATTTAAGGCACATAGGTTGTGGACATGAGTCCAAAACCCAATCATCATGCTCTCAGATCTATGTAATTTACAAGAAAAAATTCAATTCTTCTTTATTTATGAACTATTGATCATGACAATATAGACTAGCTTGATCTATCTCCTTTGGTATATCTACAAGGCTAACTTCTAGGAGAGATAGATATGATCTTGTGACTTCTTGAGCCCATTTAAACTCATTATCAGTTTCCAAAAGTAGAGAGATGTCTGAAGTCAAATGGAAAAGTTGATAGACATGCTTGAAAAGTTCAAACATGTCATCTCCTGAGAGAATAACTGCCTCTTACTAGATGGCAGTACTCATGTTATCCTACAATGGACTATATTCACGTAAATAATATCTTGAATGAAATATATAAAACAAAGATAAATATTGGTTCTCATGAAGATGAAGGTCAATTATATTTTCTTCAAGTTGAATATCAGAAGCAAGTATGTCAATTCCTTGACCATAATCATGAGGTTGCAAGTCTTCTTTTGATATCTCAAATTGGTCAATCAAAATTGCATCCTAAACATCAAGCTGATGACTGAGCATGCTCCAAGATTTATCTTTTTTAATTGGAATATCTTTCTCTTATTTATCAGTAACCTCTTCATCATGTACTCATTCTTGTACTTATATCTTAGCCAATACCTTAGCCTTATCTTGCACTTGTTCCATCTTTGCATCATCATGAAATAATAACACATGTTTTTCCTTGCCAGGAGGTGTCCTAATCATGATTTATTATTCTTGGTCACTCATGTCACCTTCATTTTATGTTTCCCCAACTACATCCTATTGAATTTCCTCACAAAGGAGAAGATCTTTCTCAAAGAGTGGCATAGTAGACCCTTAAAAATATTCAGCAAGATGAGAAAGGTCCAAAGAAGCTACAATGGATACTTGATTTTTCTCATGGATTTGTTCTTTTTGGATCAACTTCACCTCTTATCTTAGTTGCATTATTTCTTGAATGGATTCCCATGAGGGAAAGGTCATGGGATTTTGAGGGGAAAGGAGTGGAGGCTGAATGGTCCCTGGCTTGATCTTGACTTCAACATATTGGCTTATGCCTGATTATTATTTCTTCTTTCTTGTTTGTTGAATATGATCCTAATTCATAACCTTAGGTTTAGAAACCTCTATTTCTATATTTGGTCTTATTATGGGTGTGAAAGAAGAAATTTGTTGATTTGTTGCCTTTGCAGATGCTATTGAATGCTAGAGATGTTGATTTTCAAGCTCATTTTGCTTGGTTAAATTAGCCTCAAAATCATAGACCAAATGGTTGGAGATGTCTCCCCATCAAACTAAAGATGAAGTCTCCTCAAAACATACTTGTTCATCCTTCTGAGGCCTCTTTTAGATAGACTTCCAAATGGGAAAGCTAGGAAAGATCCAAATGGAATTTTGAGGAATATGGTAGACATTGGTTTGGCATTCATGAAGAGAAAAGGGCAGCTCTAAGGGAACATGGTGATGATTATGATGACCCTGGGGTTCCTCATAAACTACTAGCCTCTCTTTAATGCTTACAATTAGACCACTTATGTCTAGAATATTAGCATTGGAATTTGAGTGGCCTTGCCTTATGAAGGATGCACCTACCTCTTTAGCCTACTACAAATTAGCCCTCATGTTTTGAATCTTGAGCTTGGAAATCTCTTATCCATAGCCCTTTTAGGTATATATGATGATCATCTATTTCTCATATCCACACAAGGTTTATTTGAATCTTGAGATGGATTGATTTGGGGCTTGATTGGGTTGATTAAGAAGACAATAAGGTTCATGAGGGATATCATAAGATTGGTATCGCTCACCATACTACTAGTAAGGCTCTCTATATGATTGGTGATACTCATCATAAGGCTGATAGAAGTCATGGTAGGGCTGATATGGGTCATGAAGAAGGTGACATCCATACTCTTGATAATAAGGACCATGAGAAAATTGATGAGGCTCATCATAGCTCTGATAGAACTATTTGTAAGGCTGATTAGACTCATATGGATCATGAGGATCGTATTGGAACTGATGAGGAGTATAACATGAGTAATAACAAGGTTGATAAGGAGTTTCATGATAGGGATGTTACCATAGCTATTCATATCAACCTCATATGTCAAATGAGATGCAAGAGTTGATAAAAAAACTTAAATGAGACATACCTGGGATGTTTACAACTAAAGCTTTAATTTGGAGTCACCATTGGTGCTAATTTGATTGCTTCCAAAAGTTGATTAGAGGAAAGACACAATAAAAATATTTCTAGTTTTTTGGACATTTATCCCATTGATCATGCCAAAAACTATTATGACATTATCATGAACCCTTGGAGAGGGTTCTTTAGGATATCTCCTATTAAGTCACAATATTGGGATAACCCTCGACTGTGGGTAACCTATGTTGGGGATGAAGCTCCAAACTAGGCTAGATTCCTCTTTGATGCTCACCTAAAACTAATGGTAAACTAATGCTTCATGGGGAAAAGGGGTTAAAAAGGGGATAAGAGATCCTAAGAAAGTTAACTAGACAATGCACCAAATTTAAAAGGGAAACTCCCATAATCTTGAACCCATACTAGATCAACAAAAGATAATATTGGCTCACATAAACTCAAGGTCAAGCTACTTACATAAGTATTTCATAGAAGAGGTTTAGAGTAAAACACTAATCTAAAACTAAAATTAGTATTGAAAACTCCCTAAACAAGGTCAAAAAGGAGGACAATGGATGATAAAGAGTCTCCTTCACACAATTCCATCATGCAAAACTCACCAAACACAGACTCAAGGCAAGATATGGGTAAATAAAGTCCTTATATTTCATCAAGAGGTAGTTCTTACAAATGTTTGACAGGGTCAAGCCTAATCAAGTTGAGGATACTTTACAATATCTTAGTGAGTCCCCAAAATATCTTAAAGAGTCCTTATCTCCTAGAAAGATGAAAAAGTCTAAACTATGAGAACCTTTACAAAGGAAAAGAGAATGGGATAATATAGATAATGGAGAGAGAGAAGAGGGGGCACATTCTAATAATAATCAATGAGTTAAAACCTTTCTAGGGATGTTACACCATTTTTTGGGTCTAATCAGAGCTAATATATCATGAACAAGATAGTCTTTATTTTTTCTAATAGCTTCCGAATCATTTCATTAGTTGAGCAAGCTGTATGAGAAGACAAGAGTTTATTTTACATGATGATTCATGATCCTTTCAAGGATAAAATATTTCCATAGGCTTGAATTAGTAGTGAATTCTCTAACTACTTCTCTGATTCCCCAATCTGCTCCATGAACCTAGCCATACCTTCCATTTGGTATTATTATGAGGACAAGGTCATCATATCCTTGGGCTTGATGAAACCATGCTATGTCTACTTTAAGTGGCTAATTTGAATATCACATTTATAATTTGGTTTAATTTTTACTATAGATATTGAGCATAGGTCCATTGTAGATTAAAAGCCAATCTCATATTGGTTTTCTTATAGTCAAATATTAATAAAGAACCTATACACTACATAAATTTGCTCCTAAACTATATTAAGTTTAAATAAACCTATTTTTCCTTTAAACCTTATAGGGAACAAGAACTCATTAAATTCATAGGTCTCTTTTATGTCAGCATCTACTCCTATTTAAATATCTTAGCATAGGTCTTTTTATATGTTAGAAACCAATCTTATTTATTGGTTTCCTATAATTGATACTGACGATACTTTGCTTGATGCCTAGTCCTTATTTTGATGTTGACATGTTAACCCTTGCTCTTCATTTAGTCTAAAGGTCCTATTTCATCACCACATAGCTCTAATATCACTATTAGTCTTATTTAATTCATCCCAACTTGACTTGGATCATGCCTGACCTCCATTTCCTTTGTATTAGATTGTTTGAGTTAAAAATATGTCCCTTCAACCTTCATCAAAAATTCCTTGGGCTCAATCCAACTCATTGATTATTGAATTCTAACTTGACTCTATTTATTTTTTACCCATCTATGCACCACTGATCGTTCTCTATATGAATGCCCATGAGCCCTTAGATTTTTTGGAGGGACCTTTTTTACTCTTTGACCTCCCACGTGTTGTAGATCTCTGATGCAAAATTAAACACCAACAATTAGATCTATCAAGACCCACTATTTGAACCCCAATGACTATTTCATGAGGCTAAATTTTATGTTTACACTCCCATCATTTGATGTTTACATGACCATATTTGATGTTTTCACAATCATCAAATTTAAACCACAATAAATTTTTGTTGTCTTAAATTTAATGTCTATGCAACCATCAAATATGTTTGTGAGACCATCACTAACTTTCATGAGACCATCATAATTTAAACCCAAATGAATAATTGTGTGAGCTTTATTTTGACATTTTTGTGACCATCAATTATATCCACATGATCATCAATGACATCTGTAAGACCATCACACTTTGAACACCAATGGATCTTTATCGTGTCTTAATTTTAACACTCATGCGAATGTATCATTCTATAAATCCAACTTTAGATCTTTATAACTTGAGATTAAAATCTCATCAAAACACAAAAATTGTAGAGAGTGATCTTTGGCATGAATAACTTTGATTTCAGATGATCCACTAACTGTACAAGGCTTTTTGAGCATATTTATGAAATGTGCAAGTGGACCAATCTATTTAATTTTACATGATGTCTTATGATGCCCTGGCTTACTTAGACATGTGCCAATAGATTTTTCTTGAACCTTTGAAGCTGGAATGATCCTCTAAGGCCTATGCAAGATCATCCATGACCCTAAATGCATTGATCACCATGAAACCTGCTTGGGGACTTACTCTTAAGCTTTTGACAATTTATACTTTAAGTGAACTTAAAGGGTTTTAAAAGCTTTGTGGGAAAAATTAGATCATTGGAACATTAATTCCATCTAAAACATCTATTCATCTACTCATCCATTAACAACTTGATCCATTTGGGCACAAGCTTATTATGTGATCCAAATTTGGCCAACAGGTACTAAAAACACATGCAACAATAAGCCAACTACAGATAGGTGAAACTATTGTCACAATTTGCATTATTGTTTAACACTATGTAAGAAAGAACTTGATACTATGTTCCTCCTTAAGATACTATTTTGATGAATGTTACATTTTCAAATATACATTACGTTTCTTGGTTAATCCACTTAATAAATTTATATGGCTAGGCTAATCATATTTATCAGTTATTCATCAAAATATATGTGCTTATAAACTGTACCCTATGAAGTGTTTAAATGGTCTTCTAAATAAAGACCTAGATTGAAAAGTAACAAATAAGCATAATGTATGAATCAAAGCTAATAAAACCTTCATATTCTAAAACATGGTAACAAATGAGTAAATTATCATGTACATGTTCTTGAAAAAATAATACCTTAGATATTATTTTAAATGTAGATATTGTAGTACTTACATAAGAGTACCGTTAAGCCAAAGATCTAAACCTCTAAAAAATATGTCAAAGTTAGGGTATTAAATGCACATCTCAAAAAGTATCACTTCATATCAATTTTTTATTTTCATTCAGTAACGATGAGCCTGATTTTATGCTACAATGCACACAACTATATGTATTTTTTGAGACCTACACTTGAGATCATATTTATTTTGATTGGCAGTAAAACTAATGGGTATTGTGCATGACATCATCACTCTACCCTATAATAACATGTCTACAATCTCAACCAATGAAAACACATATAAGTGATTTTCCATAATTTTTCTTAATAAATGTGTAACTTAACTATTGAAAAACTTTATTTTTTTAATGCATTAAAAATATGGGTTTTGATTGATGGAAAATGAGTAGTTTAATCGAAGGATAAAGGAAATTGATTCCTTTAATATACCATATAGAACTAATAATATTTCATTAATATATTAAATAGATAAACATACATAAATATATAGGAGACCTACTCCTATATTCAAGGAGAGTGAATCTCCATAAATAACTCCTATAACACCTCTACATTATTCTACATGAGTTGTTGTGACTCACACTATAAATATTGTTATATGAGTTGTTTAATAAATAACTCATATTAAATTTTACTATTTAAATGAGCAAGTCTCAAGTATTACAAACATAATATTATTCATACACAATTAATAATTTTATCAGTATAGATTCATGACACCCTTCATAAATGAACAAGTGATTTGCATGCTCCAAACATAATAATACCTCCATATCAATCAACCCATCTTCAAAATCATCATATTATTTAAATCCAAATTAATGATACCAAAAGGATAATTTAAATTACAAATATATTTTCCTTTATTTATATCATCCTCTAAGTATTTAAAATTATTTTCTCACAAAATGTACCAAAATATATTTAGCATCATCAATATTGATGGTGCATTCATCCTCAAAATAAATTTGTTAAGATGGTATCTCATTTTTTAACACTAATGAGCTTTCCTCCTCTTACTTTTTGTTTAGGAGTAGAGCTTGTTGGGAGTTACATAGGTGCATGGTCTAAATCACACTAGTTCTAGATTTGTTATGTTTTTTTAATTAAATAATTTCATTTAAAATTATTACAACCATGTTGAAAATGTCCATCATGACCTTACTTGATTTTTCAACTCAAAATTCCTTGATTTGTGACAAACAAAGATACCTCAATTTCTAACCCTAAAAAAATTCCTCCATTTTTAGCTACCACAACCCTTCCTCTTCCAAGATTTAATGTGTAAAATATACTCTCTAATTTGAGATCTCAACCAATATATAATCTTTTGTAGGTAAGGGCTTTAGAAAACCTTTGCTTAATTGAGAATACAGAGATATGCCTTAGGTATAATGACTTTTACCCACCATTGATGACAATAATAACACATGGGAATAAATGCATCAATTTTCAATATACAAAATTCAAATTTATGAGAAATATGTTTGATCATTTAATATCATGGAATTATTAGGCCTCCTCAAATTTTCATGGCATATTTATTTTTTTGATTATTCTTTGGGTCTCCACTAATGGTCATGAGATATGCATGAATGGTCATGAGGTATGATGAATGGTCATGGGATATCCATTAACAATCATGAGATATTCATGAACAACCATGGGGTAACCATGAATGACTAGGGGGTATCAACATCAGGTCAATACAAAAAAAAGTCAATTCTAATCACTTTCAGGCTCCAAATTTACAAATTTCAAAAGTTTAAAATTCTAATGATTATAATTATTAATACTATCATATTACAAATAATAAAATATGATTCATATAGTACCTCAGTATTGTACACTTGGTAAATACCTATCATGACTGTACCTTTTAGTATTAGATTTGCCCATTGTCAAAAGGCTCATGTTCACTATCTCCTTGTGCCTAAATTACTTAGCTCTTAGTCTAACCTTTATTAGTTTAATGACTAGGAATTATATACTATGAAAAAAAAAATCTAAACTTGATTATTATCCTTCACTGCCAGTTTTGGACTTGTACTTATTTTCTAGCTTCCTAGACACTTGTATCCTATATAGACATCTGCATTTACATAAGTGTCCACTTTTCATATAAAGTGTCAAGTGCCCAAAAGTCATCTAAATTTTCAAAAGAAACATATCCTAAAGGTTAGGATAAGTGTTTTAGTGTAAGATATTTATAAAAGGGATTATTTTTACACACACACACACACACACACACACACACACACACACACACACACACACACACACACACACACACACACACACACAAGATCAATCCTCATTAATTCTTCACCTATCAATTACCTAAAAATCACATACAAATCATAAGGCTATATACCACAAATTAATCAATCAATAAATTAAGTGAGCAAACCTACCTTATTCATCCCTATTTCTATATTAGTCATGGGAGTAGTATTTCCACAATTTTTAAGCTTTTGAAGAATAGTTTATGAGCCATATTTATCAATTTATGAGCTAGGTCATAATCCAACACATAGGGAATAACTATATAACTTTGAGTCACTCTTTAGAGTATTGGATATATAGGAAGTACTCATTGATAGAGGGTCCCTTAGAGTAGCTCAACATCATGAGCCCACTATCCCATTTTTACCATAGTCACTCCAACGGTGAAGAAATAGGATTTGATCATTTGAGAAAGAGTGAAAACCTATGTGTGATTTGAAGACATCAAAATAAGTGTGACAAAAAATACATAAGGATCTAGTTGGTCCCATCCAAATCTAGTTAGTATTATTTATAGGACACCTTCATCAAAATCAGACACTTTCATCAATGTAACTATCTAGATACGATGTAAGTGTTTGAGGTCACAAAAATCATATTTCTAGGATCTGACGACTATTCTAGGATCATCTTCTACACCACTTCCAGTTTATTCTAAATTAGACCTACATGCACAAAGTAAACCATCTAAGTATCATTTATTTCTAATTTATTATAATATCTACCAATAGCTGTACTTTATTATTTTTAGTAATCTCAATTGTATAAATTCATAATATTATTTTATCTAAGTTTTCTATTAATTACCCTACTAATTAGATTATTTCACCATCCTTTTCTAAAGGCTAAATGAATATCCCTTAACTTTAGATAACCTAACACATCTAAATTTAGGGTTAAACATTTGGTGAACCTGACCTTTGGTCACAAAACCCTATATTGACCTAGGTTTTTCTATTTTTTATCTACTTTCTAATTTCTAAATTGAAAATATTTTAAAATCATATTTCCATATGATTTCAAGGATTTAATCATGGATGCATATATAAGTTATTTCCTTTTCTAATATGTCATAGTAACTCTTGTTTGTTGTGACCCATACATTTCCAAACCAATCAAAAATATATCAAGAGAAGTAAAAAAATGGGAAATCAAAAAACTTCCTTATTACAATTATTCTCATAATGATATGGAACCTAGGCAACAAATTCCTATTATGCCAAATAATGTTGAACAATCAAGTAATACATATATCAGGATCTTAATTTTTGACCTTGTGAAACAATAAATTAATTATAAGGATGCATTATATGAGACATTGTGTAAAACCTACGTATAAAGTGACATAACACTGGTTTATTCTTTAGATATTATGCAAGATCTAATCCAAAATGCAAATCTTATACCTTTGATTTCAAAGATTTTACCTCAAAGGATAACATTGATCAAGACTTTCCTTTATCAATGTAAATTTTTATTCACAATAAAGGAATTCAAAAGGAACATATGAAATAGATATCGACAACATATAATATTTAAAAACACTCCATTGATGTAATTGATAGATTTTCACTTTTTGATTTGTTACACAAGTCACCACCATACAAGTGTATTCTTTTGAGAATATTATATATGAAAATTTTTCCAAAAAATGTGGAGCAATCATATGTGGACTCTATATTCCACTCTATCAAAATGGACCAATCATAATATATCCATTTAAAATAAAGATTGACCACACCCACATACCAATGAAATAAAGTATCTAGCAATTGTTCACATACCCATTTATTTAAAAAATGATGCAAAGATTACAATGAAACCCATAATAGTGACCAATACAATATAACAAAAATCTAATTGGTTCATCTTATCCAATGTGATTAAAATACATTTTACACAATTACCTAAGCCTCAAATTTATTTAATTCAAAATATTATGGAGTGTCATCTCATACCTCTCCCTCACCCCATAGAAGTTGATATGATTTGAAATCTACCAAAGCATATGATAGTACTACATATTGTGACTAGCCCTAGTCATTCTATTAAATGGTGTTATACCTTGAAAAATGAAATCCAAGAGCTTATTAAAAAACCAATAGTTACATTTTATGATCCTCCTAAAGATTCAAGTCCACAACCTGGTGATAACCATAATCAAAACAAAAATTTTCAAGATAATTCTAAAAAATATCTAGAAATACAAATTGTTTATGATACATATCTAAAAAAACACATCAAGTTGAATAAATTAAAAAACATCCAATCCAACAAGATCAAATAATCATATTATTCATGGCTAGTGTTTATTTTTGACATATCCATGTTAATCCTACATAAACAAAAACCACTTGCAATGTAAGATGTTTACAACAAATTTATTTGACCTAAAAGATTTACAACATAAAGGAGGTTGGGAAGACTTATTGTTCAACATAATAATACTAATTTATTGTGGGCCTAAAGTGATTCAAATAAGGGTTTAGGTTATGCCACCAAAATATCAATATTCATTCCTAGTGGGAACCATTTGGTTATACCATGTGGAAGCAAAAATCTACCAAATTCAGAAAGGTATCTAATTTTCTCATGAGGTAAAATTGATTCATATACCACATGATGGTAATCATTATTCTAATTCAAATGTAAATCATGAGGAAGAATATGCCGTGCACCATTTCCACATATCTAAACATTTTATAAAAATGAAAATGATTCAATCTAAGGTTGAAAACATCAAATATTCTAATTTTTTTTAAAAATCAAATATTCCAAAAGTGCAAAAACATTCAAAAACTCAATAATTACTAATTTTTTTAGCATGTTCCTAGTGGTATTATTTTTTATACATATGTTATTTTATCCATGTTAGTAAATAACATATCATTATTTTCCTATCTATACATATGTTTCATGCTTCATTTGATTGTGATATAATCATAATCGATCACATGATATATGCACACATAAATGGTTGCCTTCCCTCCCCTCACATCATAAGTACATTGGAGGCATCTATTTCTTTGATCATGATACACCCAAGTTATATTTTGTTATGATCACCTTCCATTATCATGTTTGAGATTACATATACTTACACATGCCTATATCCATGCTTATACATTTCACAATGTACTTGATATGTTATATACTTAACATTACTAAAAAACACATTATTAAGAACTAGATGCTAGGTTCATGTTGGTTGTCTATATTTTTCCTAATTTTACATTTTTTGCACTACCTTGAGTGTTTTCCTTGCTTATTGTTGTCTTGAATTGTATTGCCTATTTGAGAATTTTAGTATGATTCATTTATTGTGTCCCCCATGCATTTGTCTACTTATTTTGATATTTAAAAATGTCATTGTGGACCTTTGACTAAGTTATGTCCCTTCGATTTTATGGCATTTGAACATGCCCCTTGTATGAGGTATCCTTAGACAATTTCCTATTAATTTATTTTTTAGTGTTCTTATG